>CM060960.1:31241138-31768638 GCA_030765055.1 Mantis religiosa
AATGGAAAGGGTGAAATAAGGCTCAGATAAGTCCAGGGTCCATGGAGATTAGAGTTACCCGACATTCCTCTTTGAGGATAAGGATAAACCCAGGGTAAACCTTATCCAGATAACTCACCCTGACCGAGAATTGAACTCGTGACCTCTCGAACGTGTGAAGGACAGTCTGCCATCCTCACTACCGTGGCAGGCGTTTCATCATTGTTTTAAAGGCTGATTTCATTAAATACAAGAATGTATTGATTTAAATGGGAGTACTTGAAAAGTAGTAAATTAATTTACATTAAAAAATAATTAATTCTTGCTGTTGGAAATGTTCAGGTCGCGTGCATGGATATGGATTTTCTAAGTTTATCTCAAACCAAATTGCAGTTGCTCTACGTTTTCGCTCTTCAGATGTTCACTGGGTCCAAGATTTCACAAACAGTTTCTCCTATACGAAACCACTGCTACTCTCTTTGTGACCCTGCTGTGGTTTTCGGAGAGAGGTAAGAATATTGCTTTCCATTGTCACCCTTCTTCTGCCCTTAGGGCTTCCGGTTTTGTTTCAAAGACTTTCTTGGGTAAACACTAATCTTCCGTTCCAACAGCGTGCCCACATCGAAGGGTAGGTTTTGTTAACAAGCAGTGGCGGTTGTTTTGTGAAGGAAATCCAGTGCCTACTGATGCATCCTTTCGTACAATTTTATGTTGGTGTTGGTCATTTATACATTTTATTTCAAGCTGAAGGTTGCATTTGCCCAATAGTCTTGCGTTTCTTTGGAGGTATTAAAAAACATTGCAGAGGTCACTTATGGACTCTCAGTGTACTATAAAGATGCCAAGAAAATACCATTGAAAAGCACTGTTAAATCAGAAATACGAATATCAGAAATATGAACTTAAGACATGAACGTGAATGTGCGTCTTATCTGTCTCACTTAAAACTACAAATCCCGGAGCATGCTACCACAGCAGGACACCCATCAAGTTTTGTAACCTGTTTAAAGGAAATATGTAATCTTCATGATTATTACATATATAAAGACGGTTCGCGTTACCAATTTGAAGATAATATATCTGCAGTAGGATGTGCTTCTGTTGTTTATGAAAACCAAACGGAACTAACTCACTCCATGTTTAAATTGTCACCTGAATGTTCTGTATTCCAGTCGGAGCTCTTAGCAATTAAAGAAGCTATAAAATGGTGTACTGTTAATGGGAACAGTGCCCGTATTCTTAGTGATTCACAATCAGCTCTACTCGCTATTAATGATAAATACACAGAGCACATCTTTAACAGAACGAACTTTTTGAATTAACTGGAAGAAAAGCATCCGTTAGAATGCCTTAGAGTCAGTGTTAGAAAATAATATAAAACATTGCATTATTTAAATATTTACACGTAATCATTAAGTTCATCTCTCTACGCCATGAGTGTATCCAACGCTTAGAGGTTAAGGCGTGTTATTATCATCTGGAGTTCTGTATTTATTATTTGTGTTTAATTATTCTCAGAGGTAGAAATATAGGTGGTAGGTATATTCCGGTATTTGATTGTTCGTTTGTTTTCTTAACTTTGTTTCCCTTGCTACTCGTACTTTGTATTTATTTTGCTATGGTTTAAATTGTTTTTCATTGATGGAAAAATGATTGCCTGGAAAAATACGGTGTTACAATTTATGACTTCCTCAAACCATTTATGTTATTTTTACACACGTTCCACAAATTATCTCTAGAAAGCTTCCCTTCTATGTAATTCATGCTAATGGGGAGAGAGACCTTTTAAAATATATTTGTTATAAGGTACACAACGCGATAAGAAACACGGCGTACATATTAGGCACTCGACGCGTAAATATATTAGGTAAATTTTTAGTATTTTAAGCAAGTTCACTACGAAATGTGTGTGTGTGTGTAGTGTTTAACGCCCGCTTTTACTACATACGGCACCGCAGGCGGGGACACTGATGATATATGAGATGAAGATGGAGCACCGGTGGAATGAGATGGCGGGGAAACCGGAGATCCCGGAGAAAACCCGCCCCAGCGCCATGTTGTCCACCACAAATCTCACTTTGCGGTCGCCTGGGATCGAACCCGGGCCACATTGGTGAGAGCCAAGCGGTCTAACCACTGAGCCATGGCAAGTTCACTAATAGCTATTATTTGAGAAACTAAATAATTCGAACTTATATCTGTGCAAGAGTAGCAGATTTCCGAATATTCTATGTCACGTTTAGGGAAGATATAAGATTATTTTTATTCTTATGCCTAACAAGGATTAGGCCTTTCAAGCTGTTCCAGTTTCACTCCATCTTTACCTGGTCCTACCCTGATCTCTTCATCCTGAATTTATAATTTAAAATCTTACTTGGTATTCTTATGCAGTTCATGTTCTGTAGGTAGTCCTCCCAGTTTTCTCTGTTATGAGGTGTGTTCAAGCTATAACACCTACTTTTCTTCGCGGCTGCGACCAGATTGGAACTTATGTGTGTTTTTTAATACACGCGGACTCTTTGTGAATGCGTGGTTAGGACTGGTTTTGATACTTAAAATGGCGACGTTTTCATTGCAAGAACAGCGTGTAATCATTCGTTTTCTCCATTTTCGTGGCGTGACACTATTGAAATTCATCGCCAGTTGAGTGAGAAGTTGGTGATGGTACCATGGATGTGTCTAATGTGCGTTCTTGGGTGCGATAGTTCAAATGGCAGAACATCGTGTGTGTTTTTTTTTAATTTACGTTCTTCAACGTTGCCATATCGGAGAGTGAATGAATTGGGTGAAATGATGCTCAAATTAGTCCAGGGTTCATGGAGCTTACAGTTACCTGACATTCGTCTTTCAGGATAAGGGAAACCCCGGATAAAACCATAACCAGATTCGAACTCGGGACCTCTTGAACGTGAGGCAGAAATATCACCATCTACGCTGCCGAGGCGGGCAGAACATCGTGTGACAACAAACCAAGACAGTCATGACCTCGACCAGCCGGTCTGACGACATGATCCAGCGAGTGGAGAAAGTTGTTTTGGAGGATCGCCGATTGAGCATTCTGTGATCTTCATGCAGGATTGTGTGCACAGATCACACGGAAATGCCAATTTTGGAGGTGATGTCTGCAACTGTCTTGTTTTGTTGTTACACGATGTTCTCTCCCTGTGGACCACTCCGAAGAAAACCTCTTTCTTTTCTGATTTTCAACAAGAACTGTTGAAAATGTGGGTACCCGTTTAAAGCATGTAGATGCAATTTAAACGAGGGCTGTTCAACAAACAGTGATCACAATTTTTTTGGCAACGTACCTTTACTCATCCTCATAATTTTGATGGTCCTTCTCAAAATAGTCTCCGGGGCCGCGCCGTGGCTCAGTGGTTAGACCGCTTGGCTCTCACCAAGGCGGCCCGGCTTCGATCCCAGGCGACCGCAAAGTGAGATTTGTGGTGGACAACATGGCGCTGGGGCGGGTTTTCTCCAAGATCTCCGGTTTCCCCCGCCATCTCATTTCATTGGTGCTCCATCTTCATCTCATGTACCATCGGTGTCATCGCCTGCGGTGCCGTATGTAGTAAAAACGGGCGTTAAACACTACACATTTCTCAAAATAGTCTCCCCTGAATGCGATTCACTTGTCCCAGCGTTTCTGTCAGTCTTCAAAGACATGCTGGAAGCCATTTTTGAGAGATCTTTCAAAATCGCCTCCGCAGCCTTCACCACTGCTTCTGATGATGGATAAAGCCTCCCACGAAGGCGTTTCTTCAAGTTAGGAAATAGAAAAATGTCACATGGAGCTAAATCCGGACTATAGGGAGGGTGAAGGATGCACTTCACGTTGGTGTATACAAGATATTCAGCAACAACATTGGCAATATGCGGCTGCGCATTATCGTGGTACAGCATCCAGCCTGCTTCACGGAAATGTGGTCTTTTGCGCTTCATATGGACTTGCAATGTTCTCAGGACATCCCTGTAGTATTGTCCAGTTACTGATGTGTGCGCAGGCACAACATGCTGATAAACCATTCCATGAATATCAAAGAATGAAATGACCATAACTTTCCGAGCAGAAGCAACCACTTTTGCTTTTTTGGGGGTTGGTGATGAAGGAGATTTCCACACTGAGCTTTGCTGTTTGCTCTCAGGATCAAAATGATGTAACCAAGTTTCATCAGCAGTGATTACGTATGAAAGAAGCTCCGGATCTTCCTCTAGCATTAAATTTAACTGCATGTTACCTCCATTGCAGCGGTTGGCGATACTGAACATGTTTGAACTTGCCTGGTTCTCACAGGCGGGAACCAGGAATACCAACGATGAAACTACTACGGCGTGTTTGTTTCACATTAAGCTAACAGAATATAAGTTTGAATTTTAGTGCGAAAAACTATGACCGCAAAAAAAAATTATGAACATTCTTTATTGAACAGCCAAAGTAGCGGGAATTGAGAGAAAATAATATGTAAATAGGGAAACTGAAAATTGATTCATCATTTTTGTGGTTTATTTTCCTTGCAGAGATGCATTGCCTTAAAAGGATTGTTTTTATTTAAAATAAAGGTACTAAAATAGAAATAGGGAATAAGAAATCTAATTATACTGGTAGTGGAGTAAGAAAAAAGAAGGCTAATGTGATTTATTTCTGGCGAGAGAGATACAGAAGTTATTTGCAGCTCGGGTAGAAGGGCAGTGTAATGCAAAGGTTCTTTTCCTTCCTTCAGGAGAAATAGAAAATTGTTTTAGGAACGCTAAGTGAAAGCGATACCGCAGCCAACCATCTTGGTAAGCAATCTTCTCATTCCAGAGCGGAAGTGAGGCTGGCATTATTTATTTTGCGAGGAGATAAGTATCCCGGTGGTGTGGGGACGCCTGTCCAGTCGGTGCTCGTGTCGAGAATTTAGAGTCTATATCCTGGTAGTCCGGGGAACCCGGATATTAGCACACATTTACATGCAAGTTCCATCATAGCCCGCCATGCAAGAGTTTGTTGCAGCGCAGCATGCTGGCTGCTTGTTTCTTGACTCCGCATTTAATGAGATTAAAATATCGTGCCACATTATTCCGTTAAAGTACGTGGCAGAGAAAATCCTCAGCTAATTATCTTTTAGTTTAGGTTCATTTTTCAGCCTCAGTTTAAACCTAATTACGGTGTTTTCATTGAAAGGTTTGTACTTAAATATAGCAGTAACATTTTCTTATTTACATTCTTTATTACAGTGCGTAGAGTCTATGCAGTACCGAAAACCCCAAATCCAGCAATTTTCAACCAATCTTGCTGAAATTTTTACCACTTAGTTCTGATGCATAGTGGACACAATTCAAAATTTGGTTTTTATATATTCAATAGTTTTTGAGTAATTAATTTGTGAAATTCAAAATTTGGGCAAAATTTAAACCTCTCCACGTGATGAAAATTTTCAAAATTTTAATTTTTCTATTTCTAAAAATATTCAGATGGTTTTGAAGAAAAGATCTATCATATGAATTTCTTATACTACTTTTAGTTCCAGAGTAAAAAAGGGTATGGAGCAAACAAAAAAAGCAAAAAAATGATTAAACCTGTGACTTTTTATATCAATAGCTTTAAAAATATAATTAGTATTAAAAAATCATAGGATAGAAACCTTTGTTTGCTTTCTAAGAACATGTGTTGAAAATTTTAGAGGAATGGAATCAAAACTGCATTGTGTGGAACATTTTGAATGACAAAAAATGTTGAAAAAACTATAACTGAGTAAATCAAATTTTAAAATCCAAAACATTTTCCTTCTCAGCTACATGCGTGGAAGCAGACTAAAACCCTCCAGATAGATAAGTTGGACCCTCCTGCCTCTTCCTTCTCTCTTCTGCTGCAGTGTTCTTCAATTTCAGTTTCCTTCTGGATGTTTTAGAAGTTACTTTCACAGAAATTGCTGAATGAAGTAAGCGTAATTGGTTCTTCCCTTGTCTAATTTTTAGAGATGCTGGTGAAATCTGTGTCCATTATGTCTGACTGCAGTTTGAGTGAGGCAGAACAACCAAAATTGAATTTACTGATGGTTGATGTCACAGCAACCTGAAGTCTGTTCTTTGACACAAATATTTCTTTTGGGCAATTATGCCATATCATGTTATGTAAACCTTCATTTGCATTTTGTGTCTTACCCAATGTTCATCTCCTTTAGATTTCAGCTCATGCCAGCTTTGGTACACAGCCAGTAATTTTCTTATCACATCAGGCCTCAAGTATGTTCACATTGTTGTGTTATGTTAGGTGTTTCTTCCTATGTATTGTTTGGGCTATTCATGATCCTAACTATGTACACAGTCAACAAGAGGTCAGTTGTTTCAAAGAATGTTTTACCTATAACCTATATAACAGTTATATGCACGTTTTGATGTATAAAATACCTTTATAAATGTTAAATGGCAGACTAAAACTCATCAATTATATATAAACTGTATGTAGTTTAAAGAGAAACACAAGAAAATCCCGACCGTTGGAAACTCACACAAAAGTATAATAATAAACATTATTATCTGCTTTAAATGCTTGCAGCCAGTGTTTTGTTTCCATGGGGCTACATATTGTAAGAAATAACCATCATACCAACACACAAAATTCCACCAGAAACGTTGCCCGCTAATTTCAAATGTATTAATTTAGTGCCTTCAATCGAACTCAAGTGACAGAATTATGTGAATCCAAGGGCCACTATGATTGCGCACGGCCATTTAAATTGTCATGTGAGGGTATTTAAATGCTTGAAACTCATAAATTTATTTGTATTATGATACTATAAGGTTCAAAGTATTTTATTAGCTTCAAAACAAAAATATTATTTGTTCCCACATTTTTAGCAATTTCTCTTAACGCGTGTGCACGTCGGCCACTACCTTGACGAACCCTTATAATCGTTTTACAACACCGGCCCTCCTTCTCCCAGACCTTTCTGCAAGGTTGCCACCTTTCTCGATACGTCATGGGTATCGTACGAGGTTTCGTCTAAATAAATTATCTTATGTCCATTTCTGCAAAATTTCCTTAGTTTTGACATATATATATATATATATATATATATATATATATATATATATATATCGCCAAGCTACAATTCTACTGGATTCCATAATAACCCTTATCTTATTCAAAGTGCAGTACTTGAAATCCAGCTCCTTTAGGAGACCGCGCAAAGTGCAGCGTCCATAAGGAAAATCACAAATTTCTTGCAAATGTGCAACCAATACGTCTAAGGTGAGCGCTGTCCCTTTTGCATAGAATCTATAAATTTCTCGACGAATTAAATCGCATGTGAAATTATCTACTTTAGAGAAACGTTTCCTTTTGTTTTCACACTTGATCGGCGTCTTTGGTATTCCCTTCGTCACAATATTTCTTACTGTATTTCTGTGAATACCCAGAATTTACCATCAGGTTAATTGCATGACCCTTTACCAAGATTATTTGTCAGCACATATTTATATGTGTTCAAAACAAGCGCTTGAATTTGCTTAGAAACAGTTCCCGTTATAACTTTGTTTTTGTGGCTTTTCTAGTAATATAATTCGGCCCAGTTATTCACACTGTCTTCACTTTGATTATGTTCACTTGACTGAAAGTTATCTACTACTTCATTTGCATTTACCACTGCATTTCCCTCCCACGGTCTCCACATCGTGACACACAACGAAAATTTCTGCACGTAATGAAACAGATCAACTGGAAGTTGGAACTTTAGCAACTGAGACTCCACGTGGAGTAGACATGCGACTGTCACTTCGAGAAAATCAGGGTTGCTATTGGTCCTCAACGACAGTGTTCCATTTCTGAAGTGTGGAGATAGATTTATGAGGGTCATTAGTGGGCGGTAGAACTGCATACGCGTTAACTAAACGGACTCTATGTTACATTGGGGTAGGGAGTATATCTATTCCATAGACTGTTTCTAACATTGGAGGGCATTTGGCACAAAAATTACCACATTAGTAACTGAACTGCGACACGGAAAATAAAATGTGTAATGTTTAACGCCCACTTTTACTACATATGACACCACAGGCGGTGACACTAATGATACATGAGATGAAGATGGAGCACCGGTGGAATGAAAGCGGCGAAAATCAGTCCCAGCGCCGTCTTGTCCAGCACAAATCTCACTTTGCGGTCACGTAGAATCGACCCCGGGCCAACTTGGTGACAGCCGAGCGGTCTAACCACTCAGGCACGGGGTGGACTGTCAAACAGAGCAAGCTGATAGACACAACAGATATGTTTAGATCACTTTTTCTATGCGTCAATTTTTCTATGTTTGTTACTGCTTGTGCGAGGGTCATAACTTCAGCTGGTTCATCAGCACTGTCTGAATATGGGGATTTGGTACGTAGGCCACCTGGCTGGGCTCATTGTTCCTATGCCCCCAAGTGGGGGTAACCCCGGGAGGACAGAGGGCCGCCGACCCAAGGAGCCACGAAAGTACAGAGGGCAGGGTCCCTACAGTTTACTTAGATAGAGGCTTCCCTCGACAGGCCAGGACAACCAACTCGCTCCCCTACAGCGGGACGGCAACGAGCCCAGCAGCCGAGCTGTAACGGTCCCAGGCAGGCGACCCGAGCCCCAAAGTCCTGGCTGGCGGTCACGAAATGGTCCCAGCAGAGGAGCGGAGACCAGCAACAGACATACCGGAGGAGGAAGTAGTTTTCCTCAGAACATATCTTCCTACCATGCACCGCCGAGACTCCCGCCGACAGTTCTACACTGAAAGACACCACTAGATGAGAGATGATGTTAAATAATAATGGAGATGAGATGGAGGGACAGGAAATCCCCCCAGAGGCCTACTTCGGTAGGTACGGGTTTGGCGCACCCGGGGTCCCGAGCCAACAGTCTCCCTCGTGTGGGCTCCTCTTCGTGGTTGAGGGAGACGGTCAACATGCCCACCCACGTGTAGGCCGTGCGTGGAGACCCGTGGAGAAGGTTTTCAGATTCTTGTCTAGTTTGGAGTTTAGGATTTAGTGAACGAAATTTTTAGTAGGTTTTGATTGATGTTTTTTATGTACGTGTAGTTTTATTAGGTTTTGTTACACTTGTATGGTTTTTGGAAGGTTTTATATCTGGCTTTTGCCATGACTGGTTTTTTAAAGGGCGCTGATGACCGCCGTAGTTGAGCGCCATTATATATCATCATTATCATCAGGGACAGGAAATTCGGTGGATGAATTAACCTACCCAGCATTGCCTAGCGACCCGGGAAAATTCCCGTAAAAACCCATGAATCAGGAAGGTATGCCATGGGAATCTAACCCGAGACACCGGAATGCGGGCTACAGATGAAACCGCCTGAGGCTTTCGGCTCAGTGTCTTAATCTGAATACTCTTCATTTTCATTTTTAGTAACACTGCATGATGCCATACTGCCTTCTTGTGTAATCACTTTATAACCTCCGTGATTGTCAATGTCTTCAACATCAGAACAGGAAAGAAAAATAATAAAATAAAATAAAATCGCAGCTTCAGTTGATTTGTATTTCCGGAACCCGTATTGCATCTCCGTCATACCCTTCATGATACTATACTCGTATATTCTTTTGCATAAGAGCTTTTCTTGCAATTTCCCAAGCGTATTTAATAAACATACAGGTCTATAGGATTTAGACTCTGTTGGGTCCTTATCTTTGGCTTTCTTTAATATTACAATGTTTGCATTTTTCCAGCAATAGGCAATTTTACCTTCATAAATGCATTCATTAAATCAATTTGTTAGATATGGAGCCAAGGGTTCTTCTAGTGTCATTAGAACCTCTGTGGGTATACCGTCTTGGGCCAGGAGGTGTCCCCTTTTTACAATCTCTGATAGTAAGTCTAACTTCTGATAAATCAAATGGATAAATTAACCTTTGACCACTATACATAGATCCATACTCCTCCCTTTTTCTTCTATGTTCATCATTTTCACCTTCTATTGAATCTGACGGTAATAATCTCCTCATCAAGTAGTTTACAGACTCTAACCAGGTTCTTGTCATTTCTCCAGAACAGACATCCATACTTTTAAAAATGTCTATAAAACCTTTTCCCATACTTATGCCCGATTTCACCAACAGATGTTAAAATTGACGTTAACAAATGCAATGTAACAAATGTCACAGCGCTAAAACTAATGTTAACTTTCTTGCATTTCACCAAACTGTTTTCATATAATGTTAACAAACCTGTGTTAACGCCAAGAAACTTATAAATATCACAGCTATAGAAGGCTATGGATGATTTTCTGAACGTACTCCGATGCGCTTTTGTTTTCATTTTCGTGTGCACAAATGGCGGATGAACAAAATCATAAATAAAGCCGTGAGACAAATTTCTGATCGACGGAGAAAGAATTGTTAACTGAAATGGTGACGAAGTGTAAGGATATCGTGGAAAATAAGAGGACGGGTGCAGTGAATGTAAAAGAGAAAGATGTCGCGGGGAAAATATTGGAAACGAATTTAATTCAAATGCATGTGTCATTACTACAAGCACCAAACAACTTGTCAGTATTACGTAAATTTAAAACGAGGTGCGAAGAACGAGTGACTTAAACGTTTCAAGACGGGAGGTGGACAATGTATTATCCACATAATTCAGTGAATTATAAAATCGCAAAGTTATTAATACTTGAAGTAAAGGCGAGATCGGCATATTCCTTTCGATGTATATTCTAACTCATTACGTAAATTTAAAACGAGGAGCGAAGAAGGACAAGTGACTTGAACGTTTCAAGACGGGAGGCGGACAATGTATTATCCACATAATTCAGTGAATTATAAAGTCATAAGGTTATTAATACTTGAAGCAAAGGCGAGATCGCCATATTCCTTTCGATGCATGTTCTAACCTCTCTTGTACTTCCGCAGTAACCTTCATAGCAACATGTTTCGACAGTCTATACCTCCGTAAAACAATTTTCTTCGGATAGTTCCTCAAAATCATTTCTCCTCATAGGCCGTACTCTATTATGAATGCCATTTAGACGGTCTTAAATATAGCAAATTGACATCAACAGCTGAGTTCATGCTCGCCATCTTGACTATTTACAATTGTGAAGGACTTAACATTAGAAATTCGGCGTGTTAGTTTAACATGAGATTTAACACGAGTGTTACGCTAACACTTGTTGGTGAAATGCAATTTTTGTTTTAAGTATTGCTAAACTCGTGTTAAGTCTTAACATTTGTTGGCGAAATCGGGCATTATTGTTTCTTATTCATTTTTTGTGGGGGGGGGGGGGGGGGAGTCACACACACCAAGCCACAAACTTTTTGCATGTCTTTATTAAAGTTTCTCTTCCAATCTGGTCCCAAGCAGGTATGCAATGAACTCGCCCGCTGGCAAGAGAAATCGAGAAATGTACTTACTGAGAATATCAATTTATCATCTGTGAAACAAGTGTACGTGTTGTGCGATAAACATTTATTTTCTTGCCACTGAGGTAGTTGTCTCATGTGTATTTTTTTTTTTTTTTTTTTTTTTGTAATTTTACGTCCTCCAACGTTAAGTCATATCGGACGATGAATGGAATGGGTGAAATGATGCTGAAATGAGCCCAGGGTCCATAGAGCTTAGAGTTACCTGACATTCGTCATCTCATGTGTACCTGGGAACTGCTAGTGGTTTATCGAGTCAGAGAATTTAATGTCGTACTGGCACATTGTCATGATAGCTCAATAGTTGGTACAACCGGATGGAGACCAGGAGATCCATAGTTCAAATCCTGGCTAAGGCACTGAATTTTTCAATCTCGCTACCTTTAGAAATCAGTGAAATCCCAGTTATTACCATGCATTCTTCCTGTAGTTCAGTGTCCTTTTCAACTTAGGATTTGCTGTTAATATTGAGGTTAAAAAGAGCACTATAGGATTTCCATGTTGGAGTGGAGACCTTGCATGAAGCATCCGTAGTTGTGTGAGAGGTCGCACAAGAAGAGAAGCGGGACGGGAAATTAATTACCGAGCTGTTAATCACAGCTGTTGCTCTCTTAACACATTCTGTACCAGCGCGACAAGAAGAAGACTTGTGCCAGCCGCTGTTTCAGCGCTTAGACCCATAAAGCCCCCGTTTCCTTCAGCAATTTGCCTACCAAGATGAGTGTATAGCTTCAATGGGGCGTGTCCTGAATGGCAGCATTGCCCTAATTACACATACGGGGATCTTAACAGTTCATTTGTCGAGCACTGAGTTGAAGGAGACTAATGTGGAGGTTTACGAAATGGGTCCTCGTTACTTGCAACACCTTCGAACTTAACGACGCTTGCATGATATTGAATTCGAAATATACTACAAAAAATTCGTGGCTCATTTTTTCGACATTTCGGTGTTGATTCTGTCAGGTTTGATTTTGGGGTTCCCTTCCCCTAGGTGAACTGCATTAAAGAAGTCCAAGAATAGGAAAGCTGCAGGCACAGAAGGTCTACAAGTGGAATTATTTAAGTATGGAGGTATATTACTTACACTAAGAGTTCTACATTTAATAAATATGTGTTGGAAAAGTATAAAAGTACCAAATGAATGGAAAATAGCCAAAGCAGTCTCTGTCTTCAAGAAAGGAGACAGAACTGACTGCAATAATTATAGATGTATAAGTATTTTAAACACGATCTATAAAGTATATGCACGAATAATATGTAATTGATCAAAATAATATCAGAAACAAAAATCATGGAAGAGCAGAGTGGATTTAGGAAAGGAAGGTCATGTATTGACAACGTATTTAACCTTAAGGCGGGACGTACGTCAAATAGTATATAGTGTTAGCTATCAAACACTAAAATATTATGACTGTAAGTGGTCTGTAGGTACCTTTAAAAATTAAATGCCCTAGTGTTGCATAGTAGCATAGTAGCAACACATAGTCTTCCATCAGCTGTCTTGGAATCTATAAAGCCCAACTACCAATTCTTAGCACACCCAGACTTGCTAAACAAATGTCTCTATGGAGAGACACAAAACCCAAATGAAAGCCTCAACAGTTTGATATGGAAAAGGTGTCCCAAAACATCATTTGTGTCTTCCATAGTGATGAAAATTGCTACATTTGATGCTGCAATAGTGTTTAATAATGGGAATGTTGGCAGAAAGAAAGTTATGTATCAGTTAGGGTATCAACCTGGTGTGTTTATGGAAACAATTTTGCAGAGTATCGACAACATTCGCATCGCTGGTGCAGAAAGAGATGTGAAATAAATGCAGAAAGAAGCAAGACAGAAGAGGAATTTAAAATTAAATATATTATAATATATATATTAAATATAATATATATTAAAAATATATATATTTAATATAATATATAATATAATATATTAAATATATATATTTAATATAATATATATAATATATTTAAATATATTCATAATTTTATGAAAACTTACAGAAATTTGATGTGATGATTCTTGTTTGATTAATTGAAAATAATAGGCATTTTATTGCCAAATAACATTGAAAATAATAATAATTATATTAAAATAAATAAACACAAGATAATGATGAAAACCAATACCTGAATTATCTCAGCAGTATTTCACTGTTGATTGATTTTTGTATTGAATCTCCCGTTTGAGGAACCAACAATAGTCTCCGAACATGGCTGAATCCCAGCGATACCCTGGTAACGTCTTTCCATCTCAGAAATGTCCTGGTGAAAACGCTCACCTTGCTCATCACTTACTACAGCTCCTAGGTTTGTAGGCAAACTATCAAGGTGAGAGTGCAAAAAAGTGGATTTTAAGTGACATACGGCAACCCATTTCTTTGTAGCTCCTTAATAGTTGTGAGACTAAAGTTTCATAATTTTCTTCCTTCTTATTGCCCAGGAAGCCTTCCACCAGTGATTTAAATGATATCCATGGTGCCAGTTCAAGACGTTTAAGCTTTGATTCAAAAACACTGTCTTTAAGAAGTAGTCTTATTTGAGGACCGACAAATATACCTTCCTTCAATTTAGATTCACTTATTTTGGGAAAGATACTTCTTAAATACTCAAATGCACTTCCACTTTTGTCCAAACCTTTCACAAAATTCTTCTTTAACCCGAGCTTTATGTGAAAGGGGGGGGGGGGGAGAAGAACTTTGTGTCTACTAGAGGCACATAGTTAACACTGCTTGCTCCAGGGGTATAGTCTTCCCTTTTCCCCCACTCTTTGACTATAAAATACTTGTCAGTTGCCCTACTGTCCCATAAGCACAAAAAACAGCAATATTTTGTGAAACCTCCCTGCAGTCCCGTTAGCGATACAACTACCTTGAGGTCACTACAAATTTCCCAGCCATGGTTTTGATAACTAATAGCATCTAAAATGATGGACATGGAATCGTAAGTCTCCTTCATTCCTATGGCATGAAATAATGGTATTGAAGGTAGTAAATTGCCATTATGAAGCAACACTGCCTTTAAGCTGTATTTAGAAGAGTCAATGGCTATTATTTTAAATTAAATCAATATGAGTTGGTATCATACCTCATTTCTGTAATTTTATATAAAAGAATAAGAATATATAAAAAACGTTACGTGATACAGCATTTTCAGAGGCATTTTTGGAATCAGCGAGTCATTTTGCATAAGAATTAAGACTACTGTGTTTTGGGTACAACAAACGTGTTACCTAGTGTTATTTATACAAGCAACTACAAAACTGCTTTATTTACTGTTTATTTAAAGCTGCACTACTTATTTATTCTCAGAAACTATTGAGTAAATTCTGCAGTTCTGCTGATCTAAGTTCAATCAAGTAAACTGGAGAAAATTCGCCAGTTTGATCTTAGATCAAGAGGCCATGAACTTAGATCAATGTTTATACAATCAAAATTCTAAGTTCAGCTTGACTGAAGATCATTTTCGTATGCATAAACTTAGATTTTCTTTTATGCAACCGGGCCTAAAAGTTTCATTTTTACCTTATAAGAAACTGAAAGGGACTTTTAAAAGCAGTTGGTAGTTATTGAAAGCTAAAGAAACAACTGCTGCAGAAAGTGTATTGTTTCGAACAGAAAGTTGGCCCCGCGAAGCAAGGCCTGCGTTTATAATTTATGGGACATGAAGGTCAGCCATTAATAAAAGCATTACACTACCCATAGAAGAACTAAAAAACAAGAGCACATCGGCATCAGCAGTTTAGACACGAGAGAAATTTAATTAAATTTCAGCATGGCGTTTTTAAGGGTGTTTAATTTTGTCTTGTTGCAAACACAGACGTTAGCATATTAATAATGCTTCCCCATGCTACAGGTGTTGTTGAAATGACGTATATACAGTTGGGAGATTAAAATGATAAATTTGCAATATCTTAAGCTGCCTACAAGCTTAATGTTGGAGTAAACTGTGTTCATTACTTAACCGCTAGATGGCGTGGCTGTTTGAATTATATATGAACACTGCTTTCATAACGAGATTTGTGTTGTTCCATTGCCTCCTTTTGAATATCGTGTATTATTTTGTGGTATTTACAAACAAAAATATATCTAATTAGTGTATAAACAATTCTCACAGTTCCTTCTTTTCGCATCTACTTCATGTCGAGGTAGATATTTGTAAAAATGGTTTTAGGTTAGTAAAAAGTATGGGACAGAGCTTGTAGCTTTGTTGTTACAGTTTTCTAAAGTGGTAATCTGTAGAAAATCTGTAAGATATTAAAATGGTCACATTTTTTCTTTGAATACTTTGGTCCTCAGTTCCCGAAACGTAGAGGTAGATATCTTAAACGTTTTTTTTTTTTTTTTTTATAAATTAAAGAAGAAATTTCTGTAGAAAATAATTCTAAACTTGATATAAATAGAAATTAAATTAAAAAACTAAATTCAAATACTTAAAAGTATCGCCTGAAACAGCTGTAAAAGTTTCACAATGATATATGTTGAAGTTCCAGAACGGCCACGCCGTGGCTCAGTGGTTAGACCGCTTGGCTCTCACCAAGGCGGCCCGGGTTCGATCCCAGGAGACCACAAAGTGTGATTTGTAGTGGACAACACGGCGTTGGGGCGGGTTTTCTCCGGGACCTCCGGTTTCCCCCGCCATCTCATTCCACCGGTGCTCCATCTTCATCTCATGTATCATCAGTGTCATCGCCTGCGGTGCCTATGTAGTAAAAGCGGGCGTTAATCACTACACATTTTGAATTTCCAGAGAAAAGTGCACCTTAAGTTAGCAGTTTTAACATTGGAAATAATCATTTATTCCACACTAGCCGTGTGTACGCTAAGGTTTGAATGAGTACAGCCAGACTGAAAAATTCAATGCTATAGCCGGGATTGGAACCACGGATCTTCCGCTCTCCGTGCGGTTGCTTTAAACCATTGAGCTACTATGGCCAACATGCCGACATGACACTTAAGTCCCAGGCTTCATAGTTAAACCACTGTGTTATTCAGGTAAATTGATGGAAATAATAATTTCTCAGTCTGTATCTACTCATTCGAATTTTAACATCGGCGGGATGGGGCCTTTTTATCTCCTCTTAAGCAATTCTTTCTGCGACATTCAGTTGAAAATGTGTTACCTTAAATATATATAATATTGTGACTTCGTGGGTTCGTAAAATTAAAAGGCCGATTTGCAGAAATTAAAAATCTCTTTTATTTTCGTAGAAATACTCTTATAGATTACAGCAGCATTACGCTACGTACACCAGTCTGTCTACCAAGGTCGATGACAATAACAAAGTGACAGCAGATTACATCATTTGCTCTCGTTACACAGCTGGCTGTCTCTCATTTTACAACTACAACTCTCTGACTCATTTCAACTCGACTCCTGGCCAGTTGTCGCCTCTTTAAATACTTGCGTCGATGATTCTAGATTGTTTTAAGACAAACCAGAACCCAAACAGTCTCTATCAGTCAAGAAGTAACTAGAAATATTTAAGTTTGATTTATGAGTCACTATGTTTACACTCAAACTTCACTTACTTGTTGTATAAATGAAACGTTTTCAAGATCATTCGATCTCATCCTCAGCTGTTTGGTGACTAAATGAACCTTCCTCTTCTTCCACTACTACGGAGCTCCGATCACTCTGCCATCTGGTGTTAGGGGCACTAAGTTTTAATACTTCATTTAATGCCGGGATTTCAAAATTTATAACTTTATCATGGTTTTTGTTTATGAATACTTTTTCCCAAATATCCAATTCTATGGGTGTACTTAAAGATTTTAACAGTTTAATGTTGTGGCCAATGTTGTGGTTTGCAGTCCAAAAATGGTGTGAAACTGCAGATTTTTCTGTTTGTTTCAACTTAATGTTCCTCCGGTGTTCTTTTTGCCTGGTTAACAAGTTTCTCTTAGTATTTCCTATGTAGCTTTCTTCACAGGTTTCACAATTAATCTGATAAATTGCTGATTTCAAATTGTTGGGGATTGTATTTTTCAGTGGTTTATTTAGCAGGTTCCTCAGACTGAATTTGTTTTGGGGTGCTAGTTTTAAGTTTAGTCTTTTGAAGATTCGTTCAAATTTTCTAAAAGCCCATGGATGGCAGGTGAATTTTCTATATTGCCAATTTGTGTTTTTAAGTGGTGCGAGAGTGGTATTTTTTGATATTATCTTCAGTTTTTCTTTTCTCTTCATCATGTTCCTTATGATGGCTGGGTTGAATCCGTTAATACCGTTATGTCTTTTATGTGTTGTTGTTCTTTCAAAAATTCATCCTTACTCAGTGGGATGTTGTATAGCCGGTGAATTAGACTTCTAAAGGCAGCTAGTTCATGTGAAACTGGGTTGTATTCATCTTTCTTTATGTAATTATCTATGTGTGTGGGCTTCCTGTATATTCCAAAATCTACACCATGACGATTTCTAGTTATCTTGTGGTCCAAAAAGGGTAGGGTGTTGTCTCTTTCTACTTCCATAGTAAACTGGATGTGATTATCTTGCAGGTTTAGTAATTTTAGAGAATCTTCTCTAAGTTTTTCCGGAATGATAGCAAAAGCATTATCAACATATCTCTGCCAAAACTTATAAATCTGTTGGAAGGCCTTTACTATGTGTGTTTCAAAATAGCTCATGTATAGGTCTGCAAAAGTAGGCGAAAGTGGGCTCCCCATAGCTAATCCTTTTGATTGTCTGTAGAATTTTGGTTAAACATGAATTAATTATTCATTATGCATAAATCTGTAAGATTGATAATGTCATCTATTTCTCTGGGGTCCGTTGTAGTCTGGGTTAGCCAGTTTTTGAGGAATGTAGGTATTTTTTCTACTGGAATGCTTTTAAAAAGTGACTTAACGTCAAAAGAAACTAGTATGTGATTTTCCGGAATGTTGTAGTTCTGTAGGTGATTTATAAATTTTAAGGAGTTTTTTATTCCTAAATTAAATAAATCAAACTTAAATATGAAGAATACTTCACTGTTAATAATGCTTCTGCTTTTAATGTTTATAAGTAACTAGAAATTTCCATTTATCTCATTTTGTTTCACCAGACCATTATCTGCATGTTATCTTCTCTGCCGGCTCTTGGTTTTCACACTGCCCGCCTATCAGTTCCTTTTGTGTGCACAAGCCGTCTTAGCGTGATCGGGTTCCCGACAATTTTATTTAAAATATAATTTTTTGAAATCTATTGTTTTGAAATTTATCTGTACCACCCATTATGCGCATTGATAGACTAATAAGTTCCAAACGGAGAGGGCCAGTTAATCACAGACACACACACACACACACACACACACACACACACACACACACACACACACACACACACACACACACACACACACACACACACACACACACACACACACACTCTCTCTCTCTCTCTCTCTCTCACTCTCTCTCTCCCTTATCAAAACAGAAATAATGTATCATATTTTCTGCAAATTTCATGGACCCAGCGTGTTAATAAAACCAAGGTATGTCATATTCTGGCTCTGTAGTGCATTACTTGGGAACGGTGAGCTGCAGGCCCTTCGGTATTGATGTGCTCCATTTTCAGCTTCAGAAATTCTGGTCACATTAGCACAATCTGCTACAAGGGGTGCCCTTATCCGCCCACGGACGACAGAATGGCATGTCCACCGCGCACAGAGATAGGTTTGAATGAGTTTGAAATGCACAGTTTCACTGGGCCATCGATTCCAGATGTATCTTTGCCACCAAGGCCTGCCTAAGGAAAGAATTGTCAATTCTTAGCCTTCCTGCATCTCACTGTAATATAGTAAATTATCTTATACTTGTGCTGGCTTCAGTATTGCTATAGGTCCAAAGCTAAAGGTATATTTATACTTTTGATCTTTGAAAGTGTATTGCAGCTACAGTTAGGAAACAATTGAAGGAGAATATGCTAAAAAATCAGTATAGGGTCGCAAAATGTTACATATATATATTGAGAATAAATGAATAAAACAAACAACATTTCTTAATATAGAACAAAGCAGAGGGGGCAGAAATATTTAATTCTACCAAGTATTTGATACTGGAAATTCATGTTTTAGATTTCCTAAATGTCATAAAAGAATTTCACAAAAAGAGCTGCATGTCCGTAATATAAAACCAATGCGCTAATTAAATGCCCAACCTATTAAGTTCAACAACTTGCAAGAAAGCGACACTAAAATGTTAAAAATAATCCCCCCAACTCAAAAAACACCTTGGTATTAGTGACTAAAAGCTTAGAAGTAATGTCCATTTCTTTTGCTTTATAACTGGAATGTCGTCATGAATACGTCAGACCCTCTCAACAAATATAGCTGTTGCCAAATCATTATCACAGCCATTTAATACCGTTGCACTTGGAAGCCGCCCATGTTGGCAGATTTCTTTGACTGTGACTGATGACCACCAGTTGGTGCGACCATCAAATGATAAAAAGCACTGCAACTTGCAAATTCTACAGATCATATATCGTTGAAGGTCAGAGGTCATGTCACATACTCCGGTGCAATAAACAGCTTATTTAAACTTGTCACTGCGATGTAGCAGTACAACTACCATTTTCCAAAGTTTTCCTGTACTTGTCCTGGCTATCTTCCTTATTTTTCAGGGTACTAACTTCCAAAAAGGACGAATTATATTTTCCTATGAAATTATAAAAAGAATTAACGCAACTACTTCGTGTAACAACTTGGTGAAGTATTTCATTCCACCCAACAATTCGATATAGAGGAACATTTTTAAAACTTATTTGAATTATTCAGAAAAGTAGAGGTCACGTACTATACTTAGAACAAGAAAAATTGCAACAAAATTGCTTCTCTCTAAAGTCACTTTTTAGTTGGAAAATGGTGTGGCTTTTTAAAATTAAAATTCCATATTTTAAGGAATTTTCATGAAATAAAATGCATATCTTGAACTTTCCGGGAATGGCCTGTGAAGTTATGTGCAATCTGAAGACATCTATGCTAGTTAAAACGTAAAAAATGAACGAAACCTTACGATATCAAAACATATAGTATGAAACACAAAATTAATGAAGGATGATTTATTTTTTGGTATCAGGCGTTTCAAATACTCTTATTAACTGTAGAATATCTAGTCATTGTATCCCTCCTAGTCATTCCGTAACGATGCACGCAATTAATGTATGGTTTTGGAAATTATTATAATATTTAGTTTTCCGTTTCTTCACCAGGGGCGCATGTAAATTCACAAACTTTCCATTGTTCTAGTTCTCCGCGCCCTCTAAGTTGCGATCCTGCAATTAGTTGTGAAGGGTGTTTCTTTCCACTGTTAGGTATGTTGCTTTGTTTATCAATAGTTCCACAAATCTGCTGAAATTTGTTTATTTTGTTTTCTATGTCTTTGTCTAAGTCAAGGCTTACATCACAGCCCAAATAGCTGAAATTCGTGATCTATTCCAGGAATTTATTTTCAATTCTTATTTTTTATTTCACAGGATATTTTCCTCGGTGTACCATTATCTTCGTTTTCTTTGTGGATATATTAGATTGTATTCTTTCCCCAGTAAATACGGTTTATACATGGAAGGTTCAAGGCTTTCTTCATTTTCTTGTATTATTGCTACATCATCAGCATAGAGTATCATATTTAAGTGCACTGGGAGGTTATGTTTACCCAGACAGGGTTAGTTTTTAACAATGATGAAATATAAATATACAAAAAACTAAACAATGCAAGAAATTGAAATTTAATATGATTACAGCATAGATACGTGTGCATTAAATGACTGTATAATATTTACATTAAGTTCATACAGTTCCTTGCAAAAGGGGCATAAGACACTCAGTGTATCCTGAAAAAAAAGTATTACACCCTATACTTCAGATCTAGGTTCCTTGTAGGAATTTAAGGCTAAGGCACCAATCTTTTTCCTAAATTTCTAATATTTTTAAGGACCTAATTTTATTTCCCTCCATTTTATAAATCACATGGATATAAAAGTTAGATTAATGTGTTCAGGGGGCATTAATAAATAAGCACTAAAAATTTTGTATCAATATGTTTTATAGTTTTTGAGAAACATGCACCTAAAGTATGAAAAATCAAGTTTTTGGGAAATCACGATCAAATTAAGCACCATTCTTTTCAAATTATACATACTCTCAGAAGATACCTGCTCCCTATTTCTGCTCAGTTAGGTTTTCCTCGTCTTTTGTTTTCCTTTTCTTACTTCTAACTCTACTTCCAAGCAACTGAGATATTCTTATTGCCTCTGAGAGTCGACGCAAATCTTATTTTAGACATGCGGCCCTCACTTTTTCACCAACCTTTATACCCATTTTTGTCATTACTTTATGCCTACCACTGCACCCATCATTATAACAAATAACACTATCATATACACCAATTTGTAAAGTTTTTGGTCCAACATGCAAAATTTTTGGAAGTCGTTCCCATATTGCGAGGCATGTTTTTTAAGTCAGTACCGTTTTGCGATTCCACCGCCGCAGCGATACGGTCCGCCTTCCGCGCCTGCGCGCTGTTTACCTACATCTCTTGTCTACGCACTGACGCCATTACAGTCTGATTCTTCATTGTATACGTTGGTTACTGAGTGTTTAAGATGCCTCCGACAATCGTGAGTCCCGCCGATTGTGAAGTACGGGCTGTTATACGATTTCTTAATGCTAAAGGCGTAAAACCGATCGATATTCATCGTGAGATCTGTGAAGTTTACGGACAAAACATTATGAGTGATGGAATGGTAAGGAAATGGGTGAAAGCATTTAAAGATGGCCGCACAAATGTGCATGATGAAGAACGGAGTGGGCGTCCTTCGGTCGTTACTGAAAATTTGGTGCAGAAAGTGGACGAAAAGGTGAGAGAAAACAGACGTTTTACAATTTCATCATTGTGCGACTATTTTCCTCATCATTGTCGTAGTGTTTTGTATCGCATTGTGACCGAGAACTTAAAGTACCGGAAATTGTGTTCACGTTGGGTTCCGAAAATGTTGACGGATTTGCACAAAACCCAACGTTTAGACAGTGCATTGACTTTCCTTGAGCGGTACCACAATGAAGGTGAAGATTTTTTAGACCAAATTGTTACTGGTGACGAAACATGGGTGGCTACGTCACACCAGAATCGAAACAACAATCCATGGAATGGCGACGTTCATCATCCCCCACAAAGGTGAAGTTTAAGCAAACAATTTCTGCCCGGAAAATCATGTGCACAGTTTTTTTGGGACAGAAAAGGAGTATTGGTAGTGGAGTTTCTGCCTCGTAATGAGACAATCAATGCAGCGTCTTATTGTGAGACTTTGAACAATCTGCGCCGTGCAATCCAGAACAAAAAACGTGGCAAGTTGAGTAAGGGTATCGTTTTGCTGCATGACAATGCCCGTCCACATGTGGCTAATCGGACCAAAGATCTCATCAAATCTTTTCAATGAGAAACTCTAGATCATCCTCCATACAGTGCTGATCTGGCGCCCAGCGACTACCATTTGTTCCTGCATTTGAAGAAACATCTGGGCGGTGAGCGTCTTCAAGACGATAACGAAGTCAAAACAGTTGTGATACAGTGGTTAACGCGTCAGGCGGCAGAATTTTATGAGGAGGGTATTCAAAAACTGGTGCCACGTTATGACAAGTGCCTCAATATTCACGGCAATTATGTAGAAAAGCAGGTAAAGGTACAGGCTTTCATGTAAAAATAAAATTATTGCGATATTTTTGCACGTCTTTTTTTAATTCCAAAACGGCATGACTTAAAAAACATGCCTCGTATATGATGAAAACTTTCATTTGGATTTTGAGTAAAAAAACACGGCTAAAGAAGCCGGAAGTAGACCATAGAGAAATAAATGAGTGATGCAACAGGAAGCAGAATGACCCACACGCAAATCAAAATTTACCACATGTTTCTAAGTGGGTTAGTTCAGAAATTTCAAGCTTTGGAAGTATGCTGAGTGAAATGTGTATGCAGAAGATCAGAAAGTGGGCGTGTCATTGCACCGCCATTTTTAAATGGATATATATATATATATATATATATATATATATATATATATATATATATATATCACTAACAACAAAATGTCGATTTGTTGAAGCTCATCGACCTCCCAGTGACCTTAAGATTTTATTTCTATTTATTTGTATTCCTTCATCCATATAAGACTTTGGTGGGTTCGTGAAATTAAAAAAAAGTTCAATTACACCACTCAAAAAGTTCTCTACTTCCACCTTACTCCAATATCACAATTACAATTTAATGTACACAATTACAATTTTGCCAGCTCGTCTTTACACGTACGCTCAGCGCGACTGCACGCCGCCGCAACTCGCTCAACTCAACTCCCCGGCTCACACTCACACAACTCTGTCGCCTCGCTTGTCTCGATCGGCCCCGAAGCCTCTCGAATCTTCCGTTTATGGAAGGGGAAAACATTCTCGAAACTTCGTGCACCTTCGGGCGGTAGGAGGAGGGGTAAACTAAGACCCAGCCACCCCTCCTGTCTCCCTTCCCTCCGCCGGCCTACATTCACTGCTCGGCATCGCGGGCTTGCCGTTTGGGCAACAATATTGTTACCCAATTATCGGAATGCATGACCGACTAGCAGCTGGGTGGGCGACCGGAGGCTTTTAGGCCACGCCTGCCCATTTATCTTGTGGCGTTCAGTGAGCGGATGGCTGGAAAAGCATCACTAGCCACTGTAGCGCCTCTTTCCCCTCCTTGTGACGTTTGGAACTATCGGGATGATGTTCTGATCCGCGAGGCTTCCAGAAACAGCTCCATAAGGGCTGCAGTGGACGAGTCAGTCAGCTCTTGGCGAGCAGCCGTGAAGAGCGCTGTGCTAGCGAGCGGACTGGAAGACTGCGTACTGTATCAGAGGAGTTTTTAGTCAGCTCTAGAGAGTGCTGCACGTAATTGAGTGTTGCGTAGTTGGAGTGTTGTGTAACTGCGGGTGATACGTGATCCTGCTGTGATTCGATGGAAATAAAGAACACTTTGAGTTTGTGCAACTGGACTTTTAATTTCACGAACCCACAAAGTCACAATATGTTGTTTCCAAGTTTTTATCAAACAGTCCAAGTATATATTAAATAGTGTGGTTCTCCTTTTGTCATGCATGTATTTCTGATTTCTTTTTTTTTTTTTTTTTTTTTTTTTTTTTTTGCTTTTAATTATTTCTACCATATGAGGGGGATATCTCCCTTTGTCTATTATGTTCCACAATCTCATAGCACTGTTAATAAGTAAAACTGTAAGTACGCATACGAAACAGACATTGATGTTACATTGTCCTCAATTATATCTACAATTACTCGTCTAACAGTCCCTGTATTTATAAACAGAGTGAGATCAGAAATCATTTCAAGCCGTGCTTTACTGGAGCATGTATATTACGTCTGGCTTGCGAACCCTGAGGGCAAATCCGCTTGCACAGATCCTATGCATTACCCAGTAGTTAATTCAGCTCGCATTAGGGTAACAAGCACTTAAAAATGTACCGGGTAAGGAATCAGTAAACCACTAATGTGTTGAGGGCAGGTACATTAGTGTGGCCGGATGATGGAGGTGCACTTAAGATTATGGAGATAACTCGTGTTTCATTTCACTTCTTCCCCTCAGCCCATTAAACATCTACGTCTTTCCTCTCACTGGAGGCACTCAGTGGAAAGAACATCTGCATCATGAGAAAAGTAAATCACGTCTTACGCAGACCTAAGATGCTTCAAAAGAACGATTCTCAGCAAACAAAACTACCCAGCTGCTTTAAACGTTTAACACTATTTAGAATTGTTATATTAAACCATACTGTATTTAATAGATTCGAGGCGACAATGGACAAAGATGTCAAAACATTCCTACAAAATTTGTTTGATAACACTGGGCAACAATCAAAATGTTTCGGACTTAAAATTGTGAATTTACATGTATTTCCATCTGCTGAATTAAAAAATCACCATGGAAATGATAGATTAGCTCTTGTTTTGAAGATAAAGTGTCATTTTAATTGTTAGAGTAAAGGTTTTAAAATTGGGAGACTTTTTTGGGAGTTGGCACACCTGTCAAGTACAAAACACAATCAGAGAGAAATTTTGGAAGTTAAGTGATGCGAAAGTTAAGGAAGGTATTTTCGTCGGACCTCAAATAAGAGAACTTGTAAAGGATCCTGCATTTGACAAAATTTTGGAGGGGAAAGAAAAGGAAGCTTGGGAAGCCTTCAAGGGTGTTGTTCATGGATTTTTAGCCAGCAAAAGAGGTGACAGTGCTCCTGCAAAAGTACCGTAACCTTGGATGCAACATGTCCCTTAAGATCCATTTTCTCCACTCCCACCTAGACTTTTTCTCTCCTAGTTGTGGAGCTGTTAGTGATGAACATGGGGAGAGATTCCATCAGGACATTTCTGTTACGGAACAAACATATGAGGACCGTTGGAATGAAGTAATGCTTGTGGATTACTGTTGGTCTTTGTATAGGGATTCTGCGGAACGCCATCACAAGAGGCAAGCTAAAAGACGACGAAGTCAATACGCCACCATATGTTTCTCTTCAGACATGACTATCTGCGAAGTATTTTTCCAGCAATTTAGAACTCTTACCATGTAATTACCAGTTTAGAAATGTCAAATGCACGTTCATTGTTGTTAGCATGTATGTAATTAAAATGTATCCGGAAATTAATTGTTCCTTTACACTGGCCGGGCGTAGGCTAAATTGTAGAAAAAGTCAATGCCATAGCCTGGATTTGAACCAGGGATCTTCTGATCTCCGTCCAACCGCTCTAACTATTGAGCTACTATGGCCAACGTGCCGATATGACATTAAATTCTCCAACTGACTCGTATTTTTCCGGAAAATTCACCCGGGTGTCACTTGGAGAATTTAATATCATATCGGCACGTTGACCATAGTAGCTCAATAGTTAGAGCGGCTGGAGGGAGACCAGAAAATCCATGGTTGAAATCCCGGCTATGGCATTGAATTTGTCATCCTGACTCTACCTTTCCACTAAAATTTATCCTTTTCTATCAATCTGTTAATTTTTAATACTTCCACCTTGTGTATATCATAGAAACCAGAGATAATAAAATATTTTCACTGTCATATTTGTTTTCCTCAACCCAAAATTAGTAGGAGTTGCCTCATGAAGTGCATGAAACATAAAAAAAATTATTTTTGTTGCACAGTGTAATTGGATTACTCGTTGGCAGAAATGTGTAATGTTGGAAAGCACCTACTGTGAAGGCGATAAAATAAAATTGGATGAACAATACATATTTTGTATATCATTGACCAATTCCTGGAACTTTCTTGACGCAGTAATAATTTTGGTTTCCTATCTTCCACTTTTCAAATTTACTCTTAAATATTTACATCAGCATTTTTTGGGGTATTACTTATTCTTTACCTGACATAGGAATAACTGAAAGGTTGCCATTAAGTTATCTGCATTCATTTCACCTTACTTCGTGTTTGAGATAGTTTTGTTAGAAGCTACATTACCATCCTGAAATGTAGTCTATTTCTCATGGCTTTCTGCAATTCTGCAACCATTCTTGTACACACTGCACATCAGTGGGTTATCAAAGAAATGTAACAAGAATGGAGATGAGAGGATATACATCCATAATTATCTTAAGGATGGCTAATTGAATAATACCAGATGGCTTGCCAGAGGATGAGCATTGTGATAATTAATAGTACACGGACGACGTGGTGATGGAAAGCAAGGGTGTAATATTCTACTTTTCTATTTTGCATATTAACCCCAAGCTTACATAATTTGCATTTCTGAAAATATAGAAAAATATTTACATCGACTATTTCACACGTACGTCATACTGGGTTCGTCAAATACGGAACAGTCACTGAACCCTAAATCGATAATTGTACACCATACGCTATTATCACTCCATAATTATGGCATGTTTCTTTACTGTTGGGTCTAATGATCATATGAGCAGTGAAGACAAGCCCGAGATCCAAACAGTAACATGGCGGCTGAAAGTTTTGGCCAGGTCACAAGAAACCAAATAAATCTTTTAATTCATCAAGTAAAGACAATAAATACTGAAATAAATAGAAAATATGTTTGGAAACAGTTTGAACAATTATGTGCAGCTAAATGTTACGTGCTAGACAAGGATACAGCAACACAAACAAAATAAACTAGGTTTGTTGTTTGAAAATTGAGGTTATGTTATATCATTTTCTTATAGTCAATCAGCGCGGCCAAACGGCCTTAAAACCAAAGTCACGACGGTTGTTCAACAAAGAATGATCACTTTTTTCTCGACAATGTAGCTTTACTCATCCTCATAATTTTGATGGTCCTTCTCAAAATAGTCTCTCCTGAATGCGATGCACTTGTCCCAGCGTGTCTGCCAGTCTTCAAAGACATGCTGGAAATCATTTTTGATAGATCCTTCAAAATCGCCTCCGCAGCCTTCACCACTGCTTCTGATGATGGATAATGCCTCCCCACGATGGCGTTTCTTCAAGTTAGGGAACAGAAGAAAGTCAGTGGAGCTAAATCCGAACTATACGGAAGCTGACGGATGCACTTCACGTTGATTTTTGCAAGATATTCAGCAACAACATTGGCAATATGCGGCCGCGCATTACCGTGATGCAGCATCCAACCTGCTTCACGGAAATGTGGTCTTTTGCGCCTGATATGGACCTGCATTGTTTTCAGGACATCCCTGTAGTATTGTCCAGTTACTGATGTGTGTAGGTACAACATGGTGATAAACCATTACATGAATAGCAAAGAATAAGAGAACCATAACTTCCCCAGCAGAAGCAACCACTTTTGCTTTTTTGGGGGGTTGGTGATGAAGGAGATTTCCACACTGAGCTTTGCTGTTTGCTCTCAGGATCGAAATGATGTAGCCAAGTTTCATCAGCAGTGATTATGTTTGAAAGAAGCTCTGGATATTCCTCTAACATCAACTTTAACTGCATGCAGACCTGCATGTGAATGTCCTTTTGTTCGGGAATCAACAGTCTTGGAACCCATCGCGCACAAACACATCTCATATGTAATTTTTCTGTCACTAACGTGTGGGTGGCACCCAGTGAAATGTTCAGTATTTCAGAAAGTGATCTTAAGGTAATTCGTCGATCCTCTCTCACAATGGCAGCAACTGTGTTGATGTTTACTTCTGTAAGAGTAGCACCAGGTCCATCTTCCTTTGACATTGATTGTCTACCCTCTTTAAAGATTTTAAACCACATTCAACCTGTGCTGTAGGGAAGAACAAACTCTCCATAGAGCTTCTGTAATATTATTTAGGCCTCAACTAAAGATTTGTTGAGACAAATGCAGAATTTCAAAGTCGCATATTGTTCCTCGCGTTTTACCTCCATTGCAGCGATAGGCGAAACTGAACATGTCTGAACTTGCCTGGTTCTAACAGGCGGGAACCAGGAGTACCAACAGTGAAACTACTACGGCGTGTTTGTTTCACATTAAGCTAACAGAATATAATAAGATTGAATTTTAGTGCGAAAAATTATGACCGTAAACCAATTATTATGATTCTTTATTAAACAGCTCTCGTACTTTACCGGGATGAACTTGTGAACGGCCTGTAAGAACTATTAATCTTTTATGCCGTGACTTGTGAGCTTAAGTTTTATTCATGTGCTTAATATAGGTCTATGTGCTTTTGACAATTCTTTTTATTCGTGAAGTAGTCTCTACAAGTGCAACTCGTGGTTTTGAGATTCCCTAGATAAATTCAAAACCACTCGTGATATTTTCTTTGATAATTTCTTTACGTATGTGGAAAATATAGTAAAGAAATTCGTGTTAGAACTTGTTAAATGTTCATTTGTTTCCTTCAATCCCACTTTGCCCCTTAAAGTTGTCATTTTAATAAGAACCACTGTTCTGATCGAATAGCTGATTTATATTGGCAAGTAATAATTCGAAATTCCTTTATTTAAAACAGCACTTATTTCTAAATTTTTTCGAAAGGATAGAAGATTACAATTTTGAGCTTCAACTCGCCAAAAGATGGAAATAGAATTTTAGTGCAGACCAAATCTATTTCGATAGCTCATCCTTATACTCAATTCTTGAGTCTGGATCTTGTTGCAAACTGTTACTTATTTCATATTACTTAAATATGTATATACTGTAGGTGTCTATTTCTATATAATATATATTATCTGCCTTTTTTGTCTATTTGCTTCTCTGTCATTCAGTTCTGACCTAGTTTTGGAGTTTCAGTTCTCCAGGTCAAGGAGAATTTAGAGTAAGAACAATTTAAAAATTATACTGACAGGAAACAAACCAGTTAAAAAACGTAGTGGTCTAAGCATTTAATGCGAACATCATTTATTTTTAAGTGATCTCTCCGCTGATACGCCGTTAAAACAAACTTCCACTTAAAATTTTGAAGTGTTGCACCACTCACCTATTTCTGTTACAGCTGATTGTCATAATTAAGCTCAAATGAAAGCCCACATGTGCTTTTGGTGTATATATTTTTGTGTCGAACCGGTTAAAGCTGTTGCGAGTTGCCATGTGCACCCTGTATATACTCTTGCGCGTAATAAGAAGTAATAAAGGTAGAGAGGCAATATTTGCTGGAGATCACAAAACAAAAGAATCAACTTTGTGTTATCAAAAGTTATTGCAGGAATAAGGTACAGAAACAAGAGAAGTAAGTCATCGTTGAGACCTCTAGACTTCATGTCTGAAGTTCTGACAATATTATCACATGCTTTAGCAAACGAACAGGTTGCGAAAACAACTGAAAGCATTATTCTTTTCAGTAATACGAGTTTGATAGTGTTTTGTCTTTGTTGATATTTGTGTTATATCCAGTAACATTTATTAAAATATTCTGGGAGAGATGTACGCACCAGAAACGTCGATTTGTAATCGTCTTTTCACTTGACTTGTTTCCCGAGAAGTTCTGTAACATTTACTCCTCAGTTTAGTTCATGTTATTGAAATAAGCATTTGCAGATATTATTGCTAATTTTCCTGTGAGTACAAGGGGTACATGGGATGTGTATTGCACACTGATTTCACAATGATAATGGATAACAGAAATGTGTATACGAAAATAAAATTAATTGCTGCCAACTGTTTAGTAGCCATATTAAACTTGAGCGCGCACTGATGATCAATTAGTCGCCCCAGTTAGTGTTGACCAAGCGAATCAGCTACTGAAGATGAGGTGTCCGCCTGCATGAAGTTATATTTAAATGCTACGTCCATTATGTTTTTACTAAATATTAACAAAAACTTTATGTATGGGTTCACATGACTTTCTCTATTCGGTTTTATAAAACGCTTATTCTTATTCTGGAGATAAACATTTGTAGAATTGGTCGTATTACGTATTTCCTTATAGGTACAAGGGCAATATGAGAATAAAATATACTTTGATCCATAATGAAATCTTTAAAATCTGGTTGGTACGTGGTTGGTGACTTTGAAATATCATTCTCTTTGCTAGCTAAGAGATTAAAAAAAAAAAAAAAAAAAAAAAAAAAACGAATAACGACTTCCAAATGAGAAAACTGTAGCTAAGGTAACCCGGGGTGATACGGATTTGTGGGTGTCTCAGGATTGTTTTTCCAAATCTGCTCCCTAGGTGACATAGTCTATTGTGTTGGAACGGCCTTTGTGGTTGAAGAAGTTAACTACCAGAGCCAGTTAAGTGTGTAACACGTTTGTGTTTCTTTAGTCTAAGTATGGAAAAAGAGATTAGTTAGTACTATTCTAATGGAAAGTTGATCAAAGGAGAAACACAGAACGCTAATGAAAGTTTTCATAGAAGTAAATGTCACAAAGAAGTTTTCGTATCAGGATAGAATTTGCAAACTTTAGGGAATGTACCTGTTAGTGAATTTAATATGTGTTATAAAGCTAGTCTAAATGTTAAGCTAAAAGTTGCAGCAAGCAAAGTAAGTCCTGTTGGCAAGAAAATTATTAGTATTTTGACGTTAAGGCACTTTTTACAAGCATTCCAGTAGAAAAAATACCTACATTCCTCAAAAATGGCTAACCCAGACTACCACGGACCCCAGACAAATAGATGAAATTATCACTCTTACAGATTTATGCATAAGGAATAATTACTTCATGTTTAACCAAAAATTCTACAGACAATCAAAAAGATTAGCAATGGGTAGCCCACTTTCGCCTATTTTAGCAGACCTATACATGAGCTATTTTGAAACACACATAGTAAAGGCCTTCCAACAGATTTATAAATTTTGGCAGAGATATGTTGATGATGTTTTTGCTATCATTCCGGAAAAACTTAGAGAAGATTCTCTAAAATTACTAAACCTGCAAGATAATCACATCCAATTTACTATGGAAGTAGAAAGAGACAACACCCTACCCTTTTTGGACCTCAAGATAACTAGAAATCGTCATGGTGTAGATTTTGGAATATACAGGAAGCCCACACACATAGATAATTGCATAAAGAAAAATGAATACAACCCAGTTTCACATCAACTAGCTGCCTTTAGAAGTCTAATTCACCGGCTATACAACGTCCCACTGAGTAAGGATGAATTTTTGAAAGAACAACAACACATAAAAGACATAGCGGTATTAAATGGATTCAACCCAGCCATCATAAGGAACATGATGAAGAGAAAAGAAAAACTGAAGATAATATCGAAAAATACCACTCTCACAACACTTAAAAACACAAATTGGCAATATAGAAAATTCACCTACCATCCATGGGCTTTTAGAAAATTTGAACGAATCTTCAAAAGACTAAACTTAAAACTAGCACCCCAAACCAAATTCAGTCTGAGGAACCTGCTAAATAAACCACTGAAAAATACAATCCCCAACAATTTGAAATCAGGAATTTATCAGATTAATTGTGAAACCTGTGAAAAAAGCTACATAGGAAAAACTAAGAGAAACTTGTTAACCAGGCAAAAAGAGCACCAGAGGAACATTAAGTTGAAACAAACGGAAAAATCTGCAGTTTCACACCATTTTTGGACAGAAAACCACAACATTGGCCACAACATTAAACTGTTAAAATCTTTAAGTATACCCATAGAATTGGATATTTGGGAAAAAATATTCATAAACAAAAACCGTGATAAAGTTATAAATTTTGAAATCCTGGCATTAAATGAAGTATTAAAACTTAGTGCCCCCAACACCAGATGGCAGAGAGATCGGAGCTCCGTAGTAGTGGAAGAAGAGGAAGGTTCATTTAGTCACCAAACAGCTGAGGATGAGATCGAATGATCTTGAAAACGTTTCAGTTATACAACAAGTAAGTGAAGTTTGAGTGTAAACATAATGACTCATAAATCAAACTCAAATATGAAGAATACTTCACTGTTAATAATGCTTCTGCTTTTAATATTTATAATATTTATTAGTATTAAGGTTAGGTGAAAGCTAAAACAAAGTACTCAAGTATTATACAAATAAAAATATGTGCTAATTAACTTCCACTTATCTTTAAGAAGTTGATGTTAATACTTCTATCTTCTTTATATAAAATCGATTTCATGGACATTTGCCCACATCTTCATTCAACACACTTCGTTGTCAAGGATACCATGTATTTACGTATTACCAACATCTGAAGACGAAACAAACCTAAAAACATAATCAACTGCTGGTATTTCAAAATTCATTACGTGATGTTTATTTTTTAAAAGAAATTTCCTTTCCCAAACTTTAACTTCAGGATTTATTTCATGGTTAAATGACCAAAATTGATCTGCTACGGCCGATTTATTAGTTTGTTTATACTTAATGTTACAAAAATGTTCTTTCGTTCTGGTTTCCAAATTACGTTTTGTCTTTCCAATATAAACCTGATCACAATATAAACAATTAAATGGATAAATAACAGATTTTTTGTATTATTAGAAATTTTATCCTTTTAAAAAATGTAGTAAATTTTAATACTGTATTTATTTTTAAGAACTAAAGTTATACTAACTTCTTTAAAAAATTTGAAAATGTTTTTTAACCCAAGGAAGTTAATTTTTTTTTAATTATAATCGTCTATAATTTTTCAAGGGTACAAATATCATTAAAAGTTTTTTGATATTTTAATTTTTCAATCTTCTTTTGTATAAAGCCTTTATTAAAACCATTAATTATAGCAGTATTAATAATATATTTATATTCTTTATTAAATTCTTCTTTATTCAGGGATATATTTATTAATCCATAAATAAAACCATTAAAAAGAGAAAATTTGTTTAACATTAGTATAAGAACTGATAATTCGGCCCTCGCAGATCATTTTTCGACATTTAACCATGAAATAAATCCTGAAGTTAAATTATTAAAACAATTAAATGGTACGATACATTTAAAGCTTGGGAAAATATATTTATTTTAAAAAATAAACATCGCGTAATGAATTTTGAAATACCATCATTTGATTCTGTTTTGAGGTTTGTTTCGTTTTCAGATTTTGGTAATACTGAAAAAGCAGAACATGGTAACCGGAATCCTTGGCAACGGAGCTTGTTTGCGAACTGAAGATACAAACGATCTGTTTGTGAAATCGATCTCCCATTAGAAAGAAGTATTAACACCAATTTCTTAAGATAAGTGAAGCCTTTGTAACAAATATTCATATTTGTGTGATATTTATTGCTTCACTGGAGCTAGCTTCATTTTCTTCGGAATAAAGTAAGTCCTGTTTGCAAGAAAATTATTAGTATTAAGGTTAGGTGGAAGCTAAAATGCCCGCCTCGGTAGCGTGGTGGTAGCATGTCTGCCTCACGTTCAAGAGGTCCCGAGTTCAAATCTCGGTCAGGGTGAGTTAGCTGGATAAGGTTTTTTGCGGGGTTTTCCCTTATCCTTAAAGACGAATGTCGGGTAGCTCTAAGTTCCATGGACCCTGGACACATTTGAGCATCACTTCACCCATTTCATTCACCGTCCGATATAACTTAACGTTGGAGGACGTTAAATCATAAAAATAAATAAATACATAATAAAATAAATAAATACATTATAAAATAAATAATAAAATAAAAAAGCTAGGGGTGCCTGTCCGTCACTCTTAAAAATTGGCTTAGATACACAGGATGTGGTAATGTCAATACATTAGTTTTTCCATTGTTTCATATGCTTCTGGATATGCATATGAAATGTTTGCAGCCCATATCAAAACATCTGGAGAACATTTATCCTAGCACAGCCTAGCTTCAGCTGTTCTAAAGCAAACTTTATCTTACTCTACTGTATCATCCTATGTAGCAGTTATAAAATTTCTTTTACATTGTTTATATAGTAACCTTTTCTGGCAAGGACATACTGCTTATACTATAATATTTAAGAGAACTCACCAAATTGTCCAGTGTCAGCTCCCTCACACTGCAATATCCATCTAAACTTTTTCACTGATAGGCTCGTAATATTGCAAAACACGCTCACTTCTAGGATATGGCATATTTTGAAACTTACATTAAGTGAAGGTACATCAGTGAAGCTGGAATGTTAATAAAGATAACATCCCTAATCATCTCTAATAATTACTATAAATGGATTTAAAATCTTTCCTAACTACTTCGGTTTTTAAGCAGTCAAAATTGTCAATAACATCTTGTGCACGCCATTTATTAAAATTCTCTTCTCTCTCTGCAAAATGTCTTGCATGTGTTCTTCAGTATTTCGTCTTCTCTGGTTGAGCTGATGGCTGATTCTTAAAAATCATGGAGTAGCCATCATCAATTAATTTTGGTATTTTTCGAGGGACACGAATTAGTTCAGCATCATTTACTGGAAAAATGCCTTCCTTAACCTCAAAGCTTTGTTCAAAATGATGAATACAAATTACAGTTTTATCATTTGTCATACCTTAAAATCTTTACGATGTATGTTCCTGATCTGCTTATCCCATAGAGATTTTTCATGAGGAAATTTAAACATTGTCGTATGAGGTGTACTACCATAATTAAATTTTCAGCGGTGTACACAACAAGGAGGGGCCATTTCGACAATAGTTCACACTATGTATTTACATAAACTTTATAACATCATGTTAAAAACTCAACTATAAACCAACTCGTTAGTCACTAATTGCCACTTTAATGTGAATTACATTAATTCTGCCAATACACAATCAAAGTAAACAAACACATGCTTCACTCGTTGGATATAACCATAACATAACAAGCTGGGCCGCGGGCGCCGCCATTTTTCCAACAATCGATTCTTGTATTATAGTCTGTGGTATTGGAGTTGGTGTTGGCTAGGAGTATAGAAGGCCATGACCTTGGTAGCTGGTGCGTCGCCAACCTCAACAACATGAATGCCCTCTGATAATACCAACACTGCGAAACAAAGCTAGCGATACTGTTATGCTTAAGGAAATTGCTGATATTAATAGAAGTGGGTGAAACATAATACACACATATGAAAAGCTTATAACGTATGGACGAAAGGTATGGAAAATTTAACAAGAAATTTTATTTTCATGAGGTAGTGGGAATCAGGAATAAGTATTCTACAAATTCATAGCTCAGTTTTTCATTCTATATCAATTTATTATGAAATATTGACTTATAAAGCTTGGTTACATTAAAAATATTTGTGAAGATTGTTTATATATCCGGAGAAATTTAAGTGTAAGAAACGTGTATGTATTAAAATTATCACAACATAACATGTTAACACTAACCATAACCTATTAAACTTAATTAACGTGTACCTTATTGTTTTTAATTTCAACCAAATGAATAAAAGAGTTCAGCATTACACACGAATATATTCAAGGAGAAATTACTTATTTTATACTGATTATAAACTCCCAGAACATCAAACTATTGATGAGCCTTCATACGGAAACCTGTTTTTACCAAAAACAAGTACATAACTTCAAAGAGCTACAAATTTCAAACTTGAATCAGCTCTTCGCCATTACACTACACTAGCGCTTTATAGTGGCCGGGGATCACTAATCTTGGCATCACTCCTATGTTTAATACTGGAATGTACAGCGGAAAGAACTACTGCTAGGTTGTAGCAATATCGTTGTTCTGAAATGGCCTACTAGATGTCAGGACAGGCTTATTTGCCCCACTTGAGAGAGAAAGAAGCGAAAAAATAACTTCATTAACTTCAAAAGAAGTGCATTGCCTACTTATACGGCCAAGAAGTATTATTTTATATGTGTGGTAATCTTTACTAGAAACTATTTCACGTTGTATTTACAATAAACCTGAATTTATGATTGCATTTTGTCCTTAAAGTTAGTAGTACTAATCATAAATAATGAAGATATGGGGCAGGCTTGAATTTGAAACGGATTGAATTCCAATGCGAATGGTGATAAATATTCATTTGGTTAGTTGTTAGTGAAGAAGTTAATTCGTGGAAATTAATCATTTCTTAACACTAGTCGTATATAGGCTGAGATTTTGGATGGATAGTGTCAACTTCATCCAGAAGATCCGTGGTTCAAATCCCGGCCATGGCACTGAAGTTTCAAGTTAACTATATCCATCTAAAACCTTAGGCTATATAGGCTAATATGAAGAAATGATTAATTTACACCAATTAACTTAAATAATAATAATAGAATTTAATTGTGAAACCTGGTATTTAAGTACTTTAAATTGTAAGTCGCCACAAATGGTGTAATGTCAGGACGGCGCGTTGGCCATGGCAGCTCAATGGGTAACAGCAACTAGGCGGAGACCAGGAGATCCATGGTTCAAATCCCGGCCATACCATTGAATTTTTCAAGTTGACTTTGTCTATCCAAAGCCTTAGCCTATACACGGCTAGTGTGAAGCAATGATTAATTTCCACAATTAACTTAAAAATGTTGTGGAGTTTTAGTTCTGAAATTTTATTCCATTAAAGTAGGAATAATGCCTCCAAACTGGCAAAAAATAACAAAAATATAGATTTGTCCTTAAAAATCCCACGAGCTATAAAATAAATCCATATTGGATAAAGGTTTATAAAAAGAAACCCTTAAACCTGCTTTAATTTTGTCAATCTATGAGCAGGTTTCTTTTACATATTATTAGAAAAAAGATGCACGGTCATTAACATCCGGGTTCTAGTCCTCTTTCGATGGCGAAAATTGTGTAATTGGGGTTTGAATTCTACAGCATCCACTGTATTCAGCAAATTTGGCTCATAGTAACATTTTTTCTTGTTTATTCCACTTGAAAAAGCGGCTCGGGGATAAAGAGCGGTGGAGGAAACCAGAGATCCCAGAGCAAAGCCGCCCCAGCGCTTTGGTGACAGCCGAGTGGTCTAACCACTCAGCCACGGCGCGGCCACAATATGAAGGCTGAGACTTAAGTACTTACAGCATTTTAGTCGCCACAAAAGGTGCGTAACTCATGTGCTTATGAGAACTCCTGATGATTTACTGGGAAAAATAGAGTCAGTTGGCGAATTTAATGTCGTGTTGTTTGTTACCATGGTAGCTCAGTAGTTAAGAGCAACCGATCACGGCATCTGAGATACGCGGTTCAAAACCCAGCTATGGCATTGAAATTTTCAGTTTTACTCTACGTATCCAAACATTGCCCTGCACTTGGCTGGTGTGCAAGTGCAATTACTTTCCAATAATTTGTATTTCAGTCTTTTTCTAAGGATTTATTGAACATCCCTTGTACACTAAAATAACGTGCAGTATTTAGTACAGGTATTTGAATCGTAAGCAGATTTCAATTTAACGGTAGAGAGGGAAGGATAAGCAAATACACAACATTTCTACTCCCTTTAAACCAGTAATAAGGGAGAGATCACTTCCGAAAGCAGAAAGGAGGAAGCTGTAAGCCTTGGCGGCAAAAACTCAACAGTTTTCTTTGATCCAGATAGGAAACTAGACCAGCCTCCAGACTAATCAAACTTCCCTTCAAAGCCGATTACTAAAATTCTGTTTTAAATTACTTTTGAAATCGTCCAGTGGCGTGCTACGTACTTGCTGCACACCTTTCTGATGATTTTCTCTGGTTCTTCTTCTAGAAACTTCTCACTGATTCCATTCCAATGCAAACAATCCCACCTGATATGGAAATTCATTTGATATCAGTAGTCAGAGACTATCATTTGTCTTCATCAGCCTAACATTTCGTTGGATGTCAGAGAAAGATTATATACATATTAAAAATAGACATTTTTATACTAATAAAACTGGCCAACAAAAATAATTGTTGATGTTTCGAGCACTTCATGAGGCAGTTCCTACTAATTTTGGGTTGAGAAAAACAAATATGACAATGAAATTTTTTTATTAGCTCTAGTTTCTATGATATACACAAGGTGGAACTATTACACATTAAGGAATTGAGAGAAAAGGATACATTTTAATTGCATACATGCTAAGAGTTCTAAGCTGCTGGAAAAATACTACGCCGATAGTCGTGTCTGAAGAGAATCATTTGGTGGCCTATTGACTTCGTCGTCTTTTCGCTTGCCTCTTGTGATGTAGTTTCGCAGAATCCCTAAACAAAGACGCGTAAGCATTACTTCATTTCAACGGCCCTGATGTCTTTGTTCCATAACAGAAATGTCCTGATAGAATCTCTCCCCATGTTCATCACTAACAGCTCCACAACTAGGAGGGAAAAAGTCTAGGTGGGAGTGGAGAAAATGGATCTTAAGGGACATGTTGCATCCAAGGTTACGGTATTTTTGCAGGAGTACAGTCACCAAATGATTGTAGTTGTCATCTCTTTTGTTGCCTAAAAATGCATGAACAACACCCTTGAAGGCTTCCCAAGCTTCCTTTTATTTCCCCTCCAAAATTTGGTCAAATGCAGGATCCTTTACAAGTTCTCTTATTTGTGGTCCGACAAAAATGCCTTCTATAACTTTTGCATTACTTAATTTCCAAAATGTCTCTATGTTTGTATTTTGTTAATTGACTGGTGTACCAAATCCCAAAAAAAGTTCCCCCAAATTTAAAATCTCCACTCCAAAAAAAATGAAATGTCACTTTATCTTCAAATCAAGAGATAATTAATTACTTTTATGGTGATTTTTGAATTCAGCAGATGGAAATACATGTAAATTCACTATTCTTAAGCCCGAAACATTTTCATTATGTGCCCACTGTAATTAATTATAAAATAATAAATATAAATAACAAGAATAATATAAAATATCAGCGACAGCTAAAGTAATATGAGATTCAACTGATGATTGCCGGCCGTCACATAGAGATAGCGACACTGGGCCAGCTTGATGGATAGCATCATATAGTTTAACTATATAGTAGCTTTTATCCATAGTTACAGGTTAATAACTTGTTTAGTTTTTGAATGAGAGCATTTTAAACAAGACAATGTAGAGGTTCCACTAAAATGGTGTATTTGGAAAAAGAAGCAGTGATTAAATGCTTCAATTTGAAAGCCTTAGCGCATAAATAAATCAAGGAGAAAAGGAACAGTACATTGAAAGACTGTGCCCCTTCATATACAATGAATAAGGTCGGTTGTAGAGTTTGAAATCGGACGCACGAGTACTAGTGATGAGCCTCGCTCTGGACGCCCTGTGGAAGTCACAACTCCAGAGATATTTGAAAAAAAATCATCGTTTAGCACTGGAAGACCGCAGATTAAAGCTGTTTGAGATAGCAGAGACTGTAAACGTATCAAAAGAACATTTTAAGTAATGTTTTGGCTTTCACGACGTGTGTGCAAAATGGGTGCCGCGTTTGTAGATATCTGATCAAACGCTGCAAAGGAAAACTGTTCTCTTAAGAATTTGCAGTTCTACCACAAAAAGTTCAGTGTATCTTAGATGGTTTATTATCATGAATGAAACTTGGGTACATCACTACGCTACAGAAAACAAATCACTGTAAAAACAGTGGATTGTGCCAGGTAAACCAACACCAAAAAAGGCTAAGTCAATTTTGTCAGGTAAGAAGCTTATTGCAAGTGTTTTCTGGGAAGCACAGGGAATTAGCTTTGTTGATTACTAGGAAAAGGTTAAAGGTGTCACAGTGGTGACTACTACGCAAAGTTACTGCCCATCGTTCAGTCCTAGCAGTGGAAAAAATGTGAGAATTAAATTTCAAATTTCTTGAACATCCATCCTATTAGCCAGATCTAGCACCCAGTGACTTTATTTTGGTCTATTGTGAGTCCTTAGACTTATCAGCGGACCCTCGTAAAGGATTATAAAGAAATAGTAAAATGATATCAATTGTTTTGAAACTACTGGTAGGCCTACGGACATATTTTAAAACAAGTGTCAGCCGCTCTAGTTAGCGTCACGCTATATTGCTCCGCGTGTGGTATGCATGGAGAGCAGGCAAATGTAGCGTGGCGTGTGGATAAGCTACCAATAAATTTAAAATTTGTGGAGATATTTGTTTTAGATTGAGTAAATTAACAATAGAAGTGTGACCGGCATATCTCAAGTAATTGCAAGAAAGATTAAGCATTAAAAATCCCTTAAATACGAGAACTGTTCAATAAAGTATAATCACAATTTTTTGACAACGTACCTTTACTCATCCTCACAATTTTCATGATCCTTCTCAAAATAGCCTCCGCTGAATGTGATGCACTTGTCCCAGCGTTTCTGCCAGTCTTCAAAGACATGCTGGAAACCATTTTTGAGAGATCCTTCAAAATCGCCTCCGCAGCCTTCACCACTGCTTCTGATGCTGGATAGTAACTCCCACGAAGGCGTTTCCTCAGGTCAGGGAATAGAAAAAAGTCACACGGGGCTAAATCCGGACTATAGGGAGGGTGAGGGATGCACTTCGCCTTGATTTTTGCAAGATATTCAGCAACAACATTGGCAATATGCGGCCGCACATTATCGTGGTGTAGCATCCAGTCTGCTTCACGGAAATGTTGCGCCTGGTATGAACTTGCAATGTTCTCAGGATATGCGTGTAGTACTGTCCAGCTACTGATGTGTGTGCAGGTACAACATGCTGATGAACCATTCCACGAGTATCACAGAATGAGATGACCATAACCTTCCCAGCAAAAGCAACCACTTTTGCTTTTTTGGGGGTTGGTGATGGAGATTTCCACACTGAGCTTTGCTGTTTACTCTCAGGATGAAAATGATGTAGCCAAGTTTCATCAGTAGTGATTACCCTTGAAGGAAGCTCCGGAGTTTCCTCTAACATCAACTTTAACTGCATGTGAATGTACTTTTGTTCGGGAATCAACAGTCTTGGAACCCATCGCGCACAAACACGTTTCATGTGTAATTTTTCTGTCACCAACGTGTGGGTGGCACCCAATGTAATGTTCAGTATTTCAGAAAGTGATCTTAAGGTAATTCGTCAATCCTTTCTCACAAAGGCAGCAGCAGTGTTGATGTTTTCTTCCGTAAGAGCAGTAACTGGAGCACCGGGTCCACCTTCCTTTGAAATTGATTGTCTCTCCTCTTTATACATTTTAAACCACTTTCAAACTCTGCTGTAGGGAGGAACAGACTCTCCATAAGCCTCCTGTAACACTGTATAGGCCGGAACTGAAGATTTGCTTAGACCAAAGCAGACTTCTAAGCCACATATTATTCCTCGCGTGTCACCTCCATTGCAGCCGAAGGCGATAATGAACATGTCTGAACTTTTCTGGTTCTCACAGGTGGTAACCAGGATTACTAACAATGAAACTACTATGTGTTTGTTTCACATTAAGCTAAACGAAAGAATAATATTGAATTTTAGTGCGAAAAATTATGAACGTAAAAAACTATGATCATTCTTTATTGAACAACCTTGGTGCATAAACTTGTGTGTCTTCCAACCACCCACGCATATCTTGAAGGTGAAATCTCGTAGGCTCTGCCGTGCAAGATAGGGAATAAAGACAGATGCTTTTGGGATGTTCCACACATATAAGCGGCCCCCGATTCTCTTTCTGCACATCTAAAACGGAGCTAAGTAGATTTTGGTGTCAATCTGTAAAGCCAAGCTCATTTTTATTTACTTTTATATGTTTTAACCTGCGTGAACAAAGCCCTTCATCCCCTTTTTTCGCATCATTGGTGTTGCGCGTATCTGTTTTGCATTTGGCGCGATGAAAATTGGAAAGCCGGCTTGCTTTTTTTTTTTTCGGCACATAGCAGAGAAGAATGCTTTCATTAGCATGTATTAGTGAGCCAAGTTCAGAGAGGAATGCCTCGCGCGAACACATAGCGACAGTTGGCATGGCAACAGGTGCGAGGAACAATGTGTAACCTTGCCGAGCCTTTTCAATTTTGTGTGATTAAAACAAAACAGCCGAGATGTAGCGAAGCTTTCCTCTCAGCAGCCAACGCCACTTCAACGGCGAAATTAAAGTAGACACCGCTGCTTTCAAAGACATTCTGTCTAGCTTACGTTATTCGCTACAGCCACGTTTAGAAAAAGTGGAGGAGTAATTAAAGGTATAGCGAGGTGACAGCTCAGGAGTAGTTTCTGGTGCCCCCACTTGGGTGTTAATGGGTTCCATTCCCGTGACCGAATTTTCTGGCCTATAGATTTTTCTGGAGTTTTCTTGGTCGAATGTTTAAAATAAGAATTAAATGCACAGAATCTTCTCTCCCTCAATTACATCTTGACTCTCATTTTTCTGCATTTTAATTTAAGTTCCTTGTGGCAAACCCACATACCAGTGTTAAATTGATTGGGTTCTAGTTGGAGCTATCAGTTCTCTTATCCTCAGGTGCAGGGGCGGTTCCTCTATAAGGCTGCAGGTTTGCGCTACACCCACTGATTCTGAATATACAACAGGTGCATTTTGCACATTAAAGCTGTACTTGTTTGCATTGTTTTATATACATACATGTTTCAATTACGCTTATCGTCTGTAGCTGCCCATGACGGCAGAAGTCGAAATAAACAGTGATTAGCTGTAGGAGCCGCAGGTTTGCAGCGAAGAGTTAACTTAAGATTTCGCCCAAATGTAGGCTCTCTGAGGGGGTTGCGGGAAGGTAAAGAGATGGGCGGGGCTTCTTATACATTGCTTAAATGGAGGTTTATAAACCTAGCTCCTCCTACTCTTAGCAACGGCTATAGCGTGACCTTCAGGCTTAGCTTCTGTGTGCTCTGCTTTTCGAACACAGGGAGAATTTAATTAAATGCATGGAGGTTATTCAGAAGAGATTTCTGTTAAACAACAACGCCACACTTGTTCAGGCTTCTGGGTTTATGGCCACTTTGAAAGATTATAACTTTGTATTCTGGCTGTCTTTCTTCTACAAGATCATGCCACATGTGGACATTTTGTACAATCAGCTGCAGAAACGAGACTGCAATGCAACATTTGCCATCGCCCAGCTAAACGCATTTAAAAGGGAAGTGCAAAAGGTAAGAAATAGCGTGGATATCGAGGAACACGAAGAAACTGAATTTAAGAGGAGAAGAATAGAAGATCATGATGTGAAAAGAAGAGAAGCTCTTGAAGTATGTGACATTCTTAGAGAAGCAAAGGACAGATTTAGCTTCACGGGGTATCTGGTAGCCTCAACTTTGTTTCATCAAGAAAATTTCTAAGACATTTCCAGAGGATTCCCTTAGAGAAACAGTAAGGTTCTATCCTTTTATCATTGGAACAAAAATTAGTAGAGAACTGACTGTAATTTACAGTCGAGAGGAATTTCGTGGAATGTCCGGCGCTTTGTGCTTGATGGACTTCTATAAGGAAAACAATTTATGTGCTACATTCAGCGAATATGTCAAACTCCTCCGAGTACTGTTAACTATGCCAATGTCTACCGCTGAAGCAGAATGCTGTTTCTGAACTTTAAAAAGAATAAAAACTTTCCTTGGGAACACAATGTCACAGGACCGATTGTCAGCATTAGCAATGCTTTCAGTTGAGGGAGATTTTGTTATGAAGATCAGCGACTTTAACGCAAAAGTTATCGATAGATTCGCCAGGTCTAAGGGGAGTAGAGCAGAGAATATGTATAAATGGGTGAGTCAATACTACACGGTATTTTATTTTTCATTTGTGCACCACCAATAATTTAACCCACCAGCCGCCACTGCTCAGGTGTATGGTTGTAGCAAATGGATTTTGGTGGTTGATGTCTACTCAGTCGTATTAATAACACTTGGTTCCTTACAACATTATTTGGATTAATTCTTGCTAATGTTGCTTATCGACTTGTATCGGTGACCACCTGTTAGTAAAATTCCTAACATCAATTCAATTTATTTGAAACCCTGGATTACTTGTTTAAAGTTACTTCCACCCGGTTTCTACTTCTTCTTTATACGGCGACTACTTTGCTCTAATAAACTTCTAATGCAGCTTCCACTTAGGCTGGTTGCGCTATTCCTAACTTCCCTACATTTCGGACGTATAAATCTTAGCTTCTCTTCTCTCCGCTCATGAAAAGGTCCTTCCTGTCGTAGTATCACATTTTAAGTAAGTTTTTCTTACTTCACGATTCCGTTCGAACCTTATTCTGATCCCCTCTCTAATTTTATCACACGAACAAGCTACCTTACCCTTCTTAAATGTTACATTATTATTAGTTTCTCATTTATTTCGATTTTTCGCATTAGTTTGCAAAACTCATTTAACTCATTGACGTTCAGCCCACCCTGAGTTGTTTGTAACGGTATACATCGTTATCAAATCAGCGAAGTAAATTTCTTTAGCGTTCATGCTGAACTGCACTTTGAAAACCCTTTTGTCCCAACACATTCCTGGCTGGGATTATTCTATACTTCTCAGACATTGAACCTCTACTGTCACAAAGAGAGTAACGGTCCACCCTTCCTGCTGCTCCGAAGTGTGAATAATTGCCTCTGTGGACATACACGAAACATATGAAACAATCAACAATGTGTGAACAATTACGTAGAAAATGAAACTTGTTTCAGTGAATTGTTAATGCTATTTCTGAACTTTAAAAATAATTATAATTTAAATGAAAATTTACTTACCATCCTTGGTTTAACAAACAATCTCAAAAAGATTTTAAATAGTTTGGTATAACTTTAGTTCCTCAAAACAAATGTAGTATTAAAAATTTACACTTCTCTAAAAAACGTGAAATTCATGACAATAAAAAAAAATCTGGTATTTATCAATCGTGTTTACATTGGTAGGACGAAACGTAATTTGGAAACCAGAAAGGAAGAACATTTTCGTAACATTGAGTATAAACAAATTGATAAATCGGCCGTAGCGGATCATTTTTGGCCATTTGATCATAATATAACCCCTGAAGTTAAATTATTAAAACAATTAGATTTAATGGTTTGGAAAAAGATATTTATTTTAAAAAATAAGCATCGCGTAATGAGTTCTGAAATTCTAGCAGTTGTTCTTAAGTTTCTTTCGTTTTCAGATTTTGGTAATACTGAAAAAACATAATAACTTCATAACTTCCTTAATGACGAATTTATTTTCCCCTGTGATTTTCTCTGACTGACGACGAGAACATGGGTTCGTGAAATCGATATGAACTTCAACTGATTCAGCTAATAAAAAAAAATTGACATCATTTTTAATTGAAGATTTTTGTTACAAATAGTTATATTTGTGCAATGTGTAAACATTTTGATTATTAAAAGGTATAGCCAGACTGAAAAATTCAATGCCATAGCCGGGATTTGAACAACGGATCTTCTGGTTTCCGTCCAGACGCTCTAACCAGTTGAGCTACTATGGCCAACGTGCCAACATGACATTAAATTCTCCAACTGACTCGTATTTTTTCCGGTAAACCACTTAGGAGTTCTCATAAACACACGAAACAACAACCTTAATGGCGACTTGCTATGCTGTAAGTACTTTAAGACCCGGGCTTTATAGTTCGGACCACTGTTAGGTACAATTAATTGAAATTAATTGTTCTTTCACACTAGCCGTGTGTAGCACGCATTATGAAAAAGTAGAGACAGACTGAAAAATGCAATGCCATAGCCGGTATTTGAACCACAGATCTTTTGGTTTTCGTCCAGCCGCTATAAGCATTTGAGCTATTATAGCCAACGTGCCGACATGACATTAAATTCTCCAACTGACTCGTGTCAGTCTGGCTCTACCCTTTCATAGTGCGTCCTACACACGGCTAGTGTGAAACAACAATTAATTTCCATTAATTGTACCTAATAGTAGTCCGAACTATAAAGCCCGGGCCTTAAAGTACTTACAGCATAGTAAGTCGACATTAAGGTAGTTGTCTCATGTGTTTATGAGAACTCCTAAGTGGTTTACCGAGAGAAACATGAGTAAGTTGGAGAATTTAATGTCATGTTGGCACGTTGGCCATAGTAGCTCAAATGGTTAGAGCGACTGTACGGAAACCAGAAGATCCATGGTTCAAATCCCGGCTATGGCATTGAATTTTTCAGGCTGGCTCTATTCTTTCATAGTGCGTCCTACACATGGCTAGTGTGAAAGAACAATTAATTTCCATTTTCATTATTATAATTATGACAGGATTCAGTAGGACGAAGCTAAAGAGGCGTATTCCATGACACCTTTGTAAACCGGCCGTGGAAACGTAGAAAAATATACACCTCCAGAGTGTTTTTTTTTGTTTTTTGTTTTTGTTTAATGGTGCATTAGTTCCCATTGGTCGGAAACTTCTGCGTTACACTTCTCTGTGTATAATGTTCTTAAACTTCTTAAACGTTTCAAAGTCAGATTCCGGCGGCATCTTTTCTCTGAACATATACTCAGCACACACTAAGCTGAAATCGCGAACCACCGTGAAGCTGAACCACACTGCTTCAAATTGGCATAGCATCAATGAGACAGATGTAGACAATGAGATGATGATGATGATGATGATGATGATGATGATGATGATGATGATGATGGTGGTGGTGGTGGTGGTGGTGGTGGTGGTGGTGGTGGCGGCGGCGGCGGCGGCGGCGGTGGCGGTGGCGGGGGCGGCGGGGGCGGGGGCGGTGGCGGTGGCGGTGGCGGTGGCGGTGGTGTTTAAGGGCGGTCAACTACTGGGTCATCAGCGCTCTTAAAACACCAGCGGATTTAAAAATCAAGTAAAAGACTAAAAGGCAATCAATCCAATAAAAACAAGATGAAACACCCGCACGACGGTAGCAGATACTAAAAAAGAAACGAACCATTGAAACCAGAAAGAAAGTTAAAATGGTTAAAATACCCAAACTGCTAGGGCCTAAATCCTAAAATTTACAGATAAAACATACGCTAAAACTTTGCCCACCGCCGACTCGTCATCCGCGAGTATCTCTGCCAAGCTGGCCGGCAGTTGGAGAGACCTGCGGAAACGTGCTAGTCTAAAACAATCTAAAAATACATGGCACACCGACGGTTCGGCACCGCAGAGTGGGCAAACAGGAGTCGGTGTCTGGTTTAATAAAAAAGCTGTGGCTAAAATGACAGTGCCCAATGCACAACCGATCCAAAATAACTTCTTCCCGCCACGATAGGTGGCAGGAGGTCACCCAGTGATTCGGAAGCTCCTTTACCGTTCGGAACTCGTTGTCGCGGAGAGCAGACCAGCACGAGAGCGCCGCCATACACACAACAAGCTGAAAGTCTTCCACGGTCACAGATAAGATGGTAACACTGGGATCCCTGGTAGCCACCTTGGCTGCCAAATCCGCCATTTCGTTCCCCTGCAGGCCCACGTGACCAGGAATCCACGCACACACCACGCTAACGCCAGAAGCTTGCAAAACGTGGAGGGCGTCCTGGATCCACTGTACGAGAGGATGGTGTTTGTACAGCGCACGGAGGCTTTGGAGTGCGCTAAGGGAATCACTTAAAATAAGACAGTCACCCAACCGTCTGCGGCGAACATATAAAATGGCTTGGTATATGGCATGGAGCTCTGCAGTGTATATGGAAGTGCTGCCATGGAGACCGAATGTAAAGGGTTCGGCACCATGGACAAACGCACATCCAAAACTGGCAGAGCTTTTGCACCCGTTGGTGTATGGCAGTTTAGCCCAGAGGTTCAACTCCCATTAGTCCTGAACCCGTAGGAACTGGACCCGGGCCTCCTTCGACCAGGGAGTATCCGAGCTGTCCCAAAGGGCGCTCGGCGTCCTCCGTGGGGCTTTCCATGGGACAAGACCTAGAGACTAACAAGCCCCCCCCATCTGGTCCTATGGACTCAAGACGGGATGGAAGTGGATACGCCACTTACGCGCGTCAACACTCAAGGTGAAGACTATCGAAAAACCTCGGTGGGGCCGCCTGGTGATCTAGCACACCTTCTACTAGCTTTGCAGCCTAGTACCCGGGAGAATTAATGGCTTCCCTCAACCCCGTCCGAAGACGTACCCGATTCCCTCGGGTTTCGGGAACACACTGCCCCCTCGAGTCCATCCCAGTCCGAACAACTCCCGAAGGAGGGGCTCGGCTGTTCGGCCCGAGGTTCCTCTAGTAACGTCAGAGGTACCACGAGTGCTAAGGGTCCGCAGTGCCCGCACTTTGGCAGCTGAAAGGAACGGATCCCTTCCCCTACGGGGGGTGTATGGCAAATTTAAGTCTTTATAGCACGATAAAAAATTCAGAAAACAAACTGAGGGTACTACTCGGGCGTGTCGTAGCTTTACTATGCACCGCCATACCTAGATCCACGTGGTGTGCTACACGCAACCAAGGCGGATACACCGTTTCGCCCCTAGGGAGCATCCTAGGCATCACGAGTCCATGCCTCTTAAGAAGCTCCCGGAAGCGAAAACCTGGAGGCTTAGGACAGAGACGGGTGTTCCTGTAATGGACGTCAAGTGAGGTGTCTAAAACGGGTGCATACGTTGGATGCGAAGGAATACTATATAACCCACAGCCGTAATTGCCTAGCAGAGGCAATTTAAGACAAATGATGACTCTTCTATACTGCCAAGGACGCGGTATAATCGCCCGACACAGGCGTAGTTTGAGATGCATTGGTATGGTGGATTTGAGAATTGGGTATAAATGCGTTAGCGCTGGATGTCCCTTGTCCGGCTTTGACCCGGACGTGAGGTGTGTAGGTAAGACCGCGATCGAGGTGGACGCCAAGGTATTTGGCAGTGGGATCCCAAGGGATTTGCCTCCGCCTCAACCTCAGCGACCAATCCGGTCGCCTAGCTCGGACCTTAGCCAGGAGAACAGCAGAGCACTTCTCGGGGCTAATGGCCATCCTCCACTTCTCACTCCAACGGTCAATGGCTCGGAGCTGGCGCTGCAGCGGAGGATAGCAATTTCTTAGGTTTTTGTTACGTGCCATTATGAGGACGTCGTCAGCATACTGGCACGTAACAGTCTGTGGTTCTAAGGGGAAGTCAGACATGTAGGCCGCAAAGAGTATCGGGGACAGTACACTGCCCTCCGGGACACCCGCGACTATTGGTCTGATAGATGACAACCATCCTTCCACTCTCACCCTGAAGGTGCGGTCTCTGAGGAAACTACTAATCAGGGCGAGATAGGGAGGAGGTACGTTGGCCTCCCGGAGTTTGTACAGTAGGCCTTGGTGCCAGATTGTGGCAAAGGCTTTCTCTGCGTCTAGCAGCACCGCGACTGTCTTGAGGTTTTCCTGGAATCCCAGGGCTGTCCTCTCGGCCAGACGCAGTAGCTGCAGGGTCGTGGAGTGTCCATGACGAAAACCAAACTGGTGATCGGGTAGGAGCTGCCTTTCCTCGAAAGGAGGGGTCAGGCGGGATAGGGGCAACCGCTCAAATAGTTTTGAGACAGTTGGGAGAAGACTTATGGATGGGTAGCTAGACGGAAAGACCGGATCTTTGCCGGGCTTCAGGATGCACACCACTCTCGCCTCCTTCCAGCAAGCCGGAAAGTGCCGGAGGTGGAGGCACGCATTGAAGATCCGCGTCAAGTGGATGACGGCCCTTTTGGGAAGGTGCTGGAGCATGAGAGCACTAACGCCATCATGTCCAGGGGATTTGTTGGGTTTCAATTTGCGGAAATGAGCAATTACCGCCCTAGGGGTGACTATTGGGATGCGGATCGCCTCATGGCGTCGCTGTTTAAGACAAATTATGACTCTTCTATACTGCCCAGATAAAGACGCAATAAGCGGCTAGGTGCTGGGCAGCAAACACTCCGTCCAGGTAAACCTTGGACGACTCCTCTCTTCTGCTGGTCTGCTGTCTAGCAGAACATCCCGCCGACATTGGAGAGGAGTTTCTGCCGCCTCAGCGTAGAGACTGACAACTAGGTTAGTTGGAAAGGCCCCAATGGCTAGACGAAGGACTGACTTATGTACCGTGTCCAACTTCTTCAGCGCATATGGACGAGCTGAAGGAATAAACGATTTTTTTTTGTTTTGTAATCTTACGTCCTCCAACATTAAGTCATATCGGACGGTGACTGAAATGGGTGAAATGATGCTCAAATGAGCCCAGGGTCCATGGAGCTTAGAGTTACCCGACATTCGTCTTTAATAATAAGGGAAAACCCCGGAAAAACCCTATTCAGGTAACTCACCCTGACCGAGATTCGAACTCAGGACCTCTTGAACGTGAGGCAGACATTCTACCATCTACGCTACCGAGACGGGCGGAATAAGCGATGCACCCATAGTCCAGTTTGATAGATGTAGACAGCTACACCCTTTAATGAGTCGTGCATTCTTTGAGCAAGCACCCGTGTCATTTGCCCGCAACACAAATTCAATGTAATCTATAAGAACAACAGAGAGATGAGAATCCAAATATTGTGTTGACATAATGGACTGGAAACTATGCTTCACCTACCACCAAAAGATAAGCACAATAATTCTGTGCCACATTGGAAATTGAACCTGGGACCCTTTGAATGTAATCCTTACAGGCTACCGCGTTAAAATAACTATTAGATTGTATAAGCCTGTATTCCTATAGCCGTAAAAGTATGTGGAAGCTACTTTCGAGAATGAAGTCGAAACCTCTCGAACCCTGTAGCTTCCTCCATCTCCAAATTAGGTTAATAGTGCTCCTTGCGGAAGCTGTAAAGACCAGGAACCGATACCTAGCGGCTGTAAAGGTAAGATTAAGTGCAAATTAGATAGAAACGATACGAGCCATTACACCTCCTAACTGCAATGAAGTTTTCAAGAGAAGTTAAAAAGCGTGGATATTCCAGCACACGTTTGTAGACTACTTTCTTACCTTCAGGAGCTTTTCAGCGGCACAGTCCAATATATATTTAACTCGACTGCTTTTAAAGATAAATTAAATAAATTTTAGTGGTGTGTTACATATTTTTAGGGGATGTATAATAGAGCAGTATGATTTTCTGAAGATTTTCGCCGATTTAGCTGAATTTTTAATAAAAATATTGCCTTATATTATCATCGCATGAAAGTACATTTCCATATATCTCTTTGAACTGCCAATTCTATGACTTCCAATTCGAAGGGCTGTTCAATAAAGAATGAACATCATTTTTACGGTCATAATTTTGCGCACTAAAATCAACATTATTGTGTTCTGTTAGCTTAATGTGAAACAAACACACCGTAATAGTTTCATTGTTGGTACTCCTGGTTCTCGTCTGTGAGAACCAGGCAAGTTCAGTATCGCCTACCACTGCAATGGAGCTAACACGCGAGGAAGAACATGCAGCTTTGAAATTCTGCTTTCGTCTCAACAAATTTTCAGTTGAGGTCTATACAGTGTTACAGGAGGCCTATGGAGAGTTTGTTCTTCCCTACAGCACAGCTCGAAGGTGGTTTAAAATGTTTAAAAAGGGGAGACAATCAATTTCAAAGGAAGGTGAACCTAGTGCTGCTCTTACGGAAGATAACATCAACACTGCTGCTGCCATTGTGAGAGAGGATCGACGAATTACCTTAAGATCACTTTCTGAAATACTGAACATTTCATTGTGTGCCACCCACACGTTGGTGACAGAAACATTAAACATGAGACGTGTTTGTGCACGATGGGTTCCAAGACTGTTGATTCCCGAACAAAAGGACATTCGCATGTAGCTCTACATGCAGTTAAAGTTGATGTTAGAGAAAGATCCAGAGTTTCTTTCAAACGTAATCACTGCTAATGAAACTTGGCTACATCATTTTGATCCTGAGAGCAAACAGCAAAGCTCAGTGTGGAAATCTCCTCCATCACCAACCCCCTCAAAAAGCCAAAAGTGGTTGCTTCTGCTGAGAAAAAATATGGTCATTTCATTCTTTGATATACATGGAATGGTTTATCAGCATGTTTTACCTGCACACACATCAGTAACTGCACAATACTACAAGGATGTCCTGAAAGCATTGCAAGTCTATATCAGGCGCAAACGACCACATTTCCGAGAAGCAGGCTGAATGCTGCACTACGATAATGCTTGGCCGCATATTGCCAATGTTGTTGCTGAATATCTTGCAAAAATCAACGTGAGGTGCAACCCTCACCCTTCCTGCAGTCCGGATTTAGCCCCATGTGACCTTTTTCTATTCCCTAACTTGAAGAAACGCCTTCGTGGGAGGCATTATCCATCTTTAGAAGCAGTGGTGAGGACTGTGGAGGCGATTTTGAAAGATCTCTCAAAAAATGGTTCCCAGCATGTTTATGAAGACTGGCAGAAACGCTGGCACAAGTGTATCGCATTCAGGGGAGACTATTTTGAGAAGGACCATCAAAATTATGAGGATGAGGAAAGGTACGTTGTGAAAAAAATTGTGATAATTCTTTATTGAACAGCCCTCGTAGATTTGAACTATATTGGGATATAATTAAATTAGAAGGAAGACAATTTTAGAAAGATTAGATGAGTAGATTTGTACTGTTGACATAGTCAATTAGTTAAGGTAGCAAGTAAGTTATGTCAACAAAATTTGTAAAGGATTGTATACCAGTTGTACGAAAATTGAATAAAGGTAGAAATAAAGATTACATAAGAAGGCCTGGTATAAATTCCAGAAACTGGGCTAATATGTTTGCATATTTTATTTTGTTTAATTTGGTATTGTTATAGAAATTTGTATCTAGATTCAAGATACAAGGAAACAAACACTGATTTATGTGGGTAAACTGTATAGCACTTTCAATCACCTCACCTCTGTGTTGGCGCGACAATCTACACAACATTGAAGGCGCCATTTCGCCTTACTTTCCCGTTTATGACTGTCACAAATACGTCACTAAAACTTACAGCAGCGAATTGACGTTTCATACCGAACCCGTTTATGTCCCATTTAACCAAGTCGTAGGTAAAAATTTTTATTTCACCCCAAATGGGCCGGATGGAGCTATGCTATTACATTTCGGATTTTATTATTTTAATCAGGTTTTAAAATCTTTTTCTGGGGTAGGAAGCACATTTACCCATCTTCCTTTCTCGCGATATCCTAAAATCTCAGCAGCAAAGTTCTCCAATTAAAATAAAACGTGATAACAAGAGCAAAGGGGAAGGAGGAGATGGTATTGTAGGGGTGTAAAACCCCCGTGGCTGTTCGTTTTTGGGGGAAACCATCAGATCGTTAGTTATCTGTCTTGCAGATATCCCGAACAGCAATTAAATCTGCGTGCTAACGTCGATTTGTTGTGTATTTTAGAACATACGATTTGTTATTTTACTTTCTTGATTCATAAAATGCCTTAAGAGTGGTTAATTCTATACTGTATTCCTTTTGAAATATACAAGGGCTGTCCAATTAACAAATATCACATTTTTTTGACAGCGTACCTTCACTCATCCTAATAATTTTCATTGCCCTCAAAATAGTTTCCCCTGAATGCTATGCACTTGTCCCAGCGTTTCTGACACTCTTCAAAAACATGCTCGGAACCATTTTTTGAGAGATCCTTCAAAATCGCCTCCGCAGCCTTCACCACTGCTTCTGATTATGGATAATGCCTCCCACGAAGGCGTTTCTTCAAGTTAGAGAATATAAAAAAGTCACATGGGGCTAAATCCGGACTATAGGAAGAGTGGGGGATGCACTTCACGTTCATTTTTGCAATATATTCAGCAACAACATTGGCAATATGCGGCCGCGCATTATCGTGGTGCAGCATCCAACCTGCTTCACGGAAATGTGGTCTTTTGCGCCTGATATGGACTTGCAAAGTTTTCAGGACATCCCTGTAGTATTGTCCAGTTACTGATGTGTGTGCAGGTACAACATGCTGAGAAACTATTCCATGAATATCAAAGAAAGAGTTGACCTTAACTTTCCCAGCAGCAGCAACGACTTTTGCTTTTTTGTGGGTTGGTGATGAAGGAGATTTCCACACTGAGCTTTGCTGTTTCCTCTCAGGATTAAAATGGTGTAGCCAAGTTTCATCAGCTGTGATTATGTTTTAAAGAAACTCCGGATCTTCCTCTAACATCAACTTTAACTGCATGTTACCTCCATTGCAGCGGCAGGTGATACTGAACATGTCTGAACTTGCCTGTTTCTCACAGGCGGGAACTAGTAGTACCAACAATGAAACTATTACGGCGTGTTTGTGTGACATTAAGCTATCAGAATATAATAAGATTGAATTTTAGTGCGAAAAATTATGACCGTAAAAAAATATGATTAAACTTTATTGGACAGCACACGTATATCTTAGATGGCGCAGCTATACCGTCATTCTGCAGCCACATTAAATGTCAAAGGCAATAAAGATAGCGCAATGTAACAAAGACGCTTCGGTGCCCGCTTCTCACTGAATGGTTCGGTCAGCACTAACCTATAAGCTTAATTTAAGAAATACAGTGCGATCCATATAAACCTGAACCACTTCAGTAAGCCGTGACTTGTGGACGAGTAATAGGACACACATACAACTTAGGGAGCTTACATTACACAATTTACATTTCAGAGAAAAAGTTGGAAGTGTCCTCCACCAGCATCTATACATATTTGCACTCGTCTCACCATATTCTCTGAAGCTTTACGTGGAGTATCCTCGCCAATGTTACTTATTTCAGTTCGAATAGATTCCATGAAATCATTAGTTGTCCGTGGCCTATTCTTGTACATTGTAATTTTTAGACACACCCACAAGAAAAAAAAAAATCCAGTGAGGTTAAGTCAAGGGAATAATCTCAAAAGTTCTGTGCCCGAGAAGTACAAATATTGAAAATTTTGAATAAATAAGAAATAATATTAAGACTTTTTCCATCCCACAAACAAAAGCATGTTATTTTATTCAACATTATTAGAGCTATTTTTGAGATAGCCGTAATTTTCGAAAATAAAAGCAAAAAACGAATTGATATTAAGGGGACCGATCGGTGTATGTACGAGGATGGTCTGAATAGCGTTCAACCTCGATATAAAGATGGCAGCATTCGTAAGTAAAAGCTAGTGAACTTCGTTAAATAATATGTTGACAGTTACCAAAGTTTCAGCCATTTTGGACCATCAATTGCTATGTAACAGTCCTTTAAGTGAGATAATATGAGAGTTTTTATAAAAATGGACAAAGTCTAGTATTGAGCTGTCATTAAATATTTGTTTTTGAAAGGTAATATGCCTACCTAAATCAAAGATGAGTTGGGTTCTGTGTATGGGGATTCTGCACCTTTGTTTGCCACAGTGAAATTTTCAGCAGTTGAATTTAAACGTAAATAGAGAGAACTTGGGAGAGGTTGCACGTTCGGGACGTGCAAAACGGCAACTACCGACGAAAACATCGCCAAAGTTCAACAAATGGTGCTAGATGACCGCCGAATTAAAGTGATAGAGATAACAGAGGCTATGAACATGTCAAAAGAACTTGTTTGTCACATATGAAATCAACATTTAGACATGAGAAGGCTGTCCGCGCTTTGGGTGCCGCGTTTGCTCACGTTAGACCAAAAACGTGTTCGAATGAACATTTCCAACGCTCTGTTGGCGCAGTTTAGGCGCAATAAATCCGAGTTTTGGCGCCGATTAATTACCATAGATGAAACTTGCATACACCATTATACGCCCGAACCAAAAATACAGTCCAAACAGAGCAAAGGGGAAACCGGCTCCAAAAAAGCAGAAGCTGTTTTTTCGGCTGGGAAAGCGATGGCGACTGTTTTTTGGGATAATCTTGGAGTTGTTTTAATCGATTATTTTCAAAAAGGAAAAACTATTACAGGAGCATACTACGCATCATACTTGACAAGCTGAAGGCAGAACTTGCGGAAGAACGGCCACATTTGCATAGAAAGGAAATCCTGTTTCATCAAGACAACGCACCGTCTCACCTCAGAGGCTGCAATGGCGAAAACCTGCGAATTACGGTTTGAACTGCTTGACAATCCGCCTCACTCACCAGATCTAGCACTAAGCGACTCTTTGTTTTATTCCCTCATCTGCAAATTGCACTCGGAGGACAGAGATTTTCGTCAAATGAAGAGGCAATCACGTTCGTGAACATTTTGCAGAGGAAACCGCTGAGTATCATTTAGATGGTTACAGAGATGGGAGCATCGCTGGGAGAATTGTGTAGAGTTACAAGGAGATTATGTTTTCTAAATATATGTGAAAAAATTTCTTGTATCTTTATGAGTTCGGAAACTTTTCAGACCACCCTGGTGCTACTCGTGAAAATTCAGATACGTCTTAAAGAGTAAGATGGTTCTGCTATATTGAAGTACAAAATCTCCAAGGAAGCGACATAAAATCCTTCTGCTCTCATTGTTAACATTGTTTGAAATAGTTGAATTAGGGTTTATGTATGTTCATTTTTATGCTTGCAGCTCTTGGTCGCAATTCTCTACGGTAAAGGCACGCTAGGTATCGAGTTTTCTACCGCAAGATCGGCATTAATCAATGATGTAGTAATCACAGGAACAACTGACGTCATGTTGGGTAAAAGAAAACCTATCTCTCCAGCTAAATTAGCACGGCTTGGCTTTCAGGACATGATTTCATTATGAGATAAATTTTTAAATACAATTAAATCGATTTCTGGGTAAACGTTTGGGCTAGCGGAGCACGCACTTCATTCCCTTGTTCTTTGAATATGTAATATCTCCGAAAGAAAGTTAACACGCAACGTTTTCAAGGCATTTGTTAATCACTCGTAATTTGTTTAACTGTCTCTAAAGGGAGTCTGAATGTTCTGTCTCGCCAAGAGTGAGTTTTACCAAACGAAAAGTTGCACTTCTGTCCTATTATTGGTTAAAAAGTTATGTCCTATTGAAACGGTTCAGGTTTAATTGGATGGCACTAAACTTGCTACACTCAAGAGCTGAATGGCCTCAAAAGTTTATTCCTATACAATCAAAGTTAAGGTGAGAAGGTACTGCTACAATGCTATTACCATGACTTTGGGTGCATATTACTAAGAAATTATTGAGATATATATATATATATATATATATATATATATATATATATATATATATATGCTCACTAAGATTGTATAGAGAAATAAAAACAACCTGGGGGAGGGAAGGATATATAGATATATGTAGTAAGTTAGGGCGAGAAGGTTTTGCTTGGGCGAGAACAGGAGTGAGAAACTTGAAAGGTATAGGTCAAGAGAGGGAGCTAGATAAATGTCCATTGTATATTATGTTGTAGTTAAACAAAGATATGGAGAGAGCAGGCTTGGCTACGTAAATGGGACAATTTGGGGGGGGTGAAGTAGTAATAATAAAAATGTTGTCAGTGAAAGGGGAAAAGAACAGGAGAAATATAGGGAATTATTTAGGGAAAGTTAAAGAGAGATGGCTAAGAACAATTAAGAGAAAAATGTAGAGTGAGATAGGTGAAATGGCAGAAAGTGTAAAAAGGAGCAGAGGGCCTCCAAAACACAAAAACCTAGGGTTAGGTGTATGGGGGCTGAATTACTATTCAATGGTGGGCAACATGATAACATGATAGGATTTTCAGGATTTAGGAATATATGGCATATTTCAGTATGGATTTTATAATTGTAATCTTGATTTTGTATTTCCATTTGTTGATGTAAAAGGAAATAAATTACAAAATTACAAATTATATATATAAAATTTTCAGGCATGTTCTTAAAACCTTTATCTTTAATAATACTTATTATTATTTGTCAATTTTTAACTGATAATTTGTTATAGTTTTTTAGTTTTTGTAAAAAAAGGGCACTGAAATTTCAAATAATTTTATTATTTTAAACAAGTATTATGAATATCAGAAAAAAAGTCCCTTATTATTCTTATAAGTCTGCTTAATACACACAAAAATCCATATGTTTTTGTTGATTAGTTTTTTAAAAAGTGTACCAGAACCTGAAAAAAAATGTGAAATTGAGAAAAACATCTTTAAAGTTTATATATTGATTACTGACTTCTCACATGAGTCAGAGCATTTCTGCTGCATAATCTTGACTCTCTGTATTCTCACTTGTTCTTTTCAAGTTGCTCTTCATTTGTCTTGCCTTCTTGGCCAGCTCTTCAATCATTTTATCTGTTTTCAGGACCCGCAGCTCATCAATTTCTGTATATGACTTCTATCATGATTAGCACGTGTATTGTGTGAACTGGGCCTACTAACCTCAATATTACACGTGGTTTCATTGTCTATTCTATTTATTGTTTCCACATTTACTGTTCTGTTTTTAGTAAAACAATTGCCTGTAAACTTTCTCTTTCGAAATGTTTTTGGCGTACGCATATCATACATTCACCAATAACTAGTACAAAATATTATTCAAAACAAAACTGTTCACATACACAGCCAAAGACAAAAGAAAAACTAGCATTGTTGTAGTTACAGTGGTACCAGCAGAGAGCTTGAAAAATCCCTTACAAAACAAGGCTTAGCTCAGAATTATCTGTTCAGTATTACAGAAGTTATAATCGATTTTCTGAAAGTTTACGGGAAGGGGCGTGGCAAAAACTTAATACTCACTAGTATAATAAGCAAATTAGGTATAAAATATTGCTCCAATGAAGTTTTTAACTGTATTTTGTAATCTAGAGGGATGACATAATAAAATATAAAACTAAAAAGTGAATGTTAAGCCTAAGTGAAGTACCCTTCCACCATAAGATTGACCTTAAACATTCCGACCAGGGTGTAATGGGCGTTGTATCCTGTACACAGACCCAAAGCAGCAACGTGACAGCTGATAAACCTCTTTCCACCTAAAACCAATACGATATCTAAAACCTAAAGATTTGTATACCTTTAAACCTTGTAGTGGGGGTGTAGCACTGTAGACAGCCTGCCAGCAAGCACCTTGCATGCTCAATTGGCTTGCAGTGAGTGAGTGAGTGAGTGAGTGAGTGAGTGAGTGAGTGAGTGAGTGAGTGAGTGAGTGAGTGAGTGAGTGAGTGAGTGAGTGAGTGAGTGAGTGAGTGAGTGAGTGAGTGAGTGAGTGAGTGAGTGAGTGAGTGAGAAGTCAAATCAGCCGAGCGAATTGTCCTGTGAACATCGAAGCATCGCGAGTTGGTACGTGGAACAGGCGCACAAGAAAATACTAGAGAGAAGGGTTAGCTTGGATGAGAACAGGAACAATATTTCTAAGAGGGATAAGAGGCAGGGTAAGGGAATTTGTGAATTGTGTGGGGGAAGAGTAGTGTAGTGTTTAACGCCCGCTTTTAATACATACGGCACCGCAGGTGTGGGGGAAGAGAAAGCATAGAACGTTGTGTAACAGAATACGAGGATGTTGCAATGTAAAGAAGAAAGGTTTGGGAGGAAAAATTGGAGAAAGTAGAGAAGAAGATAGAAGCTATAAAAATGTTAACGGGAAAGGAGGAAAAGAAGATAAGTATTGATGATTTCTTACAGAAAGTAAAGAAAAATGGACAAGAAATGTTAATAATAATAAAAAAAAGTAAACAAATTCTGCTTTACTTTTGTCTCGGCATCTAGGAGCTACACCGAGACCTATTTTTACCATATTAATTATTTTCTTATTTACAATACAATTTTACATTAAGACATTAAATAGTTTTTGCAGATATATGTTATAATAACATTACAAAAACTAACCTAACTAGCTATTATCTGTATCTTTACATTTGCAAGGTGAACTAAATGGAAAAGGTATGTAGAAAGAAGTTTTACAAACTTTCATTTATTAAATCTCACTTTACTGTCCTATTATGTTTTCTAATTCTCTCAGATCTTCTAATTTGTGGTGACTGATTTCGAACGCCGGCCTTTAGTACTTGGTTATTTTGTTGCCTTATAATCTTAAGAATATAAGAAAGGAAGATGTGGTGGAAGAAAGGGGCTATTTAAGCAACAAGGAGGCATGGAGGTTAAGAACTACCTGGCAGAGCAAAATGCCAGGCTGTCATGTAATTATGCCAAGGTAGTAATGCCCGCCTCGATAGCGTAAATGGTAGCATGTCTCGATGTCCCGAGTTTGAATCTCGGTTAGGGTGAGTTACCTATATAAGGTTTTTTCCGGGGTTTTCTCTTATCCTGAAAGATGAATATCGGGTAACTCTAAGCTCCATGGACCCTGGACGCGTTTGAGCATCATTTCACCCATTATATTCATCGTCCGATATGACTTGACGTTGGAGGATGTAGATTACACAAAAAACAAGGTAAAGACAAATAAATGTAGCAAATAAATGTATCCAAAAGTTGTAAATTGTAAAATAAATAATTCAGTTCAATTCAAAATGTGCTAGACTTGAATTTGCTCTGGATGTAAGTGTTGTTACCTATGTTCTATCAGTTTTGGCAACAGATAAAGAGATTTTGGCAGAACTGTTCATTTTTAATCGTAAAAATGCTTGGAGTATTTTGCAATATAAACCTGCTTCTCGGTGACAATGATTAGAGAATGGTTGGACACCCCTGTCCTGGAGGTCCTTGTAAGAAAGTCCCCATCCCTTTCACTCTCTAAAGGTTACTGTCGGTGAATGTAGTTGCAAACACGGCGAACGTCTTAGGTTACTGTTTGTCCTCTGGTTAGACAAACAATGCTAATCAATAGGGATGCTTGTTACAGCTGTGACAGAGTTAATTACTATTTCTGTCCTACAAGATCCTTCCCCTCATTGTCATCCTGTATCAGGCCAATTTCTATTTTGCTACAGTAACGTTCAAAATGTTGCCACCAGAAGTTACTCTCTTCCTTTACAAAGCTACGTGCTTCTGTTTTTTTTTTTTTTTTTTTTTTTTTTTTTTTTTTTTTTTTTTTGTGATAGTGTACGCTGTTTGGAAACAAAACACTGCGTCAAATGAAAGTGTTAATAGCGGTTCGGAAATAAACTGTTACAACTCAGTGTATCAGAGAAAAACAAAATAACGTCACTAAACAAACCATTTAGGTTAAGTAGAGACACCTCAGGCACTCTTTCCTAATATACATATAAGGTGTTTCGTAACCATCAATCCCTAGCAGAAGGCGATGAAGTGAATGACTGAATTAATCATATGATAATTCTAGATTTTACTTAAAATATAAATTTAATAATGTACGAGGCGTTTCCATAAAATAAGGTCTCCAATTTTATTTAATATAGAAATCATGTTTATTGTCAAGAAATGTTACATTGATGGAAAGACGGAATTTACAGCTAGTTTTAAACGTAATCACCATGCGCTGTGGTAGTTTTTGTATACCCTTGTCATAGCACTCTCCCGCCAAGTTGCGCAGGTAGCACCCAACCTCGTTTTTCAAATCATCGTCGGTCTGGAAATGTGTTCCACCCAGGTGTGACTTCAACTCAGGAAACAGATGATAATCACTAGGTCCTAAGTGTGGACTGTAGATGTGAGGATGTCCCATCCGAACTGGGCCAGGAGATCATCCTTTGCATGTGCAGTATGGAGACGAGCGCTGTCGTGATGAAAAATCACTCCCTTCTTCGATTTTGAATGGCACGTCGTAATTTTTTTAAAGTCTCACATTAGCTAGCGGCGTTTATTGTTGTGCCTGTAGGTATAAACTCGCACAACAATACACCTTTTCTGTCCCAGAACACACTGCCATCACTTTGCCAGCAGAAAACTTTCGCGGTTTTGCCGAATTCGAATACAGCCACTGACGAGAACTTTTTTTAGTTTATGGTGTTGTGTAGTGCACCCAGTGACAATTGAATCCAACGATTCCTCGCTCTGTTCTGCGCAGTGCTCCAGGAATCGGTGGGTCGCTTCAACACGTTGCCGTTTATGGTCTTCGGTGAGCATTTTGGGGACCCACCTCGCACACACCTTGCGATAATGCAAATGTTCGGTCAAAATCTTGTCAGCCGTAGTCTTACTGACTTCAGGGATAAGTTCGTACAGCTCGCCAACTGTCACACGCCGATCTTTAACCATTTCTTGCTCCACTTTTGCAATTGTTTCGGCTGAATCCGAAGGCCGACCAGAACGTTGTTCGTCATGGACGTCTGTACGTCAGTCTTTGAACTCTCTGACCCACTTTCGCACGTTTTTGGCTTCCATACAGTGTGGCCCATAGACATCGCATACTGACGATGAATTTCAGTGGGGGTAGTGACCTTGGAACTAAAAAAAAAACGGATCACTACAGGCAACTTGCACTTGGCGTTGGAAGTGATAGGAAGCTGCATCGCAAACGGCTGCTCAACCATCACTAATGGTTGCAGTGGATTCGTTGTGGTTGGGATTTGAAAGGGTGAAACCAAGCTAAAGGTCAATGTTGCCAGATCTCGCGTGATAGCGTTTCTCACGGCTCCAGCGCCATTGAGACCTTATTTTACGGACACGCCTTTGTATAACTTCCTCTTGAAGATGCTTACTGGTATGTTCCTCTTATATTTAACGTTGTTAAGCACACGTCTATGTACAGGGTGAATCACATAAAGCTTGCAGCATCATTATTTTCTAAATGGGAAGTGCTATTGATGTGCACTTTTCACAGCATTATTTGGTTTTGAAGGTCTCTTAGTTTTAGCCTATAATTATATTTTAATAACCCTTAGAATGTGTACTTTTGGAGCAAACATACCCTTTTTCGATGGAACGATGCCTAATTATATAAAAATCAAAAGTATGGCAAATAAGAATGCTAAGGGTGTTTTCCGCAGGATTCTAGTGCCATGAGTCCAGTACATAGTGCACAAATTTCTGCAGCTGTTCTTCACGGATTGTTCCCAAGTCGATGGATTGGACGAAGGGGACATGTAACTTGGCCGGCCCGTTCACCGGATTTGACTCCGTTAGAGATTTCTCTATAGGGAAAACTTAAGGACACTGTCTGAAAGGACATATCTAGTACACCAGATGATTGGGGTCTCTTCAATAAAGAATGATCACAACTTGTTTTACAACGTACCTTTACTCTTCCTCATAATTTTGATGGTCCTTCTCAAAATTGTCTCTCCTGAATGCGACGCACTTGTCCCAGCGTTTCTGCCAGTCTTCAAAGACATCCTGGAAACCATTTTTGAGAGATCTTTCAAAATCACCTCCGCAGGCTTCACTACTGCTTCTGATGATGGATAATGCCTCCCACGAAGGCGATTAATCAAGTTAGGGAACAGAAAAACGTCACATGGGTCTAAATCCTGACAATAGGGAGCGTGAGGGATGCACTTCACGTTGATTTTTGCAAGATATTCAGCAACAACATTGGCAATATGCGGTCGCGCATTATCGTGGTGCAAGATCCAGCCCATTTCAAGGAATTGTGGTCTTTTGCGCCTGATATGGAGCGAAATGAGGTACAGATGCATTTTTTTATCTTCAAGTGGTATCTGGACGAGTCCACCTCAGAAACGTTGCAACTGGCGGGGAGGGGCAGGTCCGTTGTGTACCAGTTGCGACCAAGTAAACACGTGCAGAACTACTCGGTAATACTACAGCTTGTCTCCTGGTTCCAAGAGAGCATTTATAAATGACGCCTCCTAGCAGCACATTAGGAAATAAAGTGCTACATTTAAAAACACGAGAAGTAATAACCAATATCCATAGATTTATAAAAAAGAAAAGGAACAATGGTCTGGGTCAGCTATAAAAATCTGGGGAAGGGTATCTGAGGCAACAGTTGTGTCTGAAAGCAGTTTAGGAGAGTTATTAAGGAAAGAAAAGCCATTGGTGTTAATGTAACAACATCCTTCTCTATGCCCAGTATACAAAGATTTAAGAACATGCACAAAATCTAATTTGGGTGTTTCAATTCAGAAATAGGCGAAATGTGAATAATTTTTAAAAACAGAAAAACAAAGACCAACTTTGAAGAAAGTGCTTATGAAGCTTATAAATTCTACTGACTCCAAGGCAGTGTCTGAACATTAAGAAGAGTTCTTTTGAAGCAAGGATTATTTGGGGAAAAAATACACTAAACGTGACAGACAAATTTTAATCGAACATCGCACCACACGTGCAAAAGAGGCTTAAGTATTTACGAAATATTCGGAGATATCGAAGTGAAGTTATATAGTTTATATGGATGAAACTTATATAAATACAGCACATACTGGACCATATGCCTGGAGTGAAATACGTTACAGGGACTCTGCAGCGATATTGAAAGGCCGACAGTTGTTTATCACGCCTGCTGGAGGAGAACAAGGTTTTGTTCCAAATGTCTATATACTATTTAAGGTCAAACAAAAGCGTGGAGATTACTACCATAGTAAGAATTACAACTTAGTTTATAAGAGCTGCAAAACTAGCTTCGAGAATGAAATTTGTTTTTAGACACCTTATGCACTGCCTTCCCCTCTCGTATTCTTACGCGTGTGACGCATTGTGGCGATAGGTGCACTATCCCCATCACAGTTGCTACTCATCCCTACCGCGCAGGATTCCAGTCAAGATAAAATAATACATCTGTATGTAAGTGTTTTTTGACTATATAGTGTGGTATTGAAAATTTTGTGTTGAAACACATGTGTTTGCTAAGGGAATTTGTACATTTGTTTATCGTATATATTTTGATTAATTTTTAGGCTTAAAATATTCATTTTACCATGTAATCCTTTAGACTAAAGTAAAATTATATACTGGTAAACTGTATAAATAATATTAAATATATTGGTATGCAATAAAATTTGTTTACTATTTTAAAAGGGGCAAATAAACTACACCTTTCAAGATGACGGTTTGGTCGTTCTCCGTAGACCATACCCATCGGTCCTTCTAGTGTTAAGATGAATTAGTCTATAGTTTCCTAGGCTTATAGTGCCACATTCCTTTCTGTCATTGTTCAAATGTTTCCACAGGGCTCACAGGAAGAATTATCGTAATTACCAACAATGCAATGCTAGTTGTCGAAGTTTACAACAGTTGGGGTTTTTGCTATTGTTTAATGAATGACTGTCGTAAACTTTGTGTGGAATATTTAAGTACCGAGTTTTCTCTGGTTTAGTGAATTCATCAGCAGCAAATTGCTCCAGAAGCCATTTAATTACTCCTTCACTTGCTCTGGAGTATTCTACATTAATTAGTGTTGCAAAAGTAATTTTCTTGCAACTGTTTTATGAACCGTAAAACTTTCCTCGCATTCTTCATTCTTGCACAATTGGCTTCTTCCGTAATAAAATGCATAGCTTAAACAACCAGAGACCAGGAAAGTGAACTGTGTGTCGTGACCGAACACGGGCGTGACCTCTCTATCCAAGTGACTCTTACGGTATGTCCCAGGGGTTAACAAACAATGATATAAACTGTAGACTGTCACATTAGTTGCATACATATGGAGTTGGTGTTTTGTTTAGTGAAAATAGAGCGAAATTAAAAAAAATATTTCTGGGCTTTTGAAAAGTTCCTAATAATATTTAGCAATTCCTCTACCTACTTCATTTTACAGCTTTGGATAGGTAGAGGCAGATTGGAAAATCCAATGCCATAGCCGGGATCTGAACCACGGATCTACAGGTCAACCTCCTGTTACACGTAACCAACGAACTATCAGACAACATGCACCATACAACTAAATTCTCCAATTAACTCGTACTTTTCCCGGTAAACCACTAGGAGATCTCATATGCATTGGGATACAGCCTCAGAGCCCCTCCCCCCCAAAAAAAATTATGAGCAATGTACCATACATATAATGATACCATGGAACTTTTAATCAGTATCTTCGATAATCGAAAATAGTTTCAAATGGTCTGTGGCCCCCCAGATGCCCTGACCTAACCTCACCGGGTATCTTCTTGTTGAGGTATCTAAAAATAGAGTGTAAAAGAATAGGCCACGTTCAATTGATGTTCTCAAGGAATCGATTCGAATGGAAATAAGTAACATCGGCAAGAATACTCTCCGTAAAACTTCAGAGAATAGGGTGAGACGAGTGCAAACTAACCCACCCCTAATCAATCGGCCAGGACTAGTTATTGTACCGAAATACAGGGTGAGTGGGACGGCGCGCCCGCTATATCCCGTGTGTAGCCCTGTCTTTCAAGTGGGATGGCCTTGGCCACTACACAGGTCAGGCACAGTGACCGCTCAATCCAAACAACAGGCGCAGAACCACCACACCGGCAGCTCCTGTCCCGGGCCATTCCTCACCACCTACGCCAGCCTTCTATGAGGAACTCAGGACTGCTTCAACCAAGATCCAGTCCGAACTTCACAACACAAACGACCGCCTGGCTGCCCTGGAAACGCAACTCGCCTTCGCCGCCACGACCATCCAGCCGACCGCCATGGACACAGCACAAGACACCGCAGAGATCATCACACAGCTCGAGGAGACCATCATAGAGGCGACAGCAAAGAGCCTCCACGCCTTTCTGACCCACTTCACATCCGAACTCACAAAATTCTCCACCCGCCTTGATCGAATGGGGGATGTTATCAACAAACTTTCAGAAGCAGAAGACAAGTACCATAACCTAGAGCCACTCATCAAGCAAACTCACCAATCTGCCACCATGGACATCTCATCTTCACTCCAGACCTTAGCCAACGGACTGGACAACAGCAAGATCGACCTGCACAGGATCGTTAAGACACTCCAAACCCACCATGACTCATACGACCACAAGCACACCATCGGCGAACAAATTAGAGCTATAAATTTAACAGTTAACCCATACTTGGGCCATCTACGCCGACTGAACTCTTAGTACCGTCGACCCTTACTCCCCAGATTGGCTTCCAGGGCGCAAGCCATGCCTGCCATCCTGGCCTTACACTTTACGCCAGGCAGCAAGATAGTTGCTGCTCGAAATAAACGAGAATTTCCAGAGTGCTTATAGCGGGACCTGCTCAAACCTACCCACACTTTCCCTCACCTAACCCCGCTTCCACATAAGAAGCGATGATCCTTGTTAAATAAAAAAAATGGGATGACCCTTTGTTGGACTCCGTGGTCGGTGAGGAGCACTGCGGGATGAAACTTAGTCCATCTATTATGGTAAACCCCAATATTAATAAAATTATTAGCAAAAGTGGAAAGGAAATAGCCGAGTGTAGTGGTCCTCGCTATTTAGTTATTGATATAACTGAGGAAGGTCGGAAGTTTAGTACCGTGAACCCGTTCGTTATTCAGAAGGGCTTAGATAGTATTGCTCGTTCTGTGAAGGCATGTACTAGATCTCGCAATTGCATACTCCTGGTCGAAGCAGTTTCTTCGACACAGGCTGCTAAAATCTTGAAAGCCAATATGCTTGCGAGCTATCCGGTGCGCGTTGAATTGCATAGGACCCTGAACTCCTCGCGTGGGGTTGTAAACACCAGCGCATTGGATGGTATGTCCAATGAGGAGATTTAGCAAAACTTAGTGAAGCAAGGTGTGACTAATGCATATCGAGTTCACCGCAAAGTACGAGGTGAACTAGTGCCCACTCGTACCCTGTTTCTTACCTTTGATCGGGTACAACTCCCGAAAAGGATTAAGGCAGGGTATGAAGCTATTGAAGTGAGGCAGCATATACCAAATCCACTAAGGTGTTATAAACGCCAGTGCTTTCGCCACACAAGTGATTCATGTAATGGAGTTGCCACTTGCGTTGACTGCGGGGAAGTTAAGCATGACAATGTATGCACTTCACCCGCAAAGTGTATTAACTGCAGTGGTAATCACTCAGCAAACTCCAGAGAATGTCCCCGTTTTATGGAGCAGAAGGCAAACCAAGAGATCCGGGTAAGAGAGAGGATGTCTTTCGTGGAAGCCCGGAAACTCTAGCGTATTCGCCAGCCTTCTGTACCTAGGACCGTTGCAGTTGCAGCTAAGCCGGTACCTAGACGTGAAATCGCAACACAAACCAGCGATATAAACGGGGAAGTAATATCCGAAAGATCAATTACACCAAGATCACAGCCAAAGCAACAAACACCAACACGAACAACAGTGAACGCGCCGACCAAGTCCAGTCCTAAGAAGAAGGTCGGCGAATTCCATCTTTGCCGGCCGCAGTTTGCGATCCTGTCGAGAGACCGGATTCGAAGTTACCATTGCCCAAACGACAGTGAGGAAAAGGCAGGAAAAACCAGATGATAGCCGTAGCCCTGCCCCAAAGAAAAAGAACAAATTGGTTCGACCACCACTGGGCAGTTAGCTTTCGTCATGGAAAGTTGATATTGAAAGTAGTAATTTTTATGCATTTTGGTATTTATTTGGTACTTATAGATTTTAATTGTTCTTTTTTTATCCATGTGGGCGTATTTATTTTATTGTCATTTTGTTTTGATCTGTTTTTATATCTCGCTATTGCCATGAATTAGTTTTTTATAAGGCCGCTGATGACCTCTGCAGTTTAGTGCCCTTATACACATGTCATCATCATCGAGTGCAAACATGTGTAGATGCTGGTGTAATCTCCCAATTGTGTGTTAAATTCTTCCAAAAGTTGCACGTGTAACCTATGCTTGGTTCAAAGGCTATGACTTATTAAAGTGGTTCAGATTTATATGGATCACAGTGTATGATGTAGGTACTGGAGTTGTAAGCTTCATAATTTAACAACTACTGGTTTAATAGATGTAAATTAACCCTACAGATTACTTTTTGGTGGTACAAGGAGAATATGTGAAAGACTAGGCTCTAAGCAATAGTAAATAAATACTTTTATGGCTTTGAAATCCGTTCTTTTTGCTTGCCAGGGAAAGCAAAGCTTGGCTTTTGAAGGATTTTAATATTTTTATACTATATGTAAACCTTCAGCCAGGTTTGGTTTGAGATATGTTTTACTGTGCTTATGTTTTTGTCATTTATTTCTTTGTTATTCAGCAAGCACGTCGAAATTAATGACGTGTTTTGTTTCTTTACAGGTAATGTGGCATCAAAGACCGCAGTGTCGCTCCCTTGAGAATTTTGAGGGACAAATGCTTTTTAATGTTGTGCCAAGTTATCCTTCATCTTGAAGAAGTGAATATCAGGTAATTTACTCAGTAAGTACACTTCTCAACTTTTACGGTTTGACCGTAAAATGTACGGAAACGGAGGCTTTTATGACTTTGCCGCAAATGAGGCACTTTTACGGTTCTGTAGCAGATTTAGTAGCAGGCTCGACAACTGTTGAGATATATTATAACTTAAATTTTGTGTAGCGTGCTGTGTTTAGAGTTATTATTTGTGCCTATCCTTCATCACGCTCATGGTCTCCCTTCCCTGAGCTGCAATAACATGTTTCAATGTACGGATTTATAATCTAGTAATATCAGTAGTGATATCTAGTAACCGGTAGTAGGTGCTGTTGAGATTCAGTAACGAACGGCGTGAAATTTAAAGTAAACTTTCACTTTTATTGCGTGCTCCATCTGCAGAATATACCGGGGTGGGTAAAAAGGTAGTGCCTCCTATTTTTTTTTCTCTTTTAATTGCTAAGAAAGTTGAATCCAATTTACATGGCTTGAAAACTACAACATTGACTTTTAATTTGTCACTATCAATATAATCTCCGTCCTCTTCCACAGTTTTAGTCAACCTTTTAACCAGAGCATGTATTCCAGTGTGGTAAAACACACGGTCTTGCTTTCTAAGACACTGACGCACGGGCGTTTTCACAGCCTCCTCATCTTCAAAATGAATCCCACGATGAGCTTCCTTTAGTGGCCCGAACAGATGAAAGTTTGACGGTGCCAGGTCAGCGCTGTATGGGAGGTGAGGTAAGACTTGCCATCCCAATTTCTCAATTTCTGCAGTGATGTAACGGCTGGTGTGTGGTCTTGCATTGTCATGCAAAATTAGAACATCCGCCATAGTTTTTGTTGGGTGAACTCGGCGAAGACGTGCCTTCAGCTTTTTGAGAGTTCTGATGTATCGGGCAGGATTTATTGTGCATCCCTGCTCCAAAACAGCAATCATAAATACATTCTCTGCATCCCAAAACACTATCCCCATAACTTTCCCTGACACCGCTGAGTTGTTTTTTTTTTTTTTCTTCGGTGACGTTTTGTGATGCCATTCCATTGACTGCCTCTTTGATTCAAGTTCAAAAAAATGAACCCACGTTTCGTCTCCAATAACAATTTTTTCCAGAAACTCCTCTCCCTCCAAATTGAAGCACTGCAAGTTTTCGGAGGCTATTATTTTCCTTGTTTATTTGTTTTTGGCGGTTAACATTCTTGATAACCAGCGTAAATAAACTTTTGAGTAACCCAGTTACAGAATACTCGTCATCACACTGCCTTTACTGAGGGAGGTAATGCGACACAGTTCGCCTGTTGTTGCTCGGCGATCACCATGAATGATGTCATCGATTCACTGAATGTTGGTTGGAGTCACTGCAGTCACTGGCCTGCCGCTTCGCTTTTCATCTGCCAATGGTGTTTGCCCTTCAGCTTCGTTACAGCGATGAACCCATCGTCTAACAGTGCTGACATCCACTGTTGCATCACCATACACATTTTTTAGCCTTTCGTGAATGCGAATTGGCGTTTCACCTTCCGCAGTCAAAAATGCAATGACAGAACACTGTCTAATGCGAATGTCGATGTGAGCCATTTTGCAAGAGGATACAGTGCTGCCACCTGTTGACTTAGGAAGTTACTATTGCAGGGGATTGGAGAAGATTGTTTGAGGAATAGCGCTAAATGCAAAGTTTTCACCTAACTTACTTATTTGAGGAAGAAAAATAGGAGCAATTACTTTTTGACACATCGTCGCATCTACGTTTCCAATTGTTGATGCTTGTTGGAAGCTCGCACCGAATATTCGAGCCCCTTCCGAATGGGAATTGTTCGGAATGGGTTGAATTCGAAGGGGGGATGTATTCCCGACACCCTGAGGAGATCGGATACCTCTGGCCAGGATAGGTTATACATTCCTCAGTCTTGCCTTCTTGTGTTGGACAGACAATATCATTAACACTGATATGTGTTGAAGCTTGAATATTATCCCTTATTAAACAACAAATATGTGCCTGCGTTATGCATGAGGAAATCTTGAGGATTAGTTAATAATTACGAGGGCTGTACAATAATAATGAATAACCATATATTTTTTTTGACAACGTACCTTTACTCATCCTCATAATTTTGATGGTCCTTCTCAAAATAGTCTCCCCTGAATGCGATGCACTTGTCGCAGCGTTTCTGTAAGTCTTCAAAGACATGATGGAAACCGTTTTCTGAGGGATCCTTCAAAATCGTCTCCGCAGCCTTCACCACTGCTTCTGAGGGTGGATAATGCCTCCCAGGAAGGCGTTTCTTCAAGTTAGGGAATAGAAAAGAGTCACATAGGCCTAAATGCGGACTATAGGGAGGATGAGCGATATACTTCGCTTTGATTTTTGGAAGATGTCCAGCAACAACATAGGCAATATGCCGCCGCGCATTATGCGTAGCTGCATCCAGCTTGCATCACGGAAATGTGGTCTTTTGCGCCTGATATGGACATGCAGTGTTTTCAGGTCATCCCTGTATGATTGTCCATTTACTGATGTGTGTGCATATACAACATACTGATAAACCATTCCATGAATATCAAAGAATGAGATGACCATAACTTTCCCACCAATCAACCACTTTTGGTGATGAAGGAGATTTCCACACTGAGTTTTGCTGTTTGCTCTCAGGATCAAAATGATGTAGCCAAGTTTGAACAGTGATTATGTTTTAAAGAAACTCCTGATCTTCCTGCATGCGAATGTCCTTTTGTTCCGGAACCTATCGCGCACAAACACGTCTCATGTGTAATGTTTCTGTCAACAGCGTGTGGGTGGCACCCATGAAACGTTCAGTATTTCAGAAAGTGATGTTAAGGTAATTCGTCGATCCTTTCTCTCAGTGGCAGCAGCAGTGTTGATGTTTTCTTCCGCAAGAGCAGTAACTGGAGCACCGGGTCCACCTTCCTTTGAAATTGATTGTCTCCCCTCTTTAAACATTTTAAACCACCTTCGAGCTGTGCCGTAGGGAGGAACAGACTCTCCATAGGCCTCCTGTAACGTTGTAGAGGCTAAAAATGATTTTTTTTTGGGTCGAAAGCAGAATTTCAAAACCGCATATTGTTCCTCGCATGTTATCTCAATTGCAGCGGTAGGCGAAACTGATCATGTCTGAACTTGCCTGGTTCTCACAGGCGGGAACCAGGAGTACAAACAATGAAACTACTATGGCCCATTACACATTAAGCTAACAGAATGCAATAGGATTGAATTTTAGTGCGAAAAATTGTGACCGTAAAAAGTTATGATCATTCTTTATTGGGCAGCCCTTGTACTTGCGTTATACATTAGGAAATATAAAGAATTAATTAATAATTAGATCACAACAGCAAATCAATGCTAATAAAGCATTCTGTTAATTATAAACAATAAAGTAAGCTCAATTATTTATACATATATCATTTAAAACTTCACTGTATCTGGTAAAGACGTATCAAATAGCAGTATACTATATAGTCAATGCACTCTTATTTTATTAATGAACTATATAGTAATCATTATTTCTTTGAATTTCATTCAGCCTTTATTACGTATTCTATGGCAAATCCTATTGACAGTTTTAATTAATTTCTCTCTTCAATAGGGCTATTACTCCCACGCTGTTTTGATTGTTATTTAGCAGCCTATTGTTAAATTTTCTAGAAGTTCTGTTATTTTATGTTAACACTGGGTATACACCCACGTAGGGAGCATAAAACAAAAAGCAATCGTTTTAATGGAAACGCGTTAAGTTGGTATAATATGATTCATAGCCTACGTTGTTTGTGTTTAAAAATTTACAGTGTGTATTACAAATTTTCTCAGTTAGTGAAGTTTAACAGTAGAATGGGTAATCATATTAATAAAAATATATGAACAAAAAATAATAATGCGAGGGTGGGTGAAATGAAACACTTAAATATGTTTTAAAATATCATTTATTGTGCAAAAGTGGTACAAAGCTATATCACTTTTCAATATAATCTCCCCCACGCTCAATGCAAGTCCTCCAGCGCTTACGAAGTGCATAAATGCCTTTATAAAAAAATTATTTTGGTAGTCCGTGCCACCACTCATGCACCGTTTGGCGTACCTCTTCATGGGAACGGAACTTCTTTGCTCCCATTGCAACTTTGAGTGGTCCATACCCATGGAAATCACTTGGGGCAAGGCCTGGTGAGTATGGTGGATGAGAAAGACACTCAATGTACGGGTCTGTGATTGTTGCAGATGTTGTACGGGCAGTGTGGCGCCTTGCATTGTCATGTTGCAAAAGAGCACCTACTGACAGCAATCCACATCGCTTTGATTTGATTTCAGGCCGTAGATGATTTTTTAAGAGATCTGTGTATGATGCACTGGTGACAATGTTGCTTCTAGGCATGTAATGTCGCCTTTCTCGTCCCAAAAAAGAGTCAGGATAAGCTTTCCTGCTGGTGGCTCTGTTCGAAGCTTCTTTGATTTTGGTGATGAGGGATGACGCCATTCCCTTCACACTCTCTTCGTTTCTGGTTGGTGGAAGTGAACCCAGATGTCATCCCCAGTAACGATTCTTGCAAGGAAGCCATCAGCTTCCCGTTCAAAGCGTCGAAGAAGTTCTTTAAAAGCATCAACACTTCGTTCTCTCAGTTCAGGAGTCAGCTGCCGTGGCACCCATCTTGCAGACACTTTATTAAACTGGAACACATCATAAACAGTGTAGTGTGCTGACACATGACTAATCTGTAAACACACTGCAATGTTATTCAGTGTCACTCCGTGGTTTTTCTTCACTATGGCTTCAACTGCTGCAATGTTCTGTGGAATTACAACTCGTTTTGCCTGACCTGCAAACTTTCTACTCCATTTGTAGACTTACTGCTGCGGCAGACATGCATCACCGCACTGAACCATCATTGGTCGATGAATTTCAATAGGATTCACACCTTCACTACGCAAAAACCGAAATACGGAACAATGTTCTTCCCTGGTGCAAGTCGCAAGTGGGGCGGCCATATTTATGCTGATACTGAGACGGTATGTGTGCATCTTTACTGTGCTGCCACCTACAGGCCATTCTGCACGCTGTTTGTAGCACGCTAAGCAACTGACAGGATAACGGCGCGAAATTTAGATTTGTTTTACAAATTTAAGGTTTCCATTTGAGTCACCCTCGTAAAATTACAAAAGCCAAAAAGCTTCCATTAAGAAGGAAAAAGCATTATAGATATCATAATATATTCTTCTTTAAATTTTACATAAAATTTGTTTATTTGTTTTCCAATAAATGCCATAACCTTTGATTTTTCTATGGATATACTTGAACCATAATCTTGGAGCATCTTTTGCAGCTTTTACATATTTATTTGAAGCGTATCCTCTCTGTCTTGTATTAACATCATATGATCCAAAGGAGTAACATGGTTAAGGCATTATTTTTATTTATTTTTATTCTTGATGGTATTTCATATTTTAATTTTTTGAGAATATCGTCCATATAAATATTAAACAATAGCAGTGATAGACTACATCCTTGTCTTAAACCATTATTAATTATCATATCTTTTGATAATCGTCCATTTCCTAAAACTGCTTTATTTTTGTTTCTTGATATATGTTCCTGAGTACATCTATCAAATGTTTTGGATATCCTTTCTTGTCTAATATTTGCCAGAGTCTAGTCCTGTTCACCTTATCAAAAGCCTTTTCTAAATCTACAAAGGCTATATGTGTTTTGAAGCAGAAACCTCAGGTTCCAAGAGGGAAAAGATCAATAGAAACTAATACAACAGTAGAGATCATAAATAAGCATAATGGGAATAAAAAGGGAATAAATGATATAAGAAACATAGTTAAAAAGAATATTCGAAATAGCAATACAGTACAAATGAAGGAAAAATTGGACAGGAGTTGCCTTCGGGCACATACAAGGCAGGAAACACAGAACAATAGAACCGACATCAAGACGCCAGTAAAATATGCGAGGTATAAGGAAAACTCAGCCAAGCATGATAGAATACCGTTATGACGCTGAGAGGTCATACAACCCAGAGGGGCGGAGAAGAGTACTGATGCATAGGAACGACATACGGAGGTGACCAATAAGAGAAAATTAAAGAAATAAACCCTGCCAATAAAATGTAGAGTAAACCACGTGATAGGCGTAAAATAGGAAAGGAATAGAAAATGGGCGGTGATAGGAAAGAAAAGCTAGGATAGAAGCTGAAAATACGAGAGGCAAAAGAGCGTCACTCTGCTAGTGAAGACGACGGGGAGCAGACGTGTTATTGGAAGGTTACTCCGGTACTGAGTATTGTGATAAAAGTAGGATCAGATGTCGCAGTCCGACTTAGAGTTATGATCTTGAAGATAGTGCAAATATAGGGAATAACAAGGGAGTTCGCGAAGCAACGTAAAAACATCGTAAAGGGGAAAGGAAAATTAGGAAGACAACGCAAGTGTTAACAAGAGAGCTACGAGAGCCCGGCTAAAGAAAAAAATAAAGGAATTGAAAGACGGTCAACACGACTTTTCATAACTGAACCCTGAGAAAGAGATCCCAGCTCATCGACGATTAGACAAAACACCCACCTTTCCACCTCACCGTCAAACCTTTCACACTCCAGCCCTAAACAAGCACACATTAGGACAACAAACCGAAAAAGAACCCACACCAGTTTCTAAGTTATATTATATTCTCTTTTGAATAATTTGGTTCCTAGAAAATATATTATCTATACAAGATCTTCCTTTTCTAAATCCCATTTAGTTTGCTAATAATAATTACGCTTAGACGTTTGTTTATGATTTGGTATACAACGTATAGCGTGTATTGAGGTGACTTATACCTCTATAACTATCACATACATTTCTTTTAGCTTTTCAAATATATTAATAACATGTGCATCTTACCAGCTTTTAGGAATTCTATTCGTTTTCGAGCAATTGTAGATAAAATTGAGTAGTCATACATTTAATTTTTCTCCTCCGCAGTTCATGAATGGTCACAACTTTTTTTGACAACGTACCTTTACTCATCCTCATAATTTTGATGGTTCTTCTCGAAATAGTCTCCCTTGAATGCGATGCACTTGTCCCAGCGTTTCTTCCAGTCTTCAAAGACATGCTGGAAACCACTTTTTGAAAGATGCTTCAAAATCGCCTCCGCAGCCTTCACCACTGCTTCTAATGATGGATAATGCCTCCCACGAAGGCGTTTCTTCAAGTTAGGGAATAGAAAAAAGCCACAGGAGGCTAAATCCGGACTATAGGGAGGGTGAGGGATGAACATCACGTTGATTTTTGCAAGAAAACAACATTGGCAATATACGGCCGCGCATTATCGTGATGCAGCATCCAGCCCGCTTCACGGAAATGTGGTCTTTTGTGCCTGATATGCACTTGCAATGTTTTCAGGACATCCCTGTAGTATTGTACAGGTACAACATGCTGATAAACCATTCCATGACTATCAAAGAATGAGATGACCACAACTTTCCCAGCAGAAGCAACCACTTTTGCTTTATGAGGGGTCAGTGATGAAGGAGACTTCCACACTGAGCTTTGCCGTTCTTTTATAATCAAAATAATATAGCCAAGTTTCATCAGCAGTGATTACGTTTGAAAGAAACTCCGGATCTTCCTCTAACATCAACTTTAAGTTCATGCAGACCTGCATGCGAATGTCCTTTTGTTCGGGAATCAACGTCTTGGAACCCATTGCACACAAACACGTCACATTGTAATGTTTTTGTCACCAACGTGTGGTTGGCACTCAATGAAATGTTCAGTATTTCAGAAAGTGATCTTAAGGTAATTTGTCGATCCTCTCTCACAATGGCAGCAGCAATGCTGATGTTTTCTTCCATAAGAGCAGTAACTGTAACACCGAGTCCACCTGCCTTTGAAATTGATTGTCTCCCCTCTTTAAACACTTTAAACCACCTTCGAGCTGCGCTGTAGGCCTCCTGTAACATTTTATAGGTCTCAACTGAAAATGTTTTGAGACGTAAGCAGAATTTCAAAGGCGCATATTGTTCCTCGCGTGTTACCTCCATTGCAGCGGTAGGCGATACTGAACATATCTGAACTTGCCTGTTTCTCACAGGCGGGAAGCAGCAGTACCAACAATGAAACTACTACGTCGTGTTTGTTTCATATTAAGCTAAGAGAATATAATAAGTGGAAACGTAGAGTCAGACTGAAAAATTCAATGCCAAGCCGGGATTTGAACAAAGGATCTTCTGGTTTCCGTCCAGCCGCACTACCATTGTGCTACTATAGCAAACGTGCCGATATGGCGTTAAGTTCTCCAACTGACTCGTGTTTTTCCCGGTAAACCACTTAGGAGTTTTCATAAACTGATGAGACAACTACCTTAATGGCGACTTACTATATTGTAAGTACTTTAAGGCCCGGGCTTTATAGTTAAGCACTATTAGGTCAATTAATGGAAATTAATTGTTCTTTCACACTGGCCGTGTGTAGGCTAAATTGTGGAAACGTAGAGTCAGACTGAAAAATTCAATGCCATAGCCGGGATGGTTGTGCGGCTGGACGGAAACCAGAAGATCCGTGGTTCAAATCCCGGGTATGGCATTGAATTTTTCAGTCTGGCTCTACGTTTCCACAATTTAGCCTACACACGGCCAGTGTGAAATAACAATTAATTTCCAGAATATAATAAGACTGGATTATGACCGTTGATACAAAAATGATTATGGGTGCACACAATTCCACGTTGTGGACGCCAGTTTGAAGCAACAATATATGTGGCGAACAATGTTTCACTTGACAATACAGTTTGAAGCAATTTGGTTTAGCTCAGGGTAAAACAATGAGGTTTCTCACAGGGTATGCGTGGATGTGTGTGAGAAGGATATTTAATGACACTGGAATGCCCGTTTCCAACTTATTTATTTACTGCTTCGTTTTTAGAACACCGAAATTGAAGTTGCCGGCCAAGGGTTACTAATATCCCTGTTTAGAGTTACTGACGGCAGAATGTTTATTACTCGATAAACTTTATTCGTTCCTCACGTATATATGCACCTACAAATATCCAAGACAAAACAACAGGACCGTCCTAATAGGCTTCACGCCTCGGACTGCTCTAATAGGCTTCACGCCTTGGACTGCTCTAATCGGCTTGACGCCGAAGACTGTTCTAATGGCTTGCAAGCCACGGAGTGCTCTTCTCCACAGCTGCGCGTGGGTGTATCACTTTCACTTACTGAAAGCCCTCTTCATTCAACCAAAAATCTCTTTGTAGCTGTTTTGTCGCCATTATAATGATCCAAAGAATACCCTATTCTACAAATCAAGTGAGCCCCTTTAGAAAACTACTAAGGACACTGTTTCTTACATTGCTTTTGTTATAACAACTTTCCCCCAAAATGCTATCCAACTTAACTGGCCTGGCATGTTTTCTAACAAAGAACCAACATTCCTTTGACATCCATCACGATTCTTTACTTATGACAAACCTTAATTTCGGTATCACCGTAAAGCAAATTATGATCGTTATTTATTGAACAGCCCTCGTAGTTTTACTTGTTAAATGGAAATAGTTTAGTTAATAAGAACATCTTGTTAGTTTTTGTAATATAATTAGTTATTTGATTTTATAAACAATTCCAAAGGGGCAAAATAGATAGACAAATGCCTATCTCTGGTAATAATATAGAAAGCAGAATGGTATATATTAATTAGTATTCTGTGGTCGTAAACAATAGCAATCACATTAGTGGTAAAATGAAAACATGATGTTCCTCGAGGGTTTTAATATTAACGGAACACTAATATTTGCTGGAGCAGATATGATACAACGTCATACATAAGCAATGTCGGAGGGAAAAGGGAGGTGATGAAAAGCGGAGATAATTGTGTTTGCACTAGGGGTTGTGTTACAGAGGACGACGTCATGCAGATGAGAACGGCGTCGACGCGCTGTTACCTTGAGCTGGTAATGCCACCCACTAAATGCACTATTTTTGGGAATGGATGCTGGGCAGCTGGCACGCTCTGCGCATGCGTTAACGAGAATAGAAAAAAGGCAGAAACCAGGAGGAACTGACGCAGGTAGCTGGCAAGTTAAAAAAGTTGTTTATGTGTGAAAATTGCTCTGTAATTCGACGGCAGTATTGCTATTTGCCTGCAATGGGAGGCTGCTATTACATTGCAGTTTTGTGTAGCATTTCATTACTTCAACGGCAGTTTATGACGTTGCTCAACTGCAGGGGTGTCCAGACTCTCCCCTCCCAATATTTAGTTCCTTTCTATGCTTCAGCGAAGAGGCTGTACTTTAGGTTCTGTAGTGACTACCATCATAATCAATCAAATATTTTATCCAGCAGCATAAGAAAAAGCTCGCCATATCGTGATACTTTTGATACTGAAAAGCAGGGGCGGCCCGTGAGTATTTGTATTGGCGCTGCCATAAATAAATAAACGAATGAATGAATACATAAGTACATAAATTAAATAAATAAATATGTATAAATAAATGTATGAATGAACCGAAATAATTAACATCGGCGAGGACACTCTCCGAAAAACTTCAGAGAATATGGTGAGACGAGTGCAAAGATGTATAGATGCTGGTGGAGGACACTTCCAACATTTTCTCTGAGATGTAAATAGTGTAATGTAATCTCCCAATTGTTTATTATACTCTCCTAAAGTCATACGTGTGTCCTAATTTTTGGTTCAAAAGTTATGACCTATTGAAATGGTTCAGGTTTATTTGGATCGCACTGTATTTTATATAAGTTGTGTTTTAATGAGCCCTACCCTTTTTGTACTAATGCCCGATTTCACCAACAAATGTTAAGACTTAACACGAGTTTAGCAATAGTTAAAACAAAAATTGCATTTCACCAACAAGTGTTAGCGTAAAACAAGTGTTAAATCTCATGTTAAACTAACACGCCCAATTTCTAATGTTAAGTCCTTAACAATTGTAAATAGTCAAGATGGCGAGCATGAACTCAGATGTTCATGTCGATTTGCTATATTTAAGACCGTCTAAATGGCATTCATAATAGAGTACGGCCTATGAGGAGAAATGATTTTGAGGAACTATCCGAAGAAAATTATTTTAGGAGGTATAGACTGTCGAAACATGTTGTTATGAAGTTTACTGCGGAAGTACAAGAGAGGTTAGAACATGCATCGAAAGGAATATGACTATCTCGCCTTTGCTTCAAGTATTAATAACCTTGCGATTTTATAATTCACTGAATTATGTGGATAATACATTATCCCCCTGCCGTCTTGAAACGTTTAAGGCACTTGTTCTTCACACCTTGTTCTAAATTTACGTAATACTGACAAGTTGTTTGGTGCTTGTAGTAGTGACACATGCATTTGAATCAAATTCCTTTCCAATATTTTCCCCGCGACATCTTTCTCTTTTACATTCACTGCATCCCTCCTCTTATTTTCCACGATATCCTTACACTTCGTCACCATTTCAATTAATTCTTTCTCCCTTGATGAGAAATTTGTCTCATGGCTTTATTTATGATTTTGTTCATCCGCCAATTGTACAGACGAAAATGAAAACAAAAGCGCATCGAAGTACGTTCAGAAAATCATCCATAGCCTTCTATAGCTGTGATATTTACAAGTTTCTTGGCGTTAACACAGGTTTGTTAACATTTTAAGAAAACAGGTTTGTGAAATGCAAGAAATTTAACATTAGTTTTAGCGCTGAGACAAATGTTACGTTACATTTTTTAACGTCGATTTTAACATCTGTTGGTGAAATCGGGCATAAGAGCTTGTCTAACGATTTAAATTTGAAGCTTGATAGGAGAAAGTGTCAATAGGCAACACTTCTGCTTTAGCAGTAGAGCGGGACACCTACACCACAGGCGATAGCTAGAGTTACGTACGTAGTGATGTCAAAACAGCTTACACTTCGTTCTTTGGTGATGGTTAAACCATTTAGAAGGTGGTATATCATTAAAATTTAATAAAAAGGAATGAAAATATAAATGAAATTACAATAAATTTTCATTAAACTTAAAGAAATGTCAGATTTTTCCAATTGATACATTTGAATGCCAAGTAACTGAATTTCTAAATTAAACTGGTGCCTGCTGATTAATAGACACACTGAGCTGCAATAGTTGTATTCTGAAATGTTTATTCAGCAATATCCCATATTCAAAATTACCTTACAGGACTATTTTTTCCAAAGCATTCCAAAATATTTATGCTGCTGCTTAAAGTAAATTATATATGTTTAATAACTCTCTAATTTTGACAAATAAAACATTAACTTTTCAAAATCAGCAATTTTGTAACGCTTAAAAACTAATTTTTTACCACAACAATTAAGGGTTGGTATAACAATTTGACGTGATTGATTTTTCTAAATATATTTATCCTAAAGCCTGAGTTTAAGACTTGAGTATTCAATAAAGGATCACCTGGAGCATCTTACTACATCGGTGAACTTTGAAAAATAAAAATTAATATTCAAACAACTTAAACTTTGAGGTTTTTGCTATCCTCTGCCCCAGTTGTGGGAAACCTGCACAATATATACATTTTATGCTCCTGCTGCCACTAATTTGTTCTTTCTCTTGTGCAGCAGATGGTGAAATTCTTTTATTTTTAAAGCAACTTTGGGGCCATTGTTGTTCTCAAACGCACTCAGTTCTTTCTCGGTGAAATTCACACGTTTAATGGCAGGTGCCTTTCTCTCGAGACAGACCGTAGCAACGGAACTTTCACCCTCATTTTCACTGGTTCATATTTCGCATTGATTGACTCCTATTCTAAGAAAGGCAAACGATAAACCGTGCTTAATAAAATGTAACAAATTCATCTTTCGTTGCTGTATGTAATTTTGGATATCTACCGAAATTTTCTCCTAGAATTTTATGAAACACTGAAGCTACTGACAGTGAAGCAACGAAAATATTACAATAAATTATAACAATTGTGACCAAACGTCACATATCAGTTTGAAAGTCACTAGTCCTGACAGATTTCTCACTTTTAGTGTGAAGATTTGTCACTTTTTTATAATTTAGTGTAATATTCCCGTAGAATTTTGACTCGCTGTAAAAAGGAAGTGCAGAGTAATAGAGGTGGTATTAAAATAGTCACAGAGAAAAGCGTGTTTTACGTATGAGTTGTAAACAGAAATACTAAAGCACATTTATAATCAAAAAATCAACTTCCAAGGGAACGACATCTTTTTCACGCTAAATATTTGGAAAATAAAGAAAATTTTAAACAGTTTTTAATTTTCCTGAAACTATCTCTAATAAGTACTGTTTTTTGTTTTGTTCTCGGCACCACCTGTCTTCCTATATGGCAGTGAGAAATGGACTTTAAAAAGCTGAAATGTGTATCCTGAGATTTTTCGAAGAATGTACTAAGGAAGACCGATTTAGAAACAAAGAAACTAGAAATGGGTTAAACATTGATTCTATTTTAGCAAAATTAATGGGGCATAGAGAAAATTGCCTTCAATATTTAGAAAGAATGTGTACCGAAACAATTCCCAAACAAGTGAATGGGATATAAACCAAGAAAACGGAGGGTAGTAACACGAATTAGTAAATGCTAGATTGATATGAGACTGGAAGAGGCAATAGCCTAATCCAGAGGAAGACAGCTTGGGGAGTTGTGACGTATTTCAGTCGAGAGTGAGGCCTGCAGTGCGTGTGACGTCAGGCAAGAGCTGTGTAGTACCAAGTTGCCTATATAAATGACGCTGTAAATACAGAATCTGAGGGTTCAGTCAGCTATATCACACTCGATGACAACAATGTAGCCGCCACGTACCAAATGGCGCTTTTAAATTCACAATGTGACGATTTATTGAAGGAGAAATATACACTCTTGGTTGAGTTTTACAAGAATGTCCCCCAAACCAGATTTACGTGGTTGTACTCACTTGCCTCATGAACATTGTGTATGTTTGGCTCCATATATGTGGGCGAACAATTATTTTTCTGTTATGAAATTAGCTAAGTCCAAACCCCGAAGTATCTTGTCGTATCACAGTCTAACATGCAGCCTTCGATTACAAATTTCCCAGAGATTACGTCCTGAAATTGATAAACTAGTTAAAGTAAAATGAAACAAAAAGTGTCGGAAAATGTGCACGTTTTTTTTCTCTGAATGGGTCTCCTATAATTTACTGAGCAAATTACTTTATATTTTATTTAATTTATTTTATAACATGCCTAACCTTCAGATAAACTACGAGTTGAAGTTTTATATATTTTCTCATAGCACAGAGCAAAACTGAAACTGTTTATAAAATGTGACCAATTGTGTAATTAAAGCAGTCAGCATTAACATTACAAGACCCAAGATGCAAGTTCTACGTATTGTTAATACCTGATACGTTTCCTGTCTTTCCTACGCTGTCGGAACCCCAACACATCAAAATATTTCCTTCCACTTGGGCAGCAGAAATCAGCCCGTTGACGTCACACGCTGACCTGCCTTTCGTTCGGGAGCAAATTTGGTTGTTACAGCTGACGGAACTGACGTCAAACCACCAATACCTGTCTTCCCCTGGCCTAATCTATGATTGCAAAAGAACATATAAAAGAATAAATGTAAAGAATGTCATAAGTACGAGGTATGTTTTTTAAGTCAGTACCGTTTTGCGATGCCGCCGCCGCAGCGCTACGGTCGGCGTTCCGCGCATGCACGCTGGTTACCTACATCTCTTGTCTACGCACTGACGCCATTACAGTCTGATTCTTCATTGTATACGTTGGTTACTGAGTGTTTAAGATGCATCCGACAATCGTGAGTCCCACCGATAGTGAAGTACAAGCTGTTATACGATTTCTTAGTGCTAAAGGCGTAAAACCGATCGCTATTCATCTTGAGATCTGTGAAGTTTACGGACAAAACATTATGAGTGATGGAATGGTAAGGAAATGGGTGAGAGCATTTAAAGATGGCCGCACAAATGTGCATGATGAAGAACGGAGTAGGCGTCCTTCGGTCATTACTGAAGATTTCATGCAGAAAGTGGACGAAAAGGTGAGAGAAAACAGACGAAGAAACATCTGGGCGGTCATCGTCTTCAAGACGACAACGAAGTCAAAATAGTTGTGATACAGTGGTTAACACGTCAGGCGGCAGAATTTTATGAGGAGGGTATTCAAAATCTGGTGCCACATTATGACAAGTGCCTCAATATTCACGGAAATTATGTAGAAAAGTATATAAAGGTACAGGCCTTCATGTAAAAATAAAATTATTGCGATATCTATGCACGTCTTTTTTAAATTCCAAAACGGTTCTGACTTAAAAAGCATGCCTCGTATATGATATTTTAATTTAATTCCCTAGAGGAATAAAATTTTGGAAACATTTTCCGTGTAAAGAATATTTTGGGGAGAAGAGACTTTCTGTAAAATATTCCTATTGCTGAAATTATATTCTTCCAAAATATTTGTTTTTAAACATCCCTTTTTTAGTCTGAAAGAGTCTAAATATCCTATTTGCATAATCCAATCTCGGCTTGAATAATCGGGGTAGAATACGGTACCTCATTTCCTTACTGTAAAGCCGCAATAACAAAAGAATAGAGACAGAATTAATTGTGACCATGGTACACTGCTGCACTGGAGACAAGAGACGATCATTCGGCTTAAAGCAGTTTTCTGAAATCCCAGTGCCCGATGACCTCTGCTCTATTGGTCTAGACCTGTAATTTTAAATCGTTCGCTATTAACGAAGGATATTTTGACTGTTCCGAGTTAATAAGCCGTGGTTTGTATTAAAAGCTGTGGGGTGAATCAACAGTTTGGGGTTTCGGTACAACAACCAACTAAATCCATTATACACTTGCAAATAAAAACTCATTAATTAATGATTCCATTTTCGTGGGAGCTCTGTGGTAAGTTTGTACTTGGAGGAACTGCCATTCGTTGTACAAACATGAAAACGCTTTTCAGCATTCAGATAATATAGTGCGATCCATAAAAAGCTGAACCATTTCATTAAGGCATAACTTATGAACCAATAATAGGACACAGGTACAACCTTGGGAGAATATAATACAGAATTGGGAGATTAAATTACAGTATTTATATCACAGAGAAAATTTTGGACGTATCCTACACCAGCATCTATACATGTTTGCCCTCGTCTCGCCATACTCTCTCAAGTTTTACGTAGAGTATGCTCGCCAATGTTACTTATTTCGGTACGAATGGATTCCACGAGAACATCAATTGTCCGTAACCTATTCTTCTACACTCTATTTTTAGATAACCCCACAAGAAAAAATCCGGTGAGGTTAGATCAGGGATTTGGGGGCCACAGACATTTTAAGATTATTCGATTATCAAAAAAACTGGTTACAAGTTCCATGCTGTCATTAGATATATGATACGTTGCTCCATCTTGCTGGAAATAACCTTATGTCAACTCGATATTATCTCCGTAAAACTTTAGAGAATATGGTGAAAGGAGTGCAAATATGTATAGATGCTAGTGGAGGACACTTCCAACATTTTCTCTGAGATATACATAGTGTAACGTAATCTCCCAATTGTGTATTATATTTTCCCAGAGTTGCACGTGTGTCCCATTATTGGTTCAGAGGTTATGACCTATTGAAGTGGTTCAGGTTTATATGGATCGCACTGCATATACGTGAAGCCAGATAGTTGCGTAGAATGGAAAACAAGTGAAATCAGTTTTTAAGTGTTTAGTTCCCAGTAACATTACTTGGGAGTCCTTATGCTCGATTCCCATTGACTTCCATCTCTGACCTTGACCTTTAGACCTTACCTCTGCTCAGTAGTCAAATTCTGGGATGACTTATCATCTATCTTAATTTTATTGATAAAACTTCTCATTCAGTTTGCTTCCTTCTTATCTTTCTTGTCCATTTCTAGGTTTCATAGCATATGGAGATGCAGAATAAATGATGTGGATGATTACTGAAAGAAAGGATTAGTCTCTGTGTACGCTAGAGGGGTGTTTCCTTGTGTATTGCCATCTTTGATCAGGTCTAGTAGTGGGTGCTGAGCCTGTGGAACTGTTAGGGACTTACTTGGGTCTCTGTGACCTCACTACTTGTGGCATGTAGCCTCCTGTGTGCCATTCGCTTAATTTATTCCTCTTGGGGGTATTTAGATTAGATCAGATCAAATTTTTACTGTGCATATTCCAAGATTATACAATTTACAACTTTAGGCTACATTTATCTGTCTTTACCTTGTTGCTACCTTGGCTTACATGACATCCTGGTCTTCTGCTCTGCCAGGTAGCTCTTAACCTCCATGCCTCCTTGTTAATTAATTAGTCCCATTCTCCCTCTCAACTTCCTTTCTTATATTCTTTATATTTCCCGCCCATTTTTCTTTAACTTTCTTCAAGAACTTACCAATACCAATACTTCTTACCTTCTTTTCCTCCCTACTCGTTAACATTTTTATACCTACTATCTTCTTCTCTACTTTCTCCCATTTTTCCTCCCAAAACCTTTTTCTCCATATTGCTAACTCCTCGCATTCTGTTACATAGTGGTCTATGCTTTCTTTTCCCCACACATTTGACAAATTCCCTTTTCAGTGTCTCTTATTCATCTTAGAAATATTTTTCCTGTTCTCATCCAAGCTAACCCTTCTCTCTCTTGCCTAAATCGGCATATGCTTCTCTTCCGCAGTTTCTTTTTATTTGCATATAAAATCGTAATGATTTCATATTTCCTAGACTTCCCCATATTTCCTGTCTTTCTATATCCTCTATTATGAATTTTACCAATTTATCCATATCGCTAGTAGCAATAGATATATGTAGGTCGCCCTGCAGAAGGTGCGAGTTGTCTCCCTTTGAATTATTTTTAAAATAATTTAAGTCATTCAACGTTGTCATATCGGGCAATGAATGCAATGGGTGGAATGATGCTCAAAATGAGCTCAGAGTCCATGGAACCCAGAGTTACCAGACATTTGTCTTTTAGGATAGGAATCCCCCCCCCCCCCGGGAAAACCAACTAACTCACTTTGGCCGACTTTCGAACTCCAGACCTGTTGAACGTGAGGTAGACACGCTACCATCTAAACTTCCGAGGCGGGAACCTTTGGATTGGATTACGTTATGGAGGGGAGGCAACATGGAGTTCCAGTCTTGGTCTATTTACGTATGCTCCAAGTGGGGTATGCCCGGAAGGAAGGAGGGCGGTCGACCCAAGGTGTCACGGGAAAGTAGCTGCAGAGGGAAAGGTTGCTACTATTGACCAGTTGGAAGCTCCCCGGCAGGCCATTCCAGCCACCGTGGTCCTTATGGAACCACCAGGCCAGCCCGATGACCGCCTTGCCAGAGAAGTGTTTTCCAGAAGCATGTGATCTTGCCATTCGCCGCCGAGACTCCCGCTGACACTTCTACCCTGAAAGAGACTTTTTGGTAGTGTGGTACATTCTATTCTTCTGTATGCTGTACCAGCTTGGCAGTCCTGCCATGATAAGGCTATCTACCAAACTGCATATAGAACTACCTCCACGAGAGCTCTGCAGGTTGCCGCTGGAATTATACTAATCCATCTCCTGGTGAACGAACGCACCTATGCTCTGGAACTGGGTCGCTGCAGCAAAGGCTTTTGGTTCGGGCAAATACCATTCGACACTGGCAGGCGGAATGGATCCAGGAATCCGAAAGGCACAGTGGACCACGTTGTTGATTCCCGAGATCGCACCCTGGCTTTAGCGAAGGCATGGTGACGTTGGATATTATGTCACCCAATTCCTGACCTGCCATGGCCGTTTTTAATCTTACTTGAACCGTATGGGTCTCAGTGACACCGACCTCTGCTCGGGCTGTGCACAAACGGACACCCCCGACCATACGATTTTACATTACCCTACAATGACTTGACATCCGTTATCGCTGTTACTCCCAACTTGGTCAGGTTGCTACTTTGAACAACATGTGTTCACTTATGCTGGAGTCTAAGGAGGACTGACATGTTATATCTGCAATGATTACTTGAATCCTCAAGGTGAAGGAGCAGGACGAGTGCGGAGAGTAACCCGGTCGCTGCTTGTACTCCCAACATTTACCAGAGCATCGCCTTCCCCTTCTCAGGGGCTTAGGTGCGATATACCTTCAATTGGTACACTAGTACGTCAACCATCTTTCGCCTTTACTCTTGAAGTAATACCTATTGGTGGTTCCAGGGGGAAGTCTCTTGTGGTTCGCAGGGGGTTTTTAGTTGATAAGAAATCAACTCGCCAAGATCGGTGTCTTTTGAAGATTTTTCCCCTTAGGAGAGGGGATGCTTCCCCTTCAGCTGCCGTGGTGCGGGCGCTGCGGATCCTTAGCACTCGTGGTACTTCTGGCGTTACTAGATGAACCTTGGGCCGAAGTGCCGAGCCCCTCCCGTCGGGGAGCTGTTCGGATTGTGTTGGACTGAGGGGGCAGTGCATTCCCGACATCCACGGGAATTTGAGTACCTTCGGCCAGGCTACGGCCGCCAGGAGGGGGTAGAGAGTTGCCTAATAAATCCCGGGTACTATGCTGATGAGCTAGTAGAAGGTGTGCTAGCTCACCAGGCGGCCCCACCGAGGTTTTTCAGTAGTCTTCCCTGCGGGGTTGACGCGCGTAAGTGGCGTATCCACTTCGCCTTGACGTTGTTGTCGATGGGGGGGGGGGCTGCTTTTTAAGAAATCAGGTATTGCCCTATGGAAAGAGCCCGGGAGTATCCATCGCTCCCGAGTTGAATGAGGCCAGGGTCTTTGGCACTTTACTGCCTTTAAATAATAATTAAAAAAGACTTGAAAGAGACCACAAGATGACAGATGATACGAAATGATAATGGAGATGAAATGGAGGTACAGGATATTCGGAGGATGCAATTAACCTACTCAGATTTCGCCTGACGACCCGGAAACCCTATACAAATTCCATGGCTCAGGTAGGCTGGGCCTCCCTGATGCGGGCTACAGACGAAGCCGGGTGAGCTATCTCTTAACGTATCTTATACAATATCCTCAAAGCACCTGGGGTCCACTGAAGTTCTGCCCCTCAACTTGCGAGGTAGCACTGCGATAGCCTGTGCTTCGCAAACTTTTTCGGGATTCATAGGACTTAAATATTGGTTTAAAATGTTTTAAGTGGTCTGCAGAATCTTCTCCGCATACTAAGATTAACAAGACATGCAAAGGTTACTTGATTTCTGGGTTTTCACAGTCTCAGTGTCAAGTTTACTGTACTCCAGGTAAGGTTTTATTTGGAGTTTGAGCGGAAGGTCAGATCATTACATGTTCAAAGTTTTCTGTTATAGTTCCTTTATGTTTTACAGAAGGAAGTTGAACTGCAATCATTAGCTAAGGCTTTTACAGCAACCACGCTGCAAAAAAGGGGGACGTGTGCAGCCAAGGAAGCAATCAAAAATGTGACTTAAGTGCATCTCTCAAAGGAAGACTCTGGGAGAGTGATAAAAAGAGAACGGGTTAGAACAATTTCGTGAAAGTTTGGCTGCCACTGCGAACCACAGTTGGAAACTAATAGCGTAAATTTTAAAACCAGACGGGATGCTCTGGAATATAATCCCCACTCCGAACACCCTGCCTAGTGCAATTTGCATTTGCGCCAGGAAACATTGAGGCCGTGAAGAAAATAACGAAAGAAGGCTCCTTCATTGCTCTTCAAACAACGTAAGTTGTGAAAGAAAAGACAAAAACGAATCATCGTCTACTGTAACAGAGTTGAGCGTCATTTGTTTTAATGTGTGTGTTTTAAGTGAGTTATCAAGTCTACTGTTTACCTGTAGTAAGTAAAGGAACTAGGTCATTTCACCTGAAAGTTAAATACTATTTACGTAAAAACGCACTTTTGAGATTCCCTGGAGTAAGCTAGGATATGCTTACCATTTATATTTGAACAGCATAAATATCATATCTGATGTGTACACTGACATTAAATTCCTCCAAACACTACTGCAGAAACGTTTCTTAAAACCTCTTATATAATATATAATTAATAAACGTGTGTTAAAATTGCAATTGGTTAAATGAAGTAAACTATATAGTACATTTAGAAATAATAGAAGCGTTATAGTAGGGTTTTTAATCAACTGATGGAAACTAATTTGTAATTTTACGTCCTCCAACGTCAAGTCATATCGGAAGATGAATGAAATGGGCGAAATGCTGCTAAAATGAGCCCAGGTTCCTTAGAGCTTAGAGTTACCCGACATTCCTCTTTCAGAATAAGGGAAAACCCCGGAAAAACCTTATCCAGGTACCTCACCCTGACCCAGATTCGAACTCGGGACCTCTTGAACGTGAGGCAGACACTCTTATCACCACGCTACTGAGGCGGACAAATTAATCGTTCTTCCACACTAGCCGTGTATAGGCTGCTTTGGATAGAATGAAACATTCAGTGCCATTTCCGGGACCCTTAGCACTCGTGGTACCTCTGACGTTACTAGCGGAACCTCGGGCCGAACATCTGAGCCCCTCCTTCGGCAGTTGTTCGGATTGGGATGGTCTCGAGGGGGCAGTGGTTCCCGATACCCGTGGGAATCGGGTACGTCTAAGGACGGGGTTGAGGTAAGCCATTAATTCTCCCGGGTACTAGCCTGCAAAGCTAGTAGAAGGTGTGCTAGATCGCCAGGCGGCCCCACCGAGGTCATATCGGTAGCCTTCACCTTTAGTGTTGGCGCGCGTAAGTGACGTATCCACTTCCATCCCGTCTTGTGTCCTTGGACCAGATCTTGCCCTATGAACAGCCCCACGGAGGACGCCGAGCGCCCTCTGGGACAGCTCGGATAACTCCCTGGTTGAAAGAGGCCCCGGTCTTGTTCTTACGGGTTCAAGACTAATGGGAATAGAACCTCTGGACTCAACTGATTCAACTGTCATGTCGTCATTTTGACCATGGTGCCCCAAAAGAGAAGAGCGGCCGTTCGGAGATCGGGGAAATTCGTGGTTCAAATCCCGCCATGGCATTGCATTTTTCAGCCTGATTATCTAGAGAAGGGTTTGTTTACCGGAAGGTATTGGGCCAGGAAATGGCATACTGACATTGAGTGTTATTTTTAGATGATATGAGTTTGTCTTTAAGTCACTTCCAACGTATGTGGAGGCAGGCGAAGGTGATATGCATCTGGAAGCCGTGGAAAGATCCTGTTCATCCTGCCAACTGCCGCTCCATCAGCCTCCTTTCTATCCTCTCGAAGACATTCGAGAGGTTATTCTTAAACCGCTTGTCCCCACTTCTGACAGACATTCAAACCATTGCTCCTCATCAGTGTGGTTTTCATTAGTCCTGGGCGCTGAACGTCCCATCAGTTGCTGTGCGCGGTGGAGGCTACTGCCCTGGGTTTCCAGTACAGGGCATACACCGCGGTGGTTTCCCTGGATGTTGAGAAGGCCTTCTGTACCACCTGCCATGCGGATCTACTCCACACGCTCATCCATCTGGAGCTACCAACACAAGTTACTCACCTCATTCACTCTTTCTGAAACATAGATCATTCACAGTCACAGTGGCTGGAAAATAATCATCGAGAAAGTCTATCAGGGACGGAGTCCCTGAAGGTTCTGTTTTGTCCCCTACGCTTTATAGCGAACGTCAAAAAGGCCGAATATACTGATGAAGTTCTTATATGCTATTTGTATCCTGGACTTATTTCACCCACTGCATCCACCGACTGATGTCAGGAGAACTTTAATAAAAAAAAATCATGTAAAACCATAACTAAATAACCCTGCAACCTGCAGAACTGAAACTTGCCAATATTTTTGTGTAATGTTTGGCCCACATTTCAATAAGATCCATACACTACTTTAAAGCGTTACTCTCCAGGTGAAATAATTATTTAAAAATACTCCGTTGTAAGCTTAGATGATCAGCAGTGATCTGTGGTTTTCTAGCGCTTGGTAAAGTAACGCCAGGAATTCCTCCTCCTGCATTGCGAGCGGAGTTCATGTACACTCGAGCATTTTTCCGGCTTTGTTCAATTATTTTGTCCTCTTTTCCCTGCGTTTTTCTATTGTTTATGCTCTGATGTTGTTTTTTCCCCTTCATGTCTCCCTCTTTTGGCGTGTGAACAACTCACGAAAGCATGCAATTGTTTTTATCTTTATCTCACTCGCTTCATCTGTTTCGCTGCCTGGCTTTCCATTTTATTTGTTTGTACTTTTCTTGTATTCTCCCTTTTACTATTCCTTAAAAGGATATTTTCTCCCCTGGACTTTGGGAGAAATGCAATGAGAGTTAATGCGTGTCGAGGTGCTTTGTGGACCGAATGGCATCCTTTACCGCAAGCAAAGTACAGTAATTCCTTATGTTATGACGATAGCATAGATAGTATAGCTTCTGAGGGACGTTATGGACGCTTTATGTGCAATATAAAATAAAACAAAGAAAATCTGAGGTTTAAATAGTAAAATAATTTCATTTGGAAGGATAAGTTTTACATGCTTCACTATCTGATATTGTTTATAAATGTTAAAAGAATAAAATTCTTTCACTAAATGATCAAATGCTTTCAACATAACGATGTCAGCTTTGGCTTTTTGCAACTTTGGTCGTGAATCTGAGTTAAATTAATAGTTGTATACAATGGTGGGTCATTTGAATGTGAACATAGACTATACTGAGCTTGTTGGAAATTAAACAAGGAGCAGACAAGTGCAATTGCAATAGTTACACCCCAAAAAGTCAAGAAACCAATATGAAATTGATTATAACAAGTTCCTGGACTGGTACAAGGTAAAAGCGTACAACACAACTATACTGCAAATGTGTTGTTGGAGTTATTTGAAGAAAAAACTAAAATAAGGGCATCTTCAACATTGTGGGCTAACTACTCAATGAATTAAGTTTCGTCTTAATGTTAGGATAAACGACATCAGTAAGTACTTAAAACTAAAAGAATATTTGAAGTTTGTGTCAGAAAAAAATTCCAAAATTCTAACCAAAGAACAAACTTGCTCCCCCCAAGGAATAGTTGTAAGCCAAGGAAATTCTAAATAGTAGCAAGCTACTGCGGAGAATGTCGGTATGTTTACAAACAGCTGCAGCACGCGCCACGAAGTGTGACATATAGCTGCGAACACCGACAACGTGATACGTCGTTCTCACCAAGGCGGCCCGGGTTCGATACCAGGCGACCGCAAAGTGAGATTTGTGGTAGACAACACGGCGCTGGGGCGGGTTTTCTCCGGGATCTCCGGTTTCCCCCGCCATCTCATTCCACCGGTGCTCCATCTTCATCTCATGTATCATCAGTGTCATTGCTTGCGGTGCCATATGTAGTAAAAGCGGGCGTTAAACACTACACATACACACACCCCAACACACACACACACACACACACACACACACACACACACACACACACACACACACACACACACACACACACGTGAGACGTCGTTGTTACTGTTACTGCCTAATGAACACTGGTTCTGGAGCACTTTTATGCGGCTCTATTGACGGTAAAAACTATCTAAATCTTCGTACGGTGTCGCTTTGAAACATCTTGTATATAACAGGGCTGTCCAATAAAGAATGATGAGAATGTTTTTTTGACAACGCACCTTTACTCATCCTCATAATTTTGATGGCCCCTCTCAAAAGTCTCCCCTGAATGCGATGACCTTGTCCCAGCGTTTCTGCCAGTCTTCAAAGACATGCTGGAAAGCATTTTTGAGAGATCCTTCAAAATCGCCTCCGCAGCCTTCACCACTGCTTCTGGTGATGGATAATGACTCCCACGAAGGCGTTTCTTCAAGTTAGGGGATAGAAAAACGTCACATAGGCCTAATTCCGGACTATAGGGAGGGTGAGGGATGCACTTCACGTTGATTTTTGCAAGATATTCAGCAACAACATTGGCAATATGCGGCCGCGCATTATTGTGGTGCAGCATCCAGCCTGCTTCACAGAAATGTGGTCTTTGGCGCCTTATATGGACTTGCAATGTTTTCAGGACATCCCAGTAGTATTGTCCAGTTACTGATGTGTGTGCAGGTACAACATGCTGATAAACCATTCCATGAATATCAAAGAATCAGATGACCATAACTTTCGCAGCAGAAGCAACTTCTTTTACTATTTGAAGGGTTGATGATGAAGGAGATTTCCACACTGAGCTTTGCTATTAGCTCTCAGGATCAAAATGATGTAGCCAAGTTTCATCAGCTGTGATTACGTTTGAAAGAAACTCGAGATCTTCCTCTAATTTTAACTTTAACTGCATGCGGATGTCCTTTTGTTCGGAAATCAACAGTCTTGGAACCCATCGCGCACAAACCCGTCTCATTTGTAATGATTCTGTCACCAACGTGTGGATGGCACCCAATGAAATGTTCAGTATTTCAGAAAGTGATCTTAAGGTAATTCGTCGATGCTCTCTCACGATGGCAGCAGCAGTGTTGATGTTTATTTCCGTAAGAGCAGTAACTGGAGTACCGAATCCACCTTCCTTTGAAATTGATTGTCTCCCCTCTTTAAACATTTTAAACCACCTTAGAGCTGTGCTGTAGGGATGAACAGACTCTCCATAGTCCTCCTGTAACATTGTATAGGCCGCAACTGAAGATTTGTTGAGACGAAAGCAGAATTTCAAAGCCGCACATTGTTCCTCGCGTGTCACCTCCATTTTGCGGTCGGCGATAGTGAGCATATCTGAACTGGCCAGGAGTACCAACAGTGAAAGTACTACGGTGTGTTTGTTTCACATTAAGTTAACAGAATAAAATAGCATTAAATTTTTGTGCGAACAGTTATGACCGTAAAAAAATTATGATAATTTTTATTGAACAGCCATTATATGATTTATGCATGTGAGTATCCATGTTTGCTCTCTGTGGTGCCTTTTTCATAGAGAATTGAACTCAATCAAAAGATATGGAATATTGGACTTACAAACTGTGATAACTACTCTTTATTTTTTTTTCTAGCAGTGACGTTCAAAAGCATTTGTGTTTAGAAGGTTTCCCTTCACACCTGCCCTTGGTTTAGAGCCAATCACTTTTAATTCGTGACACAATAGTTAATTACTCGTATCTTTACGTTCACAGGTGTCTCTTGTTCGTGCTTGTTTCTTTGTAATATGTCACGCAGTCAAGGTTTATATTCATACCAGACTGTGTCCGTGCTATTTACTCTTTTATGTGCAGTACGGGAGTAAATTACTGCAACTTTATGTGAGGCTCTGTTTGTGATATTTACAGAGAGAAGCATTGGATGTAGTGCGAAACCGCTGAGTATTTACAGTGACGCAAGCTTGTGTTCACGTGTGACATAGGGGTGAATTTATTGGATCCTTTCATGGGAAACTGCCATATTATTTACTTTTTTACATTACATTCACATTCACATTAGGCCTACATTTGCACAGGTTAATTGATATCATATATTTATTGTGCATATTCCAAAATTTTACAATTTAAAACTTTAGGCTTCATTTATTTCTCTTTACCTAGTTGCTACCTTGGCTTACATGACATCCTGGTGTTGTGCTCTGCCAGGTAGCTCTAAACCTCCATGCCTCCTTGTTACTTAATTAGTCCCCTTCTTCCGCCTCATCTTCCTTTCGTATATTCTTTACATTTCTGGCCCATTTTTCTTTTACTTTCTACAAGAACTCACAATACTTAACTTCTTTTCCTCCCTACCCGTTAACATTTTTATAGCTACTATTCTCTTCTCTACTTTCTCCCATTTTTCCTCCCAAACCTTCTTTCTCCATATTGCAACCTCCTTGCATTCTGTTACATAGTGTTCTATGCTTTCTTTTCCCCCACAGAGGCCGCGCCGTGGCTCAGTGGTTAGATCGCTTGGCTCTCACCAAGGCGGCCCGAGTTCCATCCCAAGCGACCGCAAAGTGAGATTTTTGGTGGACAACACGGCGCTGGGGCGGGTTTTCTCCGCGACCTCCGGCTTCCCCCTTCTTATCATTCCACCGGTGCCCCATCTTCATCTCATGTATAATCAGTGTCATCGCCTGCGAGGTGCGGGCGCTGCGGAACCTCTGGTACCTCTGACGTTACTAGAGGAACCTCGGGTCGAACATGCCGAGCCCCTCCCGTAGGGGAGTTGTTCAGATTGGGTTGGACCTGAGGGGGCAGTGTGTTCCCGACACCCACGGGTAAATGGGTACTTCCGGCCAGGCTACGGCCGCCCGGAGGGGGTAGAGGGTTGCCTAAAAAGTCCCGGGTACTAGCCTGCAGAGCTAGTATAAGGTGCTAGATCACTAGGCGGCCCCACCGAGGTTTTCGGTAATCTTCCCTGCGGGGTTGACGCGCGTATGTGGCGTATCCACTTCCATCCCGTCTTGACGTTGTGTTCAGCGGGGGGCTTTTTAAAATTATAAGTTATTGCCCTATGGAAAGAGCCCCAAATTTATCCATCGCTCCCGGGTAGAAGGAGACCCGGATCCTTGGTCCTACGGGTCCAGGACTAATGGGAGAGGAACTCCGCAGTACCTGTCATCGCCTGCGGTGCCGTATGTAGTAAAAGCGGGCGTTAAACACTACACATTTCATTTTTCCCCCACACAATTCACAAATTCCCTTTTCTCAACGTCTTATCCCTCTTAGAAATGTTGTTTCTGTTCTCATCCAAGCTAACCCTTCTCTCTCTTGCCTATTACAGTAATCTACATATGCTTCTATTCCCCAATTTCTTTTTTTTTTGTTTATAATATTGTAGTGATTTCATATTTTCTAGACTTCCCCATATTTCCTGTCTTTCTATATCTTCTATTCTGCGTTTTACTAATTTACCTACATTGCTTATATTCCTTTCCTCTAATTTCCATATATCTCCCATTCCTATTTTTTCCGTAATTCCTCCTATGTATACCCACCAGCTATTTGAGTTCACTAATCTTTTTTGCTGTCTCATGCATAATTTCATAATTTCCCCTTCTTCTTTGTCCAAACTCCTATACCAAAATGTGATTATTCTTTTCCATTAATATTCCATTTCTTCTTGTCTTTCCTAATTTTACTTAAGCTACTTCCGTAGGTGCTGATCTTGGTAAGCATAAAACCTTCTGTAGTTTTGGTCCACCATTTTGTTTACATCTGTGCCCCCCCCCCCCCAGATCTCCACTGCATACAACATTTTGGATTCAACTAGTGCTTCATACATTCTCTGTAACCACTTGGTTGTCATTTCTAGCTTATATTTGCATATTCTTATTCCATTCATTGTCGCCCTTCAATTTTTCTCCTGTGTGCTCCCCACTTACCATTGTTATTAAACATTACTCCTAAGTATTCAAATTCGTTGACAACTTCTAACCTTTTGCCATTTAGTACCCAGTTTTCATCTCTTTTTAGTTTAACTCTCTTCTTTAAGACCAATATTCCGACTTATTTATGTTTATTTTTATTCCCTACTCTTCACAGAATTTCTGGATTTCATTTATTGCCTTCTGCAATCCTACTACTGTTATAGAGCCTACCATTAAGTCATCTGCATTTAGCAGTACAGGAATTTCTTTGTTTGCCATTACCGGAGAGTGCTGATTTCCTTCTTTAACCTTGTTAAATAAAATTGGACTCATTTTGCATCCTTGTCTTAGGCCTATTTTTTGTTATGTCATCTCTGTAATTACATTTTCCCCCACCTTATGCAAAACTTCGCCCCTTCATAGATTTTCTCTACTTCTTATATAAATTTTCTACCTACCCCTTTCATCCTCAATTTCCAAACTAAAGCTTTTCTGTTTATCGTATCAAAGGCTTTCTCAAAATCCGCAAAGAACATGTATACCCTTTCTCTCTTCTTCCTGAAGTATTTGTATATTATAGTCTTTATTATAAACATATTATACTTTCCTGAATCATGCTTGAAATTCGGACAGCTTCCTTTCTTGTTCTACCCATATTCTTAGCCTTTCTGCTAACAGTCCTGTGTATATATTTCCTAATATAGATAACAGACTTATTCCCCTGTAGTTTTTTGGTTTATTTGCACCTTCCTTCCCCTTATAAATAGGTAGAATCATACTTATTCTCCAGCTTTCTGGTATGTCATCACGTTCTTTTGTCTTGCTTAAAACCTGTCATTACTTCTAAGCCCTCTTTTGTTTCCCCATGCACTTTCCAAAATTCCACTGGTATACCATCCAGTCCTACTGCCTTCTCTTTTTTCATAGATTTTAATTGTCGATACACCTTTTGCATAGGTTAATCAGTAGTTTGTGAAACGATGTTTACTTAAACCTATACAAGACTGCTAATGTACGACAGGGTTATTATTAGGTTCTCGCAAATCTATTATAGCATCATACCATTTGAATTCTTAGAACATAGACGTATCATTAAGTCACTACTAGCCACATAATTTGAAAAGCGACTTAACAAATAAAGAATTAAGCCAGAAAACAGAACATGATAGGGAGGTATGAAGGTTGGAAGCGGTGGTCTTTATCTTCTGCAGAAGATAACTTAATGGCATTACAGGCAATTAAAACATGTTATAGCCGGAACCCAGTCTTTTCCTTTTGCCGTCACACCAATTAGCGACTTAATGAAAAGCAAATAGCTTAGCTGCTCCCAATTTAAATTCCTGTTGAGGGCAACCTTTTTCAACTTTCATGGGCTTCTTTCTCTCTTATTTCGATTCCGAGGTGCTCTCCCTAAAATGAACACAGTAACTGATGAATTCTTCTCAGGTCTTACTAGGTGAGGATTTAGAATAGGCTACTTGGTCAGAGAAATGTTTAAGTATTTCGAATGTTATTGTTTATTTCTAAAATTTGGCATTACTAATTGCATTTCTGAACGTTTGTGGGTACAAAGTTCTGTTTTTATAAATACACGTGAACTCTTTGTGAATGTGAGACACAGATGGAAGCACTGTACAGTGCATAGAAATCTAATGGCAGCGACCAGAGATAGGACTGTTTTTGATACCTAAACTGGCGAGGTTTTCATTGCAAGAACAGGGTGTAATCATTCGTTTTCTCCATTTCCGTGATGTGATACCAATTGAAATTCATCGCCAGTTGAGTGAGGCATGTGGTGATAGTACCATGGATGTGTCTAATTTGCGTTCCTGGGTGCGACTGTTCAGTGAAGACAAACCATCGTGTGGCAGGCTCCGTAGATCAGTCGGCAGAGCAGAGCCGGGTTCGATTCCCGGCAGTGGGAGTGGGGATTTTTCTCCGGCCAAGATAATTCCTCATATTTCTCATAGTCTGGAAGTATGAATGAGAGTGCGAATGTGTGCGTGATCTACTGTTTATACCCCAACGAATACGAGCTAACACCTTCGGTATGTTCCAAAGGAGAACGGCCGCCGATATGACCATTGCTGCTATCTATTTCCTCTGGTCAACAATTGTATCATCTTATTCTAAATAAGAGTCCTGAGATACCTGTTTCAAGGCGTGGTTCGGAATAAAGAAGTCAACTTCTGTAATTGGTTATATTTATACAGATTCAAATTATAACTTAAAATGTTCCTGATCTAGTACCAGTATTCATCACACTCCACCATTACAACAAAAATCTCTCTCTCTTTAAAACGAGATTATTGATTTATCGTCACTATCGTTACTTCTCTCTTAATTTTGTGATTGGCCGATTTAATGGCACGTCACAACATTACGTCATATTACGTTATACAATTATTATTTCGGCCAATCACACAATTACATACATTTTTACATATTTAAATTATTAAATATATTTACATAATCAGTTTTTATAAATTTATAAACTTTTCATACTTCAAACATAACCCAAAAGTACTGTTACAAGTTATAATACCTCATCGTCACCCATTTTTGAGCTACGTTTAAAATTTCAAGCCTTAAGTCCATTGGCAAGTTTAAAGTCAACTGCAACATTTATACACACATGAAATCAGAACCTTGCTTCAAAACCATCAAGGACATATTTGCATGGGTTAAAGGACACAGTGGTATTTTAGGTAACGAGAGAGCTGATTGCTTGGCTCAGAAGGCTGCAGAATCCAATCTTCCTGTGACATACTCTTTATGTCCTATTTCTAATATAAGGAGAATAATACATCAACAAATTTAAAAATAAATTAAAATAAATAAAATTAAAATAAATTAACTAATCCTGTAATTCTAGATATATCTGCTAATTGAAGGAAAAAATTGTTAAATCTAAAGTTTTTCCAGGGTTTTCCCTTATTCTACGAAGAAATGTCGGGTAACTGTGAGCTCTAGGGACCCTGGATTCATTTTAGTATCATATCATTCGTTTTATTCATTCACAAATTCTTTCATTTATTTATTCGTTGTTCGATATTACATGCACTGTTGAAAGGTCAGAAAAGAAACATCGTTTTTTTTTACTAAAATGTTTTGAAACTAATACTGGTGACAATTTAAACATGGAGTGAGTTAGTTCCGTTTGGTTTTTTGTTGTTTATGAAAACCAAACGGAACTAACTCACTCCATGTTTAAATTGTCACCTGAATGTTCTGTATTCCAGTCGGAGCTCTTCGCAATTAAAGAAGCTATAAAATGATGTACTGTTAATGGGAACAGTGCCCGTATTCTTAGTGATTCACAATCAGCTCTACTCGCTATTAATGATAAATACAACTTAAATTCATTAGCACATGAAATCAGAACCTTGCTTCAAAACCATCCAGGACATATTTGCATGTGATGGGTTAAAGGACACAGTGGAATTTTAGGTAACGAGAGAGCTGATTGCTTGGCTAAGAAGGCTGCAGAATCCAATCTTCCTGTGACATACTCTTTATGTCCTATTTCTAATATAAGGAGAATAATACATCAACATATTCTTGAAGAATGGAACCAACAATGGTTAACAACTCCAAATGGAAGTTTAACAAAAACATTATTTTTCCCTAGTGTATATGACAGAGGAAAATGTGAAACTCTTGTACCAAATTTTGTTTTGACACAATTTTTAAGTGGACATGGTAAATTTGGTGAATACTTATCACGCTTTCACTTAACATCTAACCCCAAGTGCATGTGTGGTGAAGAATTTCAAACTGTGGTTCATCTCCTTTTCTGTTGTCCCATTTTCTGGAGAGAAAGACAAGAATTAATATTCAAGCTAGACTCTCTAGGAACTGAATTTTCTGCTCCGCTCACATCTTTGCTAATGAAGCCACAACAGTATAAGTACTTCATGATGTTTATAAACTCAGTGTTTAAACGTCTGAAATAGTTTAAATTAATATGCATCAGATTATAACATATTTTCTTCCTTCTAGTATTTAAAATATTTTTGTTAAAATTGTGTATATTTTTTATGTAACAACTCTAACCCTAATATACCACTGTGTAAAATAGGGTTCATAAATCTGGATAAATAAAAAAAATTTATACACGCATAAAGGGAAGAAAGCGAGTAAATAAAATCGTTTTAATTTAAAATGTTTGAGCCTGAATGTTTCTGCAAAACCATATAGAAATTTTAATGATGGAACGTAAAGATAAAATCTATGACATTTTCACCCCTAACCAGTCAGTCTCAGTGACCCTTTAAAAGCACTCAGTGCAGGCATAGTGTGTATGACAGGTGAACGTAGTAACATGTCTCTTATGTGACAGATAGAAATCAACTAGCTATGCCATAAAAACCTATATGGGGAGTAGAGAGAAATCGACAGCTGACAAGTCAACACAAAAGTCAAGGAGAGTGGTGTACGCTGAAACAAGCAACTAACTGCTAACAAAACAACAGCGGACATTTCCATAAGGGTGTGGTCAGAGAAGTAAAGGCAAAGAATAAAATGCAGCTTTAGTTTGTTATTTTATTATTTATAATAATTATTAATAATTATTAATTAATTAATTAATTTTGTTATTTAATTATTTTATTTTGTTAATTTGCGATTTATGTTCTTTTAAACTCTAACTTTAATCATGTTAATTCCATTTTGGGTTTTATCCATCTTTAATCTTATAACGTATTCCTTTGTCTTTAAATATTTAGTAATAGTAATACATTTTCTCTTACAGTTTACCAGTTATACAAAGTCATCGAGAATAAGGTGGACTTCTGAGGGCATTGCCTCAAAATTGAACTCTTAAGCTGAGCATTCCATTAATCATAAAACCAATCATAATAACGTACTTCAACTAAAGCAATTTACAGTAATTTTTGTAACATCAAAGCTGCATTTATGTAGTAGTGGTTTATTATTATCATCAATTTTCTAGAAAAGCTTCGAGTGTGAGCCTGAAAATTTTGAACATATGTACAGTTTGATGTTTAACAAACTTTACTGGTTTGACTTTTTGTTCAAAACCTTTAGTTCTTTTTAAATTCAGATGCTATAAGAATATATTTTAGAAAGCGAAATCAGCATTTAATTTTTGAATAGAATGCAATCTCCTCCCTACTATGTATGTTTGTGATACAGAAAGTATCAGAACGAAAAAAGAAGAAAGAAAAGAAACTACCAGATACAATGCTGCATTTCAAATGTTCTGTCTATTTAGCGGGGCTGCGATCACAGCGGCACGCGGTGGAAATGTTATGAAACAATAAGTACCCGTAGACGTTAATAGATGTCGCGCAATCTATAATTACTATGTATATGTCAAAATATTATAGTTATTACAATTTTTATCCAAAACATAAGAACACGTAATGTTTTGTTTTGATAATCAAGAAGTGTTTAATATGAATGTTAGTAATTTATAGTTATATGTAATGTACAATTCAGTATAAAGTAACACAAATTATTGTACTTCGGAACAAAAGCTCACAGAAAGTTGTATAAGTGCAACAAAATCAAAAAATTCCTTGTATGTTCTTTCCAATTATTTTGTCTAGCTCTATAGATGGCTGTGATATAAATATAATTATACATTCAACATTGTGAAATAATGAAGCACTAATAATTACAATTAATAATTATTATTTTATTATTTTTTTATTTGTTATTTTATTCTTTGAACCTGTGTATGTTTCTTTTATTTCTCCACTACAAGAAACTGCTAGCTCACTATGAGATTTTACAACGTCACCAATTAGAGTGAGACTTTATTTTACAAAATACAGATAAGGTGTTACAAATTGTTTATTTTGTAAGTTTAATATTTAGTATGCAAACCAGTAGCTTAGATTAACGATTTTATTTGCTTAGGCATGCCTTCAATTAGTGCTCTACTCCTACATTGCTCTTTCACGAGGTTACGTTCAAGTTACAACACCTATTCTCTATTTATTTAACAGAAATAATATTACAAAATATTTTTCAACTCTTAGTATTTTGTATGCATTCCTTTAGCCTTCATTACCATTTTGATGCGTTTAGACATGCTCTCTACAAGGGTGGAGCACATTTCATTTATTTCTTCATCTCTGTGCCAAATGCTTATCAGGCCCTCAATAAGCTGAACTTTGCTGTTATTTTCAATTTTTTCACAGATTCTCTATTGGATTTAAATCAGGGCTATTCCCCGGCCATGGTAGTACTTTTAGATTGTTTCCTTTGAGGAACTGGGTTACAGACTTTGCTCTATGGCAGGGAGCACTGTCATGCATGAACACAAAATTACCATTTGGAAACCATTCTTTACTTTGTGGAAATAGTCTTGTTTCTAATACACTTTTATACTGTTTCTGCTCCATAGATCCCACAACTATGTATAATCTTCCAGGTCCATGGACAGACATACAGCTCTAGACCATTTTTGATGATGGGTGCTTTACTCTTTGATCGACACACTGAGGGGAAAATGCTTCTTTATCTGTACTTCTCACATATTGGCTGCTCTCTTCACATACTTTAAACATGGATTCATCTGAGAAAATTACCTCAAACAATAAAAACCTCTATAAATATTAAACAGTTTTAAAATTGCTCATAGATAGTATAACAAAACCAGCAATGAGAGAAACAAAGTTTAGGCCGTTTATTTCATTTCCATAAAATTTACATGTACATATTTTAATTTTATGCTATATACAATTTTCATACTATTTACCTTTCTCCAAAATTCCAATGGGTGTTTCTGAATCTCGCTGGCCCATTCTAAACATTTTCTTGCCATTGCAGGTGTCAGTTTAGCCTTTTAACGAGGCCTGCGTGCTGGTAAACCTGCTTCATACAATCTTCTTCGATCTACTCAGGCTGATATTTCTGTACCGTACTGCTTTAGTTGATTACTGAGTTCAATGCTTGTTGCTGTTCTGTTTTGTTTTGCCACCTGCACAAGTTTTATTTGCATCCTTGGTGATAGCTTTCTTTTCCTCCCGCATTTTCCATCCCTTTGTGAGGTCAACGTCTCACCGAATGTTAAAGCTCGATTAATGCGACTAACACAATTTCTTAGCTATTTTACGTTCTGAATAAAGAGTTTCCTTCAAAAGACTCTCAGTTACAGCTACTTCCCTTGGGGATAAGTCAGCAGTTTTACCCATAACCTCGCTTTTGAATCAATGTGAATGCTAAGGATAAGATACACGATGTTACCTGGCTTGAGATCAATTAATAATAAATACTGAGGATATATTAGCCATAAAACACAATAAAGGCAAATATTAGCAATGTTCAGTTACTACATTCACCAAATGAAAGCAATATCACCAAAAAATTGAATAAGCAGACATGAAGAAAATGGCTCCTCTTAATTCAGAGTTACCACCATATTACTATAAGTAAAAGAAAAATCCCCTACCTATTATTAAGAGAGAAATTTCATTGTATATGCTTCATATTATAGCAAGGAAAATAATTACGAGATATTGAAATAGGTTACGGCGGTAAATAACTTTGAATGTCAAACTGAAGCAAAGTAGAAAAACATGAATGAGGCTAATAATTTGTACACGTCTGTAAATGATGGCTGAAAGCCCCAGTTCTTGATTGTTGCATCATTTAGCAACAAGCTGGAACAAACAGGCTGGTTACCCACATACGGCCAAGCCTATGAAAAGTCCCCTTAATTTCCGTCATGTCCAGTGAATAGAGCGTAGCTTTTGCTGAAGGCACTCCCCAGAACTGGATGTTCTGGAATGTTTGATGACAAGCTGAGTCTGGACCCGAATGTTCTAGAAGCTTCCATGATGAGCTGGGTTCCCCATATTTGGGACAATCGACGTCACTCGGAGTACCTATATAAGCGGACGAGGTCAAGCCTCGTTCTTCATGTCGGAGAAGAATCCCCTGGGTTCAAACCACAAAATACCTGGGGAATCCAACTGGACCGCGGCCTCACTTTCACTCCGCATGTCACGGCATAGGCCGGCCTTGGCCACTCTGCGCTCAGGCAACTCTACCCCATCTTCAGATCCACAATGCCCATTCGCCTCAAACTGCGGGCGTATCGTGCGATCGTTCCGCCTCTGATCCTGTATGAATGCGAGGTGTGGGGATCGGTGGCTCATACCACCCTCCGCAAGCTGCAAGTCGTACAGAACAGAGCCTTAAGAATGATCTACGGTACCGACCGCAGGTTCCCATCACACTTCCTGCTCACCCAATATGGCATACCATACATTGAACGAACGCGCACGTTGCATGCCGAGATCACTCCTCACCCTAACCAGCTGGTGAATTCACTGTGTCAATACAACCACCACCTCTCCAGGAGACGGAGGAGCTACCGCCTCCCCAAGTATGCTCTTGGGTGGTAAAGTCTGCCTCTCCTCCTGTCCCCCTACCAATCACCGCCAGTTCACGTCGCGCCTTGGCCGCGGCTGGAAGGTTTACACCTGCAAACGTGCCCTGGGGCGCGCGCATGACCTGGACTTTTAAACCTTAACATCTAAATTCCCATCTGGTCTCTCGCTACTGGTTCCCCCCTCTGCTTGACGTATCGCTAGCGACCGCACGAAGCGAGGTGAAACGGGCACTGTCCCTCCGTCATGGGGGAACATCCCGGCACCAGAAGCATCAGTAGAGGCCAACTGCGCCGTCTTACTAAATGACACGCAAGCTTGCGCAGAAACATACATCTATCATACCGCACGGGTAAATCCGCACAGCGATAAGGTACCGTGGCGTGTAACCCTCCGCCCGGGAGAACCCAGGCGACCTGCATCTGCTCTTGACTCTTGGCCTCGTTCTTCTTCTATACCCTTATGCTACCCGCTCGTGCTCTGCTCGTTCCTGCAGTGCGACTTCTCCGCTCAACTGACGACCAGGACCCACTACCGACGGCACTCTCAGCTATGTGAGACGTATCAGCCAAAGTGAGATGAACCTGTTTCTGTAATTTGTAATTTATGTCTCATCTATCCTTTTAAATCATCAACTGGAAATACATATCAAGATTACAATTATAAAATCCATACTGATATATGCGATATATTCCTAAATCCTGAAAATCCTATCATGTTGCCCATCATTGACTAATAATTCGGTCCCCATACACCTAACCCTAGGTTTTTGTGTATTGGAGGCCCTCTACACCTTTTTACACTTTTTGCCATTTCACCTATCCTACTCTACATTTTTCTCTTAATTGTTCTTAGCCATCTCTCTTTAACTTTCCCTAAATAATTCCCTATATTCCTCCTGTTCTTTTCCCGTTTTACTGACAAAGTTTTTCTAATTACTACTTCACATCTCAAATTGTCGCATTTACGTATCCAAGCCTGCTCTCTCCATATCTTTGTTTGACTACAATATAATATATAATGGAAGTCTGCATTCTCTTCTACACACAATGGACATTTATCTAGCTCCCTCTCTTGATATACCTTTCAAGTTTCTCACTCCTGTTCTCGCCCAAGCAAAACCTTCTCGCCCTAACTTACTACATATATCTATATATCCTTCCCTCCCCCAGTTTGTTTTTATTTCTCTATATAATCTCAGTGAGCTTTTGTCACTTGTATTGGCGAAAATGTCTTGTCTTTCAATATCTTCTAATCTTAGCTTAAGTTCTTTCCAGAAGCCTCTATACCCATACTCCTTATTTATCCAAGAATGGCCCATACCTATCTGCTTCAGCACGTCATTTATTTTATGTGCCCAATACCCACCCCAGTTACTTCTCTTTTGAATATAAAAACATGCTTTAATAATGTTGTCATCTTCCAAGTTAGGTTAAAAACCCGAGGGTCTACGTACCCCTATGCCAGTGTAACGCTTGATAATCCCTTCTGGGTTACCACAAGACCTTTTATTACTACCCTCCCAGGCTACCTACCCATTGTAAGAAATGAATTAGTAGTTCAGTTATACTCTACCATCTGTAATCTACTATGCCTCCCCTAGTTCATGTTGCCATATAAATAGGCAACACGACAGTATGACATCTATTGAAGTTCATAAATTCTATTTAATTACGTGAATTACCCTTATTAATTTATTAGAGAAAGAGCGTAAAATTACCTGTGTGTACAAAAGCATCTTTCTGGTTTACATTATTTTATTTAGCTAGTAATATGTCGGAGAGAAAATAAAGATGCCACCGTGAAGGTGCAGTATTTACTCTGTGATGTTGTGAGTTTGATGCTGGCCGTGTAAAGTTGCAGTTTTTTGGCTTAAAATTTTTAGGATGACTTCCTTCTGAAGGGAAAAAAAGCTGGTGGTACCATGTTGTAGATTTATATCAGGTAAAAGAGCTTCAAAGCTGAAAGACGAATCTGAGCCAAATTAAATTGTCTTTCACGCTTAATATCAAATGGGAGGTGAGAGCCATGCAGTTAAAATACATTAAATTTTCTGCCTCGGGTCTAGATGGCTGAGTGAGAACTAATTTTGTATTTGAAACACTTCTGATTGTAATTCCTTTCTTGGAAGTGTTGAAAACAGTATTGTTATAATACATTAAATTTAAAGGGAGTCGATTAATGACACTAAACAACACTTACTTCTAAATTTTTCCGGTTTTAATATGTTTCAGAGAGTTTTCCTCTATCCTCAGCCGGCCATCGACTGGTTCTCATTGGTGTAGTTGACGATATTTTGTCATAGGTCTCCTCTGGTGGCAGTTCAAGGAACTTGCTGAACAAATCTTTCTGGGGGATGTCGAAATTGAATACTTTGTTCCTATTTTTTTGAAATGAAGATTTGTTCCCATGTGGATAGTTCTTGTTTTCCTGATGTATGTTTTAGTAGTTTTGGTTCTGGATTTATGTTGTGGTTTTTGTGTTCCCAAAATGTGTGGCAACTGCCGAATTTTCTAATTGTTTATATTTTATGTTTCTAAAGTGTTCCTGTGCTCTTGTTTCTAAATTTCTTTTGGTTTTTCCAATATAATGTTGAATGTTTTGTTTTTTGAAGACTTTTCTGAATTTATCATAGGCCCATGGATGGTAAGTGAATTTTTTCAAAATCACATTAGTTTCTGTAGCTGAGAGGGTTGTGGTTTCCTTTAGTAGCTTCTTTTTTTGCTAAGTTCACTGTTTTGTCCACTAATGATTTGGGAAAGTTATTTTTTGTGCTATTTCAATTATTTTGTTGTATTCTATTTTGTATTCTTCTGCTGTGAGAGGGATGAATTTAAAGGTAAGTGTTGTTTAGTGTCATTCATCGACTCCCTTTAAATTTAACTTCTGATTGTGATTACGTGGAAGGGTATTTGTTTATGGTGAATATCCTTAACGTAAATCCATACAAAAGTCATGTTATTGTTGAAAAATCTATTTTCATTGTTAGGATAAATTAAATACTCTTGTTTGGATACTGGGCCGTTTGTAAATGTTCACATCAAAACAGAATACCACTACACCAAAGTGAAGATCTCTTGAGATCAGACGTATAAACGGGGAAAAACGTTGGGAAAAAGAATGGGAGAATCGACAGAATTGGAGATTAGGAAGAGACAAACGTCAGCTGAAATAGAGATCAGAAAATACGGCTCCTATATCAAACGGAAATGCGATGCAAAGACCGAAGGATCAACGACCAAAAAAATGGTGAGCTCCTCTGTTCTCTTTGAACAAAAGACATGCGAAGCAATACGACGTTGAACTTCTTTAAGTGTCTGCCTAACCTTAAATATTTAAAATTCTTTAAATATATTGTTGGCAAATTTAGGAAATCAGTCAACCTTGATTTTGAATACAGCTAAACAGTCACAATACAGTAAATTTACTCTACTATCTTCGTTAGATATACATTTCACGACATCTACTTTGACCCTACTAAAGTTAGTGGGAATTTGGCCTATTAGATTAAGGGGTTCTTCGCAAAAGAAGGATGAATATGGTAATATTTTTAAAATTCTGGGAAAAAGATGCAGTACTAAAAAGAAGTGAACAATTATTTATCAGGAATGGCAAGAAGAGTGGGATAATGCACACCTAGGAAGAAGAGTAAATGATTTATTTCCGGTCATTAAAAAGAGGCTAAAATTGGAACATATAAAACCAAGAAAGGCTGGCCCCGTACCTCTGTCGGTAGAGCACCTGCCTGCCGTGCTAGGGGCCCCTGGTTCAATTCCCGGCGGTGGGGATGGGGATTTTTCTCCGACCAAGATAATTCCCCATCTTCCCCAGAGTCTGGAAATATGAATGAGAGTGTGAATGTGTGTGTGATGCAATGATTAAAACCTAACGAATACGAGTTAACAGCTTCGATATGTTCCAAAGGAGAATGGCCGCCGATATGACCATTGTGGAACAAGTAAAAAAAAAAAAAAAAAAAAAAAAAAAAAAAAAAAAAAAAGAAAAGAGTTTTTTCACTTAGTTTTTTCACTTTGTTGCAGCACATGTCCCATACAACGTATGTTTTAAAAGAATAAAGAAGCAGAACTCATATTTATGTGAGCAATGTATCTGTTTAGATTTGCCCGAACATGATAATATTAAGTAGAAGACTGTCGAAGGAAACTTCAAGGAAAATGTTTATGGAGCATTTTAATATATGCAGAAGATTATGTGCATTTAGAAAATATGTCTCAGATAAATTCCGCTATGGCGTTAGAGAAATATATGACCCGCGACAAAATAATTCAAGAAAGAAATGTAGGAATAATCCACTCTACATGAAAAGAATATTACTTAAGAGATCGTCGGAGGAAAATAGGACCAATAGTAACTGAAGATTACCAAACTTAAGAAGACCTAATTTAAGACCATGACCGATGAATAGAAGACACTACCTTCTACACTTACTTTCAATTATATTTATTAACATTTCAGCTAATATCTTAATAAAGAGTGATGTCCAATAAAGAATGATCACAATTTTTTGAAAACGTACCTTTATTCATCTTCATAATGTTGATGGCCCTTCTCAAAATAGTCTCCCCTGAATGCGATGCACTTGTCCTAGGCTTGCTGCCAGTCTTCAAAGACATGCTGGAAACCATTTTTGAGAGATCCTTCAAAATCACCCCAGCAGGCTTCACCACCGCTTCTGGTGATGGATAATGCCTCCCATGAAGGCGTTTCTTCAAGTTAGGGAATAGAAAAAGTCACATGGGGCTAAATCCGGACTATAGGGAGGGTGAGGGATGCACTTCACGCAACAACATTGGCAGACCAGTAGCAGAAGAGTCGAGTCGTCCAGGTTTACCTGGACGGAGTGTTCGCTGCCCAGCACCTAGCCGCTTATTGCGTCTTTATCTGGGCAGTATAAAAGAGTCATCTTTGTCTCAGGCGGCTGTTTTCGGCAGTGGAATATCTAGCCTTATGCGCTCTTGCCCCGTGGGGGGGATGCGCCCAGTGCTGGCTGCGCTCTTCCGCCTGCCTGGGAGGCATCTGAGCACAGTCCGCTTAACAGGCTAGAGGGAAAGGAACAGTGTTAAGGTATTGAATGAATCAAGCCCATTTCTGGGCTTGGGGGGTTGGAGTCAGGGGGATGTGGCCCTGTTCAGTTCTAGTTACCCAAAGCATCTTTGGGCAACCGGTAGCTTGGTCGGCGGCGAGGAGCCCTGTGGTCGTAACGGCCAAGTGTGTGCACCAGTATGTTAGGATGGGAGTCCAGCTTATGGTAGATGGTGCGGGATCTCTCCCACACCACGTCCACGATGTACGGGACCCCGGAGTAAGTATGAAGGATGTGGGACGGGAATCTACGCCTGGTATCGTTGATCATGCGCAGTGCCCTGTTCTGGACGCGCTGTAGTCTGCGAATAGTTGTGGGAGCCGCTGATCCCCAGACTTCACAGCCGTACAGAATCACGGGCGCTATAATCGCCCGATACAGGCGTAGCTTCACAACATTGGCAATATGCGGCCACGCATTATCGTGGTACAGCGTCGAGCCTGCTTCAGGGAAATGTGTCTAATATGGACTTGCAATGTTTTCAGGACATCCCTGTAGTATTTTCCAGTTACTGATGTGTGTGCAGGTACAACATGCTGATAAACCATTTCATGCATATCAAAGAAAGAGATGACCATAACTTTCCCAGCAGAAGCAATAACTTTTGCTATTTTGCGGGTTGGTGATGAAGGATATTTCCACACTGAGCTTTGGATCAAAATGATGTAGCTAAGTTTCATCAGCAGTGATTACGTTTAAAAGAAGCTCCGGATCTTCCTCTAACATCAACTTTAACTGCATGCAGACCTGCATACGAATGTCATTTGGTTCGGTAATCAACAGTCTTGGAACCCATCGCGCACAAACACGTCTCATGTGTAATGTTTCTGTCACCAACGTGTGGGTGGCACCCAATGAAATGTTCAGTATTTCAGAAAGTGATCTTAAGGTAATTCGTCGATCTTCTCTCACAATGGCAGCAGCAGTGTTGATCCATTCTTCCCTAAGAGCAGTAACTGGAGCACCGGGTCCACCTTCTTTTGAAATTGATTGCCTCCCCTCTTTAAACATTTTAAAACACCTTCGAGCTGTGTTGTAGGGAAAAACAGACTCTCCATACGCCTCCTGTAACATCTTGGAGGCCTCAACTGAAGGTTTACTGGGAATTTCAAAGCCGCATATTGTTCCTCACAGGCGGAAACCAGGCGTACCAACAATGAAACTACTACGGCATGTTTGTTTCACATTAAGCTAACAGAATATAGTCATATTGAATTTTAGTGCGAAAAATTGTGACCGTAAAACATTGTCATCATTACTAAAATTCAGATTTATATAAATACACATAGTGGAAAATACGGTGTGTAATGCACAGGTAAATAGAACGTAATGAGATCTCAGAACCTTTCCTCGTTCCGTATAAATTGCTTTCCACATTAGTAACCAAATATACCAGAACTACTGTTGAAGAATATTTATTGAAACAGTCATCTGTTTGTACCACTGTAATTTTTTCAGCTTCCGCTTGCATGTTTTATTTCTTTTTCGTGCTCAAAAGAAGTAATTACAGATAAGGGTTATGGAACATTAAATGGAAAACATACATTAGAAAAATAATGTTATTTATGTAGGTAAATGCGGAAATAAAAACAAGGTTGATTGAATTTGGGCCACGAACAAGCGCCGAGAGGCAAAAACCGCTCCGAGGTTAGGAGGTCACAAGAGCTACCAGAACCAATTCAAAGCACCTCGTTCCCCCTTTTCCCAGCAAGCAATAAACGAGGGAGTGAAAATAAAAAGCTTAGCCGGACGGAAACTAAGCGCCAGAGCTTCCACAGTAAATTGCCAACAATCGATCTCTGGCACCGGGAGGTAATTTTCTGTAGACAGTGTTGGCATACCTGTTGTTGTTGCTGTTACCCGCAATAGGAAGCGGTCAATTCGGCAATGTAAATTTACCTTTAGGTGGATAGAAATTTTCCAATACTTTGGCCATGCATCAATGTCCCGCATGGAAAACTCTTTATATGTTCTCTCCTTTATACAAGATCAGAACTCGCTTTTCAAATATCTTTTTTTTTTTTGCCATTCTTGGAGCACTTCGTATTCATTTCAATATCGCAGTGCCATAATAAACTCAGCTAAAATGAAACACTTTGTAGAAGAATGGGGTCAGGGAGTGAAAACTTGCAATTTTGTTTCATTTACCAATAGAATATACAGCATTATTGCTCTATTATTTTTCGCTGTTGGGTAAAATATTGTGACTTTGTGGGTTCGTGGAATAAAAAGTCCAATTACACCACTCAACAATCTTCTTTATTTCTACCGACTTACAGTTTAACACTTGCCAATTACACAAAATTACTTGCTGCACACAATTACAATTTACCAGTTCGTCCGTTACAACTTCACTTGTGCTCGCGATTACATAAACTCCGATACTCATACATAGTTCGTACAGTCTTCCGTTCGCACAATCCTTTCGTTCATTAACACGTCACTGACTAGCTCTTACACCAAGAACTGCGACTGTCTCACTAACTGACCGACCAACTCAACACAGCACAACAACTGACTGACTACCAAAACCAACTCAACAACTGACTCACACTGTCTGTCTGTAACCCTCTTTATAGGAATATCGCCGGTTTCTGGTGTTTACAAGATTGTTCTGGTAAACGAAAGATCGAGAAACAGGTAGAAGGAAAACAGACGACCAGTCATGTTTTCCCCTAACCACAAGCCTGTCACCAGTACAAGACAAACGAGGAGAAGGTGTGGCTAACGAGCCTCCCCCCTGCCTTCCGTTCGCAGCTGGTACAGGGTGTTCTAGCGGTCTCGTTACAATATGTAAACATAAACTACAGATGTCAGTTAGATGGTTTGAAAGAATGTATGAAGCGGTTGTTGAAGCCAGAACAATGTATGCAGTGGAGGTTTGGGGCACATCAGAGATGGGTACAAAATTAGACCAGATGTATGGATTGTTTTGTAAAGAGCTGTTAGGGCTGCCAAAATCGGCACAAGAGAAGTGGCATTACTAGAGCTAGTAATACAAAAGGAAGGGTAATAATAATAGATAGAATACTGTTGTGGACCAGGATTGTAAGGGAGGTGAAAGACTTACAAACCTAATCTGCAACTGGGGGTGTAGCTACTGAAAGGGTAGAGCGAAAGAAATATCTAAGTCAAACTGAACTGAATAACTATATATATTTCAAAGATGCGTAGTATTTCTACAGGGCAATCCCTGGATCTGGATGAGATCAGGGGCGCTTTGGTAACATTTAAATACATAATAACAATGCAACTTTACCTTTGGCAATGTGTTGTTTGTATGGCTTGAACCTTGTGTGACTGTCAAAAGGTGTACGATCTGGTACGCCCTGCTGGCTATCTTACTTGTGGTAGCACTTTGAAATAAACTCTTGTTGATTCTTACAGAAACCATCAGCAAGTCCCCTGTGAAATCTCTGTCAAGTCTCTCCCCCGAGGGCTAACTTAACCAAGCTAAAATAGGGGTCCTACCAAAAACTCAACTTAGCGATTCCCACGCTAACTGTTAATTTGCACCATATTGTGCAATCATTATTTACATCATTGAGAACATGTTTAAACCTGTTACTGACCAACTAAGCATTATTTCCCTTGATCATGTCTAAATGTTGATTTAATGTGTGACAAATACGTTCTTTAGACATGTTCATAGTCCCTGCGATCTTTCTCACTTTAATTCGGCAGTCGTCTAGCACAGCTAGGTGAACTTTGGTGATATTTTCGTCGGTAGTTGCAGTATTTGGACGTCCCGGACGTTCATCGTCTCCCAAGCTCTTACAGCCACGTTTAAATTCAGCTGCCCAAACTTTAACTGTAGGAAATGGTGCTGCAGAGTCCCCATACACAGAACCCAACTGATCTTTGATTTGCGTAGGCGTATTGCCTTTCAAGAAAATATTTAATGACAGCTCGATACTAAAATTTGTCCATTTTCATAAAACCACTCACATAAACTCACTCCAACAACTATTACATAACAACTGAGCGTCCAAATTGGCTGAAACTTTGGTGAGTAGCTGTCAAAAGGTGTGCGACACAATTGACTAGCTTTTATTTACGAGTGCTGCCATCTTCATGTTGAGATCGGAAACTTTTCAGACCATCCTCGTAACCATATCGGAGCCTCTTTAATGAAATATATAATTTAGGAAGGATTGTGATAAAGTGAACCACTTTTCCTTTTTTATTTTAATATTATTTTCGCCGTTTTCTCTAAAATCGTTCAATCTATTTGGAGTATTAAAGAATATTCATTTTTAATCATCTAGAGGTTTCGCCTGCATAAAGAGTTAATGATTGCGAAGTACCGCTTTTAACCATTTCTAAGCAGAGCTGAACATATCCGCTATGGACTTCTCTCATGCAGATTTCGCGTTCCCGTACAATCCGTTGTCAGTCGTATTTTGTGGGCAAGGGTACACAATTTTTGAGACCATTTCGGCACTAGACTTTATTGGCCGTGGAGTGGCTGCAAATTTGTTTCCCCTGCATTTCGACTACGCACACGGGCTGCGTAGAAAGCAAATTTCCAACAAATGGAGAAATCAATGTTAGTTGAATCGAAGGCATATTTACACGTACACGTGGGTACCCATGCATACACAAACACACTCGCTGGCGATTCACGCGAAGGGAAAATATGCCATTTGCGATTTTTCTGGTCCACAGGGTTTGGAAGGATAATAGCACTTATTTGCATTGACCCGTCTATCTGCTCTTTTGATTTATCCGCTCAGTGGAATTTGTGTTGTTTTTGTCATGCAGAAAAATGCGACGTGTTACTCACACATGACCTTCTCTACCCTGTACAGACTGTTTTTAGGAAGCTGATTCCTCTTTGCACGGGGGCTGATCAAAGACTGATACTATACGGCCCGCCTCGGTAGCGTGGTGGTAGCATGTCTGCCTCACGTTCAAGAGGTCCCGAGTTCGAATCTCGGTCAGGGTGGGTTACCTGGATAAGATTTCTTCCGGGGTTTTCCCTTATCCTGAAAGTCGGGTAACTCTAAGCTCCATGGACTCCGGGCTCATTTTAGCATCATTTCACCCATTCCATTCATCGTGCGATAGGACTAAACGTTGGAGGACGTAAATTAAAAAAAAAGACTGATACTGATTTTTTCCTGTAGCTCATCTGTAACATAAATATTTGAAAAAGCGGGTTTTATGTATAACGTAGGTAGGTGGCAGCACTGTCGTATCGGTAGGTTGGTAGTATACGTGCATTTCGCAAACCAGACCATGGAGGTGACGCGAGAGAAACAGTACAGCGCAATTAAATTCTGTTTTCGTTTAAACCGTGCAGCCATGAAACTTATGAAAATGTGAAGCAAGCGTATTGTGACTTTGTGGGTTCGTGAAATTAAAAGTCCAATCGCACAAACTCAAAATGTTCTTTATTTCCACCGACTTACAGTTGAACACTTTACAATTACACAGAATTACGCAATGCACACAATTACGATTCACCAGTTCGTCCGTTACAGTTCCACTTTACTCTCGCAATTACGTACACTCCTCCGATGCACGTACACAGTCTTCTCGTCCGTACACTAGCAAGGCGCTCCTACGCTGCTCGCCAAGAACTGACTGACTTCCAGCCCGACGCGTTGCTTAAATAGCACCAACTGGCAAATCTAGAAGGTTCCGGATTAGATTAAATATCCTGTATGTTCGAGAACTCAAGGGAGGAAGAGGCGGCACAGTGATGTTTTTCCAGCCGCCCCTCGTTACCGCTTTAAGATAAATGGGTGGGCGTGTGCAGAATGCTTCACTTCTGACTCTATTGCCGGCCAGTTCTATAGGGAGTTCCGAAGTTCGATTGACAGTATAGTGAAGATGCACTACCTCGTGCAACAGTGTTTAGGAGGTTCAAGGACTTTAAAGTAGGCCGACCTGTCAGTGTTAAGCAAGGTAGGCGCGGTGTTTCGGCTTCTGCTGTGACTGAAGTCAACATCAACACAGCTATTGTGATTCTCCAAGAGTATCGGCGTATAACATTACGTAACCTCAGTGAAGTGTTGAAAATTTCATACGACAGTGTGTTTACAATTATGCACGACCATCTCCATATAACCCGAGTTTGTACCCGTTGCGTACCAGGTCTGTTGACTCCCGAACGAAAGACTGTGCGAATGGAGACAAGCCGTGAGGTGCTGCGTCTCTTTGCTGATGGAGGGGATGTATTTTTAAATCGATTATGTATGTGTGTAGGTAGGTAGGTAGGCAGGCAGGCAGGTAGGCAGGCAGGCAGGCAGGCAGGCAGTTAGGCAGGCAGGCAGGCAGGCAGGCAGGGAGGGAGGGAGGGGGTGGGTGGGTGGGTGGGTGGGTTGGTGGGTGGGTAGGTAGGTAGGTAATTATTCACTGCAATTGGGTACTACCCGGTGGCAGAGTTAAGAATACAGATCAAATTACAAATACTAGATTTCCAACAATAACACAATAAACAATACAAACATATTTTAACCAAAGTCACTTAGAACATATCTAATTACTTCTCTATTTACATATTATATACCATTATAATTTAAAAGTTAAACTATAACCATCTAGATTTTTTCTACATTTCTTCAGCGACAGGGGACAGCCCTGAAAGACTGCTACAGGCAATTCATTCCATTCTTCAATGGAATTCCTGACTATAGGGAGGGTGAGGGATGCACATCACGTTGAGTTTTGCAAGATAATTGGCAACAAACTTGGCAATGAGCGGCCGCGCGTTATCGTGGTACAGCATCCAGCCTGCTTAACGGAAATGTGATCTTTTACGCCTGATATGGACTTGCAATGTTTTCAGGACATCCCTGTAGTATTGTCCAGTTACTGATGTGGATGCTGGTACAACATGCTGATAAACCATTCCAGGAATATCAAAGAATGAGATGACCATAACTTTCCCTGCAGCAGCAACAACTTCTGCTTTTTGGGGGTTTGGTGATGAAGGAGATTTCCACACTGAGCTTTGCTGTTTCCTCACAGGATCAAAATAATGTAGCCAAGTTTCATCAGCAGTGATTACGTCTGAAAGAAACTCCGGTTCTTCCTCTAACATCAACTTTAACTGCATGCAGACCTGCATGCGACTGTCTTTCCTTTTGTTCGGGAATCAACAGTCTTGGAACCCATCGCGCACAAACACGTCTCATGTGTAATGTTTCTGTCACCAAAGTGTGGGTAGTAATGCGTCGATCCTCTATCACAATGGCAGCAGCAGCAGTGTTGATGTTTCCTTCCGTAAGAGCAGTAACTGGAGCACCGCTCCACCTTCCTTTGAAATTGATTGTGTCCCCTCTTTAAACATTTTAAACCACCTTCGAGCTGTGCGGTAGGGAAAAACAGACTCTCTGTAGGACTCCTGTAACATTTGTAGGCCTCGACTGAAGATTTGTTGAGAGGAAAGCAGAATTTCAAAGCCACATATTGTTCCTCGCGTGTTACCTTCATTGTTGTGGTAGGCGATACTGAACATGTCTGAACTTGACTGGTTCTCACAGGCGGGAACCAGGAGTACCAACAATGAAAGTACTACAGCGTATTTGTTTTACATTAGGCTAATCGAATATAATAAGATTGAATTTTAGTGTGAAAAATTACGTCCGTAAAAAGTTATGATCATTCTATATTGAACAGCGCTTGTAGTTATTTCTTATTTGATTTACTATGTCGTTTAAGTTTAATTCTGCTCTAATATCCTCATTGTGTTTTTATCTAAAAGAACGTAAGCATTTATTTTCGGCTGATTCTATCTTTCTTCTATATTTTATAAGTGTCCAATTCTTACCAGCGTAGGTTAATATGGGAACTGCCACAGTTTTATTGAATATTGGTTTAGTTGCTTTGATATTTCATTCTCAATGATCTTCTTATTGGAAGGATAGAGTCAGACTGAAAAATTCAATTCCATAGCTGGGATTTGAACCACGGATCTTCTGGTCTCCGCCCAGCCGCTCTAACCATAGAGATACTATGGCCAACGTGCCGACATGACATTAATTTTCCAACTGACTCGTGTTTTTCCCGGTAAACCACTTAGGAGTTCTCGTAAACTCATGAGACAGCTACCTTAATGGCGACTTACTATGCTGTAAGTACTTTAAGGCCCGGGCTTTATAGTTCGGACCACTGTTTGGTACAATTAATGGAAATCGTTCTTTCAGACTGGCCGTGTGTAGGCTGAAGTATAGAAGGATAGAGTCAGACTGAAATTGGAAATACTTGGACATTTGTATATTTGTAAAAGTACCTTTGATAGTGCAGATATGACATCGTCACAATTTTAGAAACATTTGATGGAGAAGGCAGTGTAATAAAATAGCTCAACTTGAAGCCACAAACGGATTCCTGTCGAGCTATGAACTGATATCACAAATTAATTAATTTCCATCAATTTAGCTAATAGTGTCTTACTATGACAAGTACTTACAGCATAGTAAGTCGCCACAAAAGGTACATCTCTCATTGTATATGAGAACTGCTAGTGGTTTATCGGGAAGCATACGAGTCAGTTGGAGAATTTAATGTCATGTTGGTCATAGAAGCTCAATGGTTAACTGCATTCAGCCGGAGAAGGGAGATCCGTGGTTCAAATCCTGCCCAGGACATTGTATAATTTAATGTTACTCTTCCTATTCAATTTAGTTGCTGTTTGTAGATAGATACAAGTTCCAACAAAAGTGTACAGAATCTCCGATTAACATTCTATCTATGGAGCAAAATCAAGTCCAAGTCCAAGTCGTGTACTGACAGGCTGTTAACAGCCAGAAGGTTTTTGCTGCGTACCCACCCAGGTTTTGGATCTGACCGCAGGTTGTTAATTTTGATGTTTGTAGGATGATGTGATATTTTTGTTGAAGAAAATTTTGTTGAGGTAGCTTTTTGCTCCTCTTTAATTTTGTACAGGATGCCAAACCGCTTTTTTGTTTACACCCTGGTGTTTTATTTTTCTAAAATGGGGTAAATTTAGTAGCCAAACAGCTCTTTTGGAGATTTGTAATTTAGCTTATGCTGCTGTAAGGATTAACTCCTTTGTTACCTCGGATGCCCGCAAGCCATACGGGGTACCCGGTAAAGCCTGAATCGGCGGCTCGCAGCGTCGTAGTCTCCTAGAGACCGAACCAGGGCGCTTCTATGAGCTGGAATTTTATCGTAAAATTTTGTTGCCCGGCGTCTGATTACGTCCTCCACGTATGGGAGAAGGGAAGCTTCGTGAAGTAACCTCACGGGAAAAGAACGGCCCACAGAATAGATGGATCGGAGTCCTCTATTCTGTGCACGCTGAAGGTATGCTATCCAACTATCGGCAGCCATGCCCCAGATTTCACAGGCGTACAACATGAGTGGGATTATCAGCGCTCGAAAGAGGTGTAGCTTTAAGCGGACTGGCATCGAGCGAGAACCCAGCATTGGGTACAGAGAGGCAATAGCCCCCTGCACCCGTGCCGATAGTTCTCTGATGTGTCCGCGGAAAGTTAGGAGCAAAATTGCCAAAGCATGTGGATATATACTTGTATTGCCAGACTTCCTTTCTAACAATCAATTATTTATCTGTCCCATATTTTGTTACTATACACTGCAGCCAGTAACTGACTATAAGAAATAAAAATTAATTAAAACAAAACTATAACTTACCAACCTAAATAAAATTTGTTATAAAACGTCCTAAACAGTTACCACATTTCCACCGCAGAATACGATATGACAGGTGCTGCTCTCTATGGACAGCAAGACGAGGCCGATTGACAAGGTCCTTTTATAAGCAAAACAGTTCTCTTTTCACGAATAATCAATGCAATTACAAAAAATGACCTACCAAATATATATTTGTAATAAAAGTTACTTAATTTCACTGATGATGCTTTTTCATCACATTGTTCTACAAACACACTTTTTCATCTGCTGCAAGTTTAATGTAAATATATACATAAATATATTACATTGCACAAGAAGTACAGGAATGTGCATTAGTATTCTAAAGATGGCATTTAGAGTGCCATTTTAAAAATCTGATGACTTCTATTGACATTAATTTCTTTACACATTCTACAAAAAATAACAGGAGCTTATGTTTGTATATACTTCATGTTAATCGAGGTAGGGAAGTAGGACAGGCCTGTATCAGTAGCGTACTGGTAGCGTTCAAGAGGTCAAGACTTCGAATCTCGTGCTGAGCTATCTGATTACTTGGAAAATGATCCTCTCGGGTTTTCCCTATCCTGAAAGAATAATCTCTTATAAATCTAAGCTCAATGGACCCTGTACTCATTTGATCATTTCATTCATTGTCCCATATGACTTAACGATGAAGATTTTCCTTATCCTACAAGACGAATGTTGTGTAACTCTAAGAGCTATTGATCCTGTACTCATTCGTACATCATTTCACACAATTAGATATTACTTATCTTAATTATAAAAAACAGTTTTCACAAATGGGACACTGGTAAACTTTATAAGATTATTAAATTAGTGGTCGTTTATAATTATAAACGCACTCCAATACTGCAAGGGCGGTTCCTCCATAAGGTTGCAGCTTTGCGCTACACCCACTGATTCTGAATATACAACACGTGCATTTTGCACATTAAAGCTGTACTTGTTTGCATTGATTTATATACAAACATGTTTCAATTACGCTTATCGTCTGTAGCTGCCCATGACCGCAGAAGTCGAAATAAACAGAGGTTAGCTGTAGGAGCCGCAGGTTTGCAGCGAAGAGTTAACCTAAGATTTCGCCCAAATGTAGGCTATCTGTGGCGGTTGCGGGAAGGTGAAGAGATGGGAGTGGCTTCTTATACATTGCTTAAATGGAGGTTTATAAACCTAGCTCCTCCTGCTCTTAGCAACGTCTATAGCGTGACCTTCAGGCTTAGCTTCTGTGTGCTCTGCTTTTCGAATACAGGGAGAGTTTAATTAAGTGCATGGGGGTTATTCAGAAGAGAGCTCTGTTAAACAAAAACGCCACACTTGTTCAGGCTTCTGGGTTTATGGCCACTTTGAAAGATTATAATTTTGTATTCTGGCTGTCTTTATTCAACAAGATCATGCCACATGTGGACATTTTGTACAATCAGCTGCAGAAACGAGACTCCAATGCAACATTTGCCATCGCCCAGCTAAACGCATTTAAAAGGGAAGTGCAAAAGGTAAGAAATAGCGTGGATATCGAGGAACACGAAGAAACTGCAATTAAGAGGAGAAGAATAGAAGATCATGATGTGAAAAGAAGAGAAGCTCTTGAAGTATGTGACATTCTTAGAGAAGTAAAGGACACATTTAGCTTCACGGGGCATCCGGTAGCCTCAACTTTGTTTCATCAAGAAAAACTCTAAGACATTTCCAGAGGATTCCTTTAGAGAAACAATAAGGTTCTATCCTTTTATCATTGGAACAAAAATTCGTAGAGAACTGACTGTAATTTACAGTCGAGAGGAATATCGTGGAATGTCCGGCGCTTTGTGCTTGATGGACTTCAATAAGGAAACTAATTTTTGTGCTACATTCAGCGAATATGTCAAACTCCTCCGAGTACTGTTAACAATGCCAATGTCTACAACTGAAGCAGAATGCTGTTACTCAACTTTAAAAAGAATAAAAACTTTCCTTAGGAACACAATGTCGCAGGACCGATTGACAGCATTAGCAATGCCTTCAATTGAGAGAGATTTTGTTATGAAGATCAGCGACTTCAACGCAAAAGTTATCGATAGATTCGCCAGGTCTAAGGAGAGTAGAGGAGAGAATCTGTATAAATAGCTGAGTCATTACTACTCTGTATTTTATTTTTCATTTGTGCACCACCATTAATTTAACCCACCAGCCGCCACTGCAATACTGACATACGGGCTCTAACTGATATGGCAGCGTTTAACAACAACGGATACAACAAGAATAGAACGAGTAAAGGCAAGTTTCCTTAGTCGTACGCTGTGTGTTTCAATTGGTCCAGTTTATGAACTAACAAAAGAGCAGCGCTATATAGATATCAAAGTCAGGCTACAACTGTTATCAGAACAACACATCAAGGAGAGAGTGAGCATATGGGAAGACTTTTACAGCATTGAGACCATGGACCTCGACAAACTATGAGCTCAGACACATGTTGACTAGATGAGCAGTAGCTGGTTACCATCATAAGATATGTGTGACTAAATTTTACACGCTCCAAGTGAAAAGTGCGAGTAACAAGCAACCACTTAATAAATTGTTAAACATTATTGCTTAACAAGAATTGTTTGTACAAAACTGAATAATGCAAGACGTGTGAATGTAACGCATCAGGTTATTTCATACCCTGCTTTTTCACTGTGTAAGGGTTGGGCAGTAGGTAAATCCCTTAGATACAAGCTACAAGCTTGGCAGCTTCCTGTGATTATGTGTTTTGGGATAACCGTTCAAGATGCACGCTTTATAACTGGAAGTTGGGGGAGGGATGGCACAGATTTACGAGTGAGTCGTGCAAGCCCCTCATGTGCCCCCGAGGAGCGATACATATATATAGCAAGGGTCGCTTCCTCTTTAACCCGCCTTAACACAAATCCTGGCCCCCACCTCCTCGTCGGCCAGTCTGCATTAAGCCAAGTCTCCCTGGACGCTACTTAATACACGGTAATGGTCCATGGGATGTTACGCTCAAACTGCTGGAGTATGGCTTCATCGGAAACCCAACACCATTACAACTCTGTTAAGTGCGTGCAGAAATTGCAGCACAAGGGACTAATCAGGTTTTTGTCAGTGCCCAAAACTAGGGGAGACTGAGGTAAGCCGAACATTTTGCTTCAGGAGGCGTTTTGCGCCACTTGTGCTACTTATTTTCAGAGTGAATCTGTTGAACATGTTGGATTTATGGTTTACTTGTTATTTAGGAGCGTAACGCAAGATGTAACGACCGAGTGTTCAATTGTTTTACTCCCTACACTAGCAATTGTTTACCACTTCATCAGATGTCCGTAGTGGTGTTACTCCCTATCGCTTGCTCTTGTTTAGGACCGTTGCCTGGGATCTGCTCCTGTTTTTCTTAGAATTTTTTCTTGAGACGTATGCCGATTCTAATTAATAAGTTTGAAGTGTATGTAGATAATAATTATTAATACTTTTTCTGGTACATACGATGGTAAATAGCTTAAGGGGAGCCGTAACATTCTATCTCACCAATGTTAAAATGAGATCTTTCAGGTGCCCTTAGCTCAAGAACCACTGAACACATCAATTTAAAACGTTGACATTTGCAATTCATTAAAGAGTTTTAATAAAGGATGTGTGATTTTTTAAATAAATATCTTGAATTTACTTCTAAAAATATTCAATATTTAAGAGATAGGGTCAAAAAGTAATGCCTCCTATTTTTTTCTCTTTTAATTGCCAAGAAAATTGAATCCAGTTTACATAGCTTGAAAACTACAACTTTGACGATTAATTTGTCACTATTCAATATAGTCTCCGTCCTTTTCCACAGTTTTGGTCCACCTTTTAACTAGGGCATGTATTCCAGTGTGGTAAATGACACGGTCTTGCTTCCTAAGCCATTGACGCACGGACGTTTTCACAGCCTCCTCATCTTCAAAATGAATCCCACGATGAGCCTCCTTTAGTGGCCCGAACAGATGGAAGTCTGATGGTTCCAGCTCAGGGCTGTATGGGCGGTGAGGTTAGACTTGCCATCCCAATTTCTCAATTCTGCAGTGGCGTAACGGCTGGTGTGTGGTCTTGATTATCATCCGCCATAGCTTTTGTTGGGTGAACTCGGCAAATTTCAGCTTTTTGAGAGTTATGACGTATTGGACAGAATTTATTGTGCCCCCTGCTCCAAAAAATCAATCATAAGCACACCCTCTGCATCCCAAAACACTGTCGCCATAACTTTCCCTGCCGAAGGCTAAGTTTTGAAATCTTTTCTTCGGTGACGTTGTGTGATGCCATTCCATTGACTGCCTCTTTGATTTAGGTTCAAAAAAATGAACCCACGTTTCGTCTCCAGTAATATTTTTTTCCAGAAACTCCTCTCTCCCCAAATAGAAGCGCTGCAATTGTTCGGAGGCTGTTGTTTTTCTTGTTTCTTTGTTTTGGGCCGTTAACATTCTTGGTACACAACGTGAACAAGCTTTTGAGTAACACAGTTGTTGAATAATCGTCATCACACTGCGTTTACTGAAGGAGGTAATGCGACACAATTCACCTGCTGTTACCCGGCGATCACCATGAATGATGTCATCGACTCGCTGGATGTTGCATGGAGTCGCTGCAGCCGCTTCGCATTTCATCTGCCATGGTGTTTGACCTTCAGCTTCGTTACAGCGACGAACCCATCGTCTAACAGTGCTGACATCCACCGTTGCATCACCATACACATTTTTTAGCCTTTTGTGAATGCGAATTGACGTTTCACTTTCCGCAGTCAAAAATTCAATCACAGAACGCTGTCTAATACGAATGTCGATGTCAGCCATTTTGCAAGAGGATGCAGTGCTGCCACCTGTTGGCTTAGGAAGTTACTACTGCAGGGGATTGGAGAAAAAGGTTTGAGGATTTGCGTCAAATTCAAAGTTTTAACTTAACTTACTTATTTAAGGGGGGAAATAGGAGGCATTACCTTTTGACCCACCCTGTTATATTTACCTGCCCGTAGAGGGAGGCCTCAAAGCTGCTGTCAGCACGTCAAATACGATTAAAAGCCGCTAGGGGAATCGTATATGAATCTACTCCATCAGGGATGCTATTAATGACGTCAAATTTTGCGCGGTAAAACTACAGATAAAAATGAACACCTTGTATATCAGTTTTAAGTGTTTCAACGTGAGCAGAAATTCAGAGAAAAGGAAATTAAAAGCATCAAGAAAGTCTGTACGTTGCGGTATTAAAATTAATTTGTCTATAGAGGACGCATTCTTACCAGAACTGTATTTAAATCGTTATTGACTTTGAAACACCTTAAAAGTGGGAAAAATTTGAATAAGTTTTGCGTTTTAAAAGTTGAATTATAGAACTTTGCAGAAGGATGGTAAATCAATATTTTTTAAACAAATGAAGAACTTTTGTGCAGCAGTATTTGTCGAAGTGTTTGAGAAAATTGAGTTAAAGTCGTCAATACTTAGAAATGTCACCCTTAAACTATTGTCCATACCATATTATGGAGTAACAGAGAAATAGCCAAGCTGTGTGTTTTTATGTCAGAATTTTATCTCATACCTTGGAGCACTAGTACAAAAGAAGAGCACATAAAGTCTTTCAACCCTTAAGCGTAAGGCATAGTATTACAAAGGAATATCTCGGTACTGCAATGCACACAGATATAAAACAATTAAACAAAAGATATTCTATGTAATGAACAAGCTCTTTTCTAAAGTAACGCGTGTAGCAACTGTTTCTTCTTCACCTTTTTATCTTGTTAAAGCAGGAGAACTACAATCTAGGCAGCGCTTTGCAAAGTAGCTCCAGAAATAAAAGTAACGCTGAACGGGAAGTTTACAAGAATTTGCAATTTCAAAATAATTTTTTGAAATATGAAATTATACTTTCAAATGTACCTGATTGCTAAGACAGGTTTCTCATGAATGACGCGACTGCAGGTCCAACTCTCCAATGTCAGTGCTATGCGTATTCGTTCATGCATTAACTGTGAACTGGTCTGCCAGTGCTCCCTTTCATCTCATAGGGTAATTTTTACTTGTCATTAAAAATACTGACAAGGACCTGTCGCTTTTAGGCATTAGGTGTGATACGAGTTTGAACACACAACCTCCATATCAGTAGGCCAGACAATTCCTGGTGTTATATACAGGGTGTTTCAAAATGACTCCGAACATTTTAATTAATCCAAATGTAAAATGGACAACTTCCCTTTGCAAACACATGTCTTTCAACATAAAATTTTGAACACCACAGTATATAGTATAAAAAAGACTTATAAACCTGATTTCGCTCATTCAGAACAACCTGCAGCATAGTAGCACGTAACACGTGTATTCAGCGTTGCCTAAACATGGTCCACAAGCATACTTGCTGCTAAGTTGTATATGAACTGATGTCTGCTTACTTTTCCACCCGTTACTTCCTTATAGAGCACTCATGCATTAATAGCTGCCATGACCAACACATTGAAAACACATTTGATCGACGACGTCAAAGCCGTACTTGGTGTTATTGTAGTACGCCACTGATTCTGGTTGCGTTTTAGGATGTTGTTTATTTATAGTAACTGTGTCATGCATTGAACTCAAAAGCAGCAGGCTTTTGTTCTTTTTCCCCTGATGGTATATCAGAGTTATGTCACCTGACTTATAAAGTACATTTATGCAACAGATTTTACTCATTGCGGTATTTCCCATCTACATTTCTTTACTGTGCCCACAGTGCTTGTACTTTTACGCTTCAAACTTTCTGCAAGGCATTTGGTTGTGGAAAAATTGTCATATGTAATATTTCTTCCTGCAAAAAACAAAGGGGCGTATAAGACGCATTACAAAATGCTCTGCAAGAGGAACATCTGTGGGGCGCTGACCGTCTTTGCCCAGGTGAGGTAAACCGTTCACGAGATACTTTGAATTTGCATCAGCTGCAAGCCAAAACTTTATTCCAGGGAGTAGCGGCTGCAAAGCGATCTGTACTTAGTCTTTGAGAACGTGTGTCCTTGTCGTCAAATCGTAAAAACCACGAATTCAGCGAATTTTTTTCTGCTCATTGTGTTCGTGAAAAATGGTGTTCCCCAAGTATTCGACTATAACAACGTCAGTGGAAAGTCTTTTGCTCCAACACCTCGTAAATACATAAGTAGTAGCACTAACTTTCTTAGTCATCGACAAAGGGTCTGCAGAGTTCCATAAACCAATCAGGAAGGAAAACAACAGATGTGGACACATCCGAAAGCTATTTTTCAAACTTCCTTACCCGTCAAAATAACCGACGATGGTCCTTCTAGTAAGAGTTGTTTGTACCAGTTTTTAGAGAGGTCCAAAATGCTTGTTTGTTTATGGACGTGTTTGTCATAAGTATTGTCGCCAGGTCATTGTTGACTGGAGGCAGCGCGGGTAACAAGAACAAAGAGAGTGCTGTGCAGTTATTACCGAGGCTTCATAAAGGGGTTCTCCAATATCGCCAAACCCCTCACCCGCCTGACAGAGGAACACCTGCCTTATGTTTGGACGGAGGACGCCGAAGACGCTATCCAGCACCTAAAGGAGACCCTGGTCAGTGCTCCAATTTTGGGTTTCCCACAACCGGGTGGCGCTTTCATTGTGGACACCGACGACAGCGACCATTCCATTAGAGGTGTCCTATCGCAGATTCTGGTCACGGCACCAAACTATGACTTCATGGGTTCGTGAAATCAAAAGTCCAAGTTACAAACACAATAAAATTGTACTTTATTTCCGTAGGCTTTTGTCTGCAAACTGCACTGCCGTCTCTTTGATCTTGTTACCGCGCTGTCTCCAATCAACAATGACCTGGCGACAGTACTTATTAAAAGTCATAGAACATGGGAAGTGTAGAAAGAAACATAACGAAGAAATAAATCTCCTAAAGCAGCGCATCCGACAAAATGACGGTGCGCTCCGTCTGCTGTTAATGCTGGAGAAGTAGAAGAAACTAAGATATAAATTCATTTTATTATACTTTTAGTAATATGCCTAATCTCTATCACTTTCCGAATTTAAAGGTAACAATAAATAGTTATTTGATTCAGATTACAGTAATATAAATAGCTTTATTTGTTGTATTTTTGACGGATTTTGAAGTTAATCAAGAGCATACATACAGACCGTGAGTTTTAGCTTTTACTGACTTTATTTGCATGCAAGTTTGCTAAATTCATAGAGCTGTTGAAAATGAAAACACGTTATAAGCAGATTAGCGAAAGTCTGCTAATGCATTGTGTACAAAAGCAGATTTATTGGATGCTGCTTTTTTATGTTAAATAATTCATATAAATGAAAACTATTAACTAAATACAATTTACAACATTTTGCAAACCAGAGAGAGCACTGATAAATCTATTGCAAGAACTAAATCTATATTTCTGATTTGAAACAGTTATTCTAGCCAAGTTTCCTATATTAGTCTTATCTTAAAGTATTAAAATATTGCAGCTCATGAAATAAATCATAAGTAAATATTTAGAAATACAAAGCAGTAGGTAAAATTCGGCTATCAAATATAGTTATATTCTATGCCTTCAATAATAAATGTATAAACACTTAGTGGATTTAATAAAAGTTCATGCATATACAGGGTGTACATAAATGTATGTCGGGGTTTTAACTATTTATAATATTTATTAAATTAAACTTACAGTTATAAATAACATTTCAAATGAAAAAGCAACTCAAACAATTTTGTTTGTTGGCATCATTGCGCATGTGCGTGCAATGTTTCTGCCGCAATCAGCTAGATAGCGGTAGTAGCAAAGATAGCGACCAGTAAACAGAAAGCGTTTTGTGTTTTGCAAGACCGAAACTGTAGTTACTGTGCAACGCGCGTTCCGCTTTAAGTACGGTTGTGGTCCTCCTGATTATAATAAGATTCTTGGCTGGTATCATCAGTTTGAAGATATCGGCTGCGTTTGTAAAGGGAAGAGCCAGGGACGACCAAGAGTAAGTGAAGAGACTGTTGAGCGAGTGACAGAGTCGTTCACTCTTAGGCCAAAGAAATCAGTCCGGAAGACTAGTCGTGAATTACAGGTTTCTGTGTTGACTATTTGGAAAGTTGTAAGAAAACGCTTACGGCTACGTCCTTACCGTTTTCAGTTATTACAGGCTCTAAAGCTGACAGACCACGGATTACGTACTAACTTCGCAACATCTTGTTTGATGATAATGACGATTTTATGGATCGTGTTGTCTTCAGTGATGATTCAGCTTAGTGGACATGTTAACACTCATAATGTGCACATCTGGGGCTCAAAAAATCCTCACAAGATGGTACATAAGCAACAAGATTCCCCTAAAGTGGATATTTTTTGTGCCGTATCCTAGCGAAAAGTTTATGGGCCTTCTTTTTTGGTGAACTTACTGTAACTGGCACTTCTTGCCTTGATACACTAAAGCAATGACTCTTCCCTCACTTGGAAGAAAATGAGCCAGAGGCCTTCATTTTCCAGCAAGAAGGTGTGCCACCTCACGGCATAACGAAGTACGCGAATGGTTGAACGTCACTATATCCCAGCGCAGGATAGGTCTCAAGGGCCCCAATGACTGGGCCCCCACGTTCTCCTGACCTAACACTTTGCGATTTTTACATTTGAGGCTTCATCAAGGATCGTATGACTCCGCTACCAGCTGAACTCCCTGAACTAAGAAACCGGATTGAAGCAGCTGTTGCTACAATTACTGAATACACACTTATCAACGTTTGGGAAGAACTCTGCTCTAGATTTGATGTAAGCCGTGTGTGAAAGGGTAGTCACATTGAACATTTATAAGGATCTTGATAAAACTGTTTGAGTGGCTTTTTCATTTGACATGTCATTTATAACTGTAAGTAGGATGTAATAAATATTATAAAGGGTGAAAGCCACAATATTCATTTGTACACACCCTGTATTTGCACCTAAATATTCAAACCCGCATTGAATGCTTGGAATTCAACTTCACACCATGAAATACGGAACAAAACTGGATTAAGGAAAACATACCTATGTGAAACATGCTAAGAATCCTTTAGATAAATACATAAACGTTTCCAAAACGTAGGATAAACGCATCTGTAATAAAATTAAGACTGGAGGCTTGCGTGTAGTATCGAGAACTTGCTCCTGAAAGGAAGCGCATACAAAACAGCTGCGGCAGAGAAGTTGCCTAACATCACGGCGTTATCCCGGCTTCAGTCTGCCGCTCTGCGTTGGAATTGGCGGTTCGAGTTCTGCCTTGGGCACGGGCTTTTGTGCAATCGTAGATGTAACCTCACAGTGCCTTAAATACTATTCTCGTCGGAATGTTAAATTTTGATGATATTAAGGCACCGATTTGTTTTAAACGTACCAAAAATTCTTGCGTTGTTTCACAAATTTACATACTAGTGTATAAATAATATGAATATAGAGGCATAATTGATATTCAAATGTTTAGACGGTGGATCGCTATGTGTGGCATTTGAGATTCGATGCTATTTTTTTAAACAAAAGAACATCCAATTAAGAGAATAACACGTATGTACTAATTCAACACACTAGTAAAATCATCATGGAAATTGTTAATTCTTCGAAAATGTATTTGAATTTATCAGAGTAGCGAGATTTTTTTCTGATGGTATTAAAATTGATAAGGACTTTCTTAGGCTATTTTCAGAAAATTCGGAATATACGTCGTTTTTACATCCTCACTCAAACACATATTTTAATTAAAACCATTTCAGCTGTTTTAGGAATAAACAAAGTTAACGAACATTTTTATATCTAAAGGGTAGCTCGTTGCGGGGAAATATGTAGTGTATAACGCCCGCTTTTATTACATACGGCACCGCAGGCGATGACACTGATGATAAATGAGATGAAGATGGAGCACCGGTGGAATGAGATGGCGGGGGAAGCGGAGGTCCCGGTGAAAACCCGCCCCAGTTACGTGTTGTCCACCACAAATCTCACTTTGCGGTTGCCTGGGGTCGAACCCGGGCCGCCTTGGTGAGAGCCAAACGGTCTAACCACTGAGCCACGGCGCGGCCTTCATTGCGGGGAGCTTTTCTTGAAAACGTTTATGTCACATCCTTTTGTTTTTATGAACTTGACACAGATTCTGAAGAAGAATCTGAAGATGGCCATGGAGTCTGCAATGGCTGAATGCTGGACCTTTATAAACTTGACACATATCCTGAAGAAGGATCTGAAAAAGTCCATGGAGTTTGCAATGGCCGAAAGCTGGACCTTTATAAACTTGACAGCGCTGATCGCCCGTGAAGCCATGATGAGAAAATAATTTGTAGAAATTGTACACTGCAACACTCCTTTTGAGTGATAGATCTAAAATTCCATCCTTTATCTTACCATATCCAACAAAGTGGTGCCTAATAACAACAGAAATTTACTAAATAGTAACAAGGAATACTCCGGAAATAGTTAACCCAAAAAGGAATTGTGTGTAAATTTGTGATTTAACAAAATATTAATTTTTATACTCTAATATGTAAATACAAAAAATACAGTTTTCATAATTATTACACAGCACGTTATGGTCAAATTAATAATCTATTTGGGGTTTAAAATTTATAAAGCTACACCCTGTGCATTCTCACGTTCCCTTTTATGTGCAACGTTTTCAGACCACTGTGTATTTACTAATTATTTTTACAAATGTGTGCATTCAGATTACAAAAGTGGTTTCTGTCTTCATTATAAAGCCGTGAGCAGGTGTACCAACGCTGTTTCATGTGGCTTGCTTTTAGCGGTAGAGAGAAACCTGAAATAAATTTTAGCACTTGACATGTATTTGGAATTCGTGCTCTGTAACTTACTTTTTTATACATTTAGGGAACATTTTCCGAAAAGGTAATAAAGACAAAGTGATTAGATATTCCACCTAAGTTTATCCTTCAATAATTAAGATTTTCATTCACGTAAGGATTTATGTGTGAACTAATATTACTCGGCCCAAAGTGGTACTAATTGTTACTATTATCTGATAAAACAAGTAATGCGTAAACTAAGACCTGAAGCTTTCCTGGCGACAAATACGGTCACTTTCTTCTCGGTCAGCCAGGTGAAAAGATGATTAGATGTCGACGTTTCCGGAGTGTGCATCTATCCCGTCATCAGGATATTTATAAAATATTATAACCACAAATGAGGCACTCGATATAACACCAACATAAACAAAGACAAAACACTATCAAAATTCGCCTCACTGAACAAAAGACTGTTTTCAGTAAATTAAATGCCAGGTCAGGAGATGGCTTAAGTATAGAAAATTGTGTCAAAGAAACGTAACTACTTAACTTGATTATCAAGCTGTACTGATCTTTGCTTCTTAAATTGACGGATTTCTATTTTAAGGCCGTTTTCTAAGAGGAGCTGAACTGAAATCCAGCATCACGATTAAGCGTGCTCCTTTCAGAGGAAATCGAAAGGGTTTCGGTTGAGACCAGTGAAAGATAACTTCAAAGTTCCGGGAGTGTGTGTAGTGTATAACGCCCGCTTTTACTACATACGGCACCGCAGGCGGTGACACTGATTATACATGAGATTAAGATGGAGCACCGGTGGAATGAGATGGTGGGGGAAACCGGAAATACCGGATAAAAGCCACCCCTGCGCCATGTTGTCCACCACAAATCTCACTTTGCGGCTGCCTGGGATCAAACCCGGGCCGCCTTGGTGAGAGCCAAGCGGTCTAACCACTGAGCCACGGCGCGACCAGTTCCGGGAGTGTACCCATTCACTGTGAATCTGTGACACCGTATATTGGACAAACCGGAAGGACCATCGCTACCAGAATAATCGGATATGAACGGAGCATTCGTTTGATGCAACCTGAGAGGCCTGAGCTGGCAGAGCATTGTTTTGATAAGGACCATAGAGCCAGTTTTCGGGAGACGACCATCTTGGCAATATGCAACAGTTACTGGGAGCAGAGAATTAAGGAGGCTTTGGCCATTTCCTCCGAGAGGAGCACGCTTAGTCGTGATGCTGGATTTCAGTTCAGCTAGTCCTGCAAACCGGCCTTAAAATGGAAATCCGTCTATTTAAGCAGCAAAGATCAATACAGCTTGATAATCAAGTTAAGTAGTTACACACACACGACTGGATATTGAAGATCTGAATGTCTCAACCCAGATCAGGGCTAGGCCCTCTACTGTCTGTGGAGCGATTTCTAAGGAAGGGTAATGTCATGGCAACAGGCATAACATTTTCGGCACAAATAAGAAAACAGTCTGCGGATAAAGTTTCATATTAATAATGAGCCTTGCTAAGCAGTTAATGATAGCGGTGTTATTGTAAACAAGCGCCGGCGGGCAGCGATAACTGTGGTAAAGGACTTGCCGGCATAGATTAAGTTACTTTTGGATTACGTCATTAGATGCCTTGTTTTCCAGAAACATCTAGTGATTGACAGAACAGTCTGGTAGTCATTAATGTGATATATAAGGGATTGTGACACGCCAGCAGGACAGTTGTAAACAGCGTGAGTATGCAGAGTTGTGGTTGTGTAGCAAGAGTGTTGTTGTAACGTGAGCTAATTTAATCAGCTGTCACGGTTTGTGACTGTCATTGACCTTGGAAGATTGTGTTATTATGTCATTAATGTTGTTACGTGGGAATTGAACAGTGTATATTTACGGAAATAAAGAAGATTTTTAATTTCTGCAACTCTGCCTTTTAATTCTACAAACCAACAAAGTCACAGAAGATGAGGTTGGAGTTATATATAAGCCATCTGATGTGTTAATTTAAGTATTTACGTTTCTTTGACACAATTTTCTATACTCACGCCATATCCTGACCTGGCATTTAATTTACCGGAAGCAGTCTTTTGTTCAGTAATGGGAATTTTGATAGTGTTTTGTCTTTGTTTATATTGGTGTCATATCCAGTGTTTTGTTTGTGGTTATAACATTTAATAAATATCTTGATCATGGAGCGATGCACACTCCCGAAACGCTCGCCTAGATAGTGTGGTGGTAGAATGTCTGACTCACGTTCAACAGGTCCGGAGTTCGAATCTCAGTTAGGGTGAGTTACCTGGATAAGGTTTTTTCCGGGGTTTTCCCTTATTCTGATAGACGAATTTTGGGTAACTGTAAGCTCCATGGACCCCGAACTCATTTGAACATCCATCGTCCGGTATGACTTAACATTGGAGGACGTAAATTAAAAAAAAAATAAAAAGAAAGAAACCTCCCGAAACGTGGCTTGTTGCCCGAGAAAAAAGCGAACAAGTACGATGTCTTGGCGTTGCCATTTCCACGGCTAGTGTGTGACAGAAATGAAAGTTATATCTGTCTTTGTCTCAAGCTAGCAAGTATCATACAGATGCTGACAGAGAAGTTCGCATGTGTGTGAGAACATACACAATGGTTATCACACAATCTGAACCTTTAAACCTTGAACTGGAGAACAGTTCGCTTACATATGTACACAAAACAAAATCACTCAAATTAGATACGTTCTACGAAATAAGGTGCTTGCTACAGTGAAACAAAATAGTGACATTTCAACGATTTGTGAATATAGTTTCTATTTAAATGACGCCATATATGCATACTGTAATGAACTTTAAACCATTTTTTTCATTAAAATACTTAGTAAATACGGGAAATATAAATATGTATTTATGAAGAAGTTTTACACCACGAATCACCTATAGTAATGCTGTGCATTGTGCACATAAATTTTAGTCTTGCAGCAGCGATATCTTTTTTCAAGCAGAAATTTGCAACCATCATTGGTTCTCCTATATTTGAACCCAAGAGATTTCAGAACCTTATGCATAAAAGATACAGAATTTGTACATTTTATTTTCACCCTCATTAAATTGGTGCGCCTTTTGGCGCCTTTGTCATATAAATCGTAAAACACACTTTTGAAAATGGCCTAAGTTGGTAGCACTTCTTCAGCTGCTCGATGTTCCCCTGGAAATCTATATATAGAAACTTCTCCTAATTTGGTAAACTATCCTTCTTTAACAATGTTCGTCACAGAATAAGCACTCACGTGACAGGCTTGTAACATTAATTCTCTACTCTAAGCGAAATTTGTACTTTCGAGAATGTCTTTAATTTACATCTGTTTGAGAAAGGAGTACACATTAACAAGAATATTTCTAGCCTGCTTATGTAACATCTTACGAGTTCTTTCGCAGTTACTACTAGGTGCAGCAGCACTAGGTTTGCTAAGTGGTATATTTACTAACTTTGAAAAGCCGCGCGCACTCTTAAAACATTACCATTTTACTGAATGCAAGGTACAAACTGCAACTGCAGCGTAGCACATGTGTGCTTATCGTCACTGGCAGTTAATGATTCTTTTGTTTCTAGTCAGGCGACTTATTTTTCCATATCTCCGAAACCAGATGTGCTACAAACATGGGGTTTGTACAGTAATCCTCAGAAAAAATATCTCTGTTACATGGGAAAAACAAAATAATTCTGTAAAAGGTATCTTCAGAGCGCGGAAAGAAATTAGCCGTGTGAATCGGCAAAGTGAGCCAGTATGCTTTACAACGTTGCATGCACCGCATTGGCTAGCAGCGATAGAACTGCCAGACCTAGTTCCGCCTTATGTTCAGACCTGTTTTTTAGCCACCATGCAAAGCAAATAATCCTTAAAAATTGTGCAAGGTAGTGGTAGTTATTGTGAATAGCACCATGAGTTTCAAAGATAATGTTTAAACATTTTATAGCTTATGTCCGATTTCACCAACAAATTTTAAGACTTAACACGAGTTTAGCAATAGTTAAATAAAAATTGCATTTCACCAACAAGTGTTAGCGTAACACTCGTGTTAAATCTTATATTAAACTAACACGCCGAATTTCTAATTTTAAGTGCTTAAAAATTTTAAACAGTCAAGATGGCGAGCATGACCTCAGCTGTTGATGTAGATTTGCTATATTTAAGACCGTCTAAATGGCATTCATAATAGAGTACGGCCTATGAGGAGAAATTATTTTGAACAACTATCCGAAGAAAGTTGTTTTACGGAGGTATAGACTGTCGAAACATGTTACTATGAAGGTTACTGCGGAAGTACAAGAGATGTTAGAATATGCACCGAAAGGAATATGGCCATCTCGCCTTTGCTTCAAATATTAATAGCTTTGCGATTTTATAATTCACTGAATTATGTGGATAATACACTGTCCACTTCCCGTCTTGAAAAGTTCAAGTTACTCATCACTTGTCCTTCTTCGCACCTCGTTTTAAATTTACATAATAATGAGTTAGAATATACATCGAAAGGAATATGCCGATCTCGCCTTAGCTTCAAGTATTAATAACTTTGCGATTTTATAATTCACTGAATTATGTGGATAATACTTTGTTCACCTCCGGTCTTGAAACGTTTAAGGCACTTGTTCTTCACACCTTGTTTTAAATTTACGTAATATTCAAAAGTTGTTTGGTGCTTGTAGTAGTGACACATGCATTTGAATTAAATTCGTTTCCAATATTTTCCCCGCGACATCTTCCTCTTTTACATTCACTACATCCGTCCTCTTATTTTCCACGATATCCTTACACTTCGTCACCATTTCAATTAACAATTCTTTCTCCGTGGATGAGAAATTTGTCTCACGGCTTTATTTATGATTTTGTTCATCCGCCATTTGTGCAGACGAAAATGAAAACAAAAGCGCATCGGAGTACGTTTAGAAAATCATCCATAGCCTTCTATAACTGTGATATTTACAAGTTTCTTAGCGTTAACACAGGTTTGTTAACATTTTAAGAAAACAGGTTGGTGAAATGCAAGAAATTTAACATTGTTTTAGCGCTGTGACATTTGTTACGTTACATTTGTTAAGGTCGATTTTAACATCTGTTGGTGAAATCGGGCATTAGTAGGTGTAATATTTGCTGACATTTGGACCTCCATATTCCATTAAATAATTTATTATTTACATTTTGTGAATTCGATCTACATATATCCTTTAAAGTGTTTTGATGTTTTTGAACTTAGTAAAAATTTGAAGTGTAAAGCAGATCAAAAAATACAGTTTATATAGTCACTATTTTCATGATTTTAGTGCCCTACATTGCCACGTCTTACCCGAAGCTGATTCCATGTTCGTAAGTAATGAAATCAATTAACAAAATTTTAATCTATTCCAGAGAGAAAATATGAAATATCTTGGTGGTAGTTCGGTGGCTGAATTACCGCGAGGCTATAAAATGGTAAGAGATATGGATTTCCGAAGAGCGAGCTTTTAATAAAATCTCCTAATGTAGTTCTGTTCCCATGAGTCCATCTGAAATTAATCTGCATTATACGATATGCCTGCCATCAGTGACTAGTAATTTTCCTGTCGATATTACAGCGATATTCTGTCCTTTGAAGATTGCTGTGCCATTTAGAAGCTCTGGGCAGCTAAATCTGAAAGAGATACGTTTCGCTTATGTAATCCATCAGTCCATCCCTCACCCATCCACATTCTGACATGCATTGATGTTGTAAAAAGCAAAAGAAATGTAAAAATCGCGTTTCATAGATCAAAGAAATTGATAATTACACTTCTGAACTGGTTTCTTTTGCTGTTTATTACGTTTCTCAATTACAAGGGTAAATAGTAAAGTTATTGAGTGCTGAATTGAACACTTTTATAAAGAAACGATAAAAATGTACATAAATAACTGTGATAAACGGTTTACATGTATTAAAATAAAGACGTAATGTAGGGGCATGCGTTAAGTTTGTCATCAGAGAGAGCTATTAACTGTGTAGGTCATGCATTAAGTAAAACAAACTAGGGTAGCAAAGAAAACAGCTGAAGGTGTTCCTGGAAGGCACTATACTTGGAAGTGAGGAGTTTCTGAGCATGTAGAGAAAACTCTGAGTGTTAGAATTAAAATGGAGTTCTTAGAATACGGCAAGTCAGAGTAAATATTGCGTTTGAGATGAGAATTATCAATGTTTAGAACTATAATCTGTCTCAGCCTAGTTTAATCCTGCTGTAAACATCTAGGTGGGAAGAGAGACAGAGACGAGACATTGGGAGAGAAAACAGCTAAGGTGTTGATTGCGTTTTGTTTTCTTTACATACGTATGATAAACCCTTTCTTTAAGTACAGTACTGTAAGCAGTTTTCTGATCACTGCTCTGTGCGAGCTAATTTCGGAGAGAGAAAGGTATTCAAATGTTTCGATTCTTACAAACGTAATAAGCCTCACATTTTATCTATCTGCTTCACTTTACCACAAAGCTGTGTTCTGTGTACTATACACAGATTAGACAGAAGACAGGTGAAATTTACACACTATTAACTTATTATTTTAAATTAAGCTGTATTTTATTTAACAATTACTAAAGGACACTGCTATTATACAATATTTTTGCATTCCTATACCAGGCAGATCTCTCACAACGAGGTCTGTTTCGAGTTGCATGCTGATTAAGATGTTATTGTTTATAATGTGGAGTTGCTTCCGATACTTAACATCTCGCGTACCTCACCTCTTCCACTCTTGTACAATGGCCGCACTCTTCTGAGCAGGGTCTTCGGGATATGGCGTCTACGTTGCTGTGCCTCTTCCCTGTACGATGTTCAGAGGTGAAGTCGTACTCCTGCAGCCGCTGGACACAACATACTGTCTGGCCTTCCAGGTTTCTAAAGCTCAGTAGCCAGGTTAGGGCGGAGTGGTCAGTCCTCAGGTGGAATGGCTAACCGTACAGGTACTTGTGGAAGTGCTCCTAGACCATTACCGCCAGTAACTCTCGCCGGGTGACGCAGTAGCTCTTCTCTGCCTTGGCTGAAGACGCGCTGGTATCGTCTCAGCAATTGTCGAACCTTCTCGAGCTGTTCTGCGGTCAGGTGATCGGCCGCCCTCTCCAGTAAGCTTTCCAGACGGGGCTCCAGGTGTTTCGTTTGCACCCGCTCCTGTGTCTTGTCAATTGCTGTCACGATGATCCCGGGCTCGCACGTGTCCATCTCCGTTCCGGCCTGGACGTCGTGATCGATGTCCGCTAGGTTATATAGCCTCACTGGCACCTCTCGGCATGGCAGCAATGTTCTTCATTCGCTGTCCTTCCAGTCCCGCCGTCACTACCACCTCCTTTCTCGCGGGGACCCACGTCTTTCTTCAAGATGACTCTGCAGATCCCAAGGCGTTTTTTGGGTTGCCGGAGTGTGACCTCTTCTCCAATGAGCCGTGTGATCCATATGAATCTGAACCATTTCAATAGGCCATAACTTTTGCACCAATTATATGACACGTGAAACTTTGGGAGAATATAATACACAAGTGGGAGATTACATTGCAATATTTATATCTCAGAGAAAATGTTGGAAGTATCCTCCACCAGCATCTATACATGTTTGTACTCGTCTCACCATATTCATTGAAGTTTTACGGAGAGTATCCTCGCCAATATTACTTATTTCGGTTCGAGTGGATTTCTTGAGAATCAATTGTCCATGGCCTACTCTTGTACTCTCTATTTCTAGATATCCCTACAAGAAAAAATCCAGTGAGTTTAGGTCAGGGGATCTGGGGGGGACAGACCTGTTGAGATTATCCGATTATCAAAGAAACTGGTTAAAATTTCCATGGTGTCATTAGATGTACGCCACGTTGCTCCATCTTGCTGGAAATAACCTTCTCTCAATTTGATATCATCCAGCTGCTCCACAAATGTCTTGAACATACCCATATATACCTCAGAGTCTACAGTCGTATCAAAGAAAATGGGACCAACGATCCATATTGAAGTGGTTCAGGTTTATATGGATCGCACTATATTTGAGTTGCAAGGATGGACATGAGATTGAGTCTAGATGATGGATATGTGCTCTGTAACGTTTACCTCCCTGGTGTCAGTTTGGTCTTCCCATTCAAGGGCCACCTGTGTGTGGGTCCCACAAGGTTGTGACCACTAGCGTTTAGGGGATGGCCGAGAGCTTTGGGACTTCCCAGTCAAGAGCCACCTGTGTGTGGATCCCACAAGGTTGTGGCCGCTAGCGTTTAGGGAATGGCCGAGAGCTTTGGGACTTCCCAGTCAAGAGCCACCTGTGTGTGGGTCCCACTAGGTTGTGACCACTGGCGGTTAGGGGATGGTCAAGAGCTTTGTGACTTCCCAGTCAAGAGCCACATGTGTGTGGGTCCCACAAGGTTGTGGCCTCTGGCAGTTAGGGAATGGTCGAGAGCTTTGGGACTTCCCAGTCAACAGCCACCTGTGTGTCGGTCCCACAAGGTTGTTGCCACTGGCGGTTAGGGGATGTTCTAGAGCTTTGGGACATCCCAGTCAAGAACCACCTGTGTGTGGGTCCCACAAGGTTGTGACCACTGGCAGTTAGGGGATGGTCGAGAGCTTTCGGACTTCCCAGTCAAGAGCCACCAGTGTGTGCGTCCCACAAGTTTGTGACCACTGGCGGTTAGGGGATGGTCGAGAGCTTTGGGACTTCTAAGTCAATAACCACCTGTGTGTGGGTCTCACAAGGTTGTGACCACTGGCGGTTAGGGGATGGTTGAGGCCTTTGGGACTTCCCAGTCAGGAGCCACCTGTGTGTGGGTCCCACTAGGTTGTGACCGCTGACGGTTAGGGGATGGTGGAGAGCTCTGGCGTCATGGTGTGCTCGTACTGGAAAAATTATGTACATCATCTATCCTTGCGACATTGTCAACTGAATATGGTTGCCCGTCCGGTGCCTCACCTCATCCCTCCTTCTAAAGGTTTATGGTAGAAGTACACGATAAATGCTCTGCCCCCTCGACCATGTACTTCTACCCCTCTACGCTGCAGAGCCCCTTCGTTGATATATTACCTTTACCTTCTATTGTGACATGTAAGGCACTAAAAAAAGAGTAAATGTACTGGAAGAAAAAGAAGAAAAGATATGAAAAACGAGATAATAAGGTAAAGAATCATAAAGGAACAAAACAATCATCTATAGAAATAAGCATAGCAAGGAAAAGGAAGTAGCGAAATAAGACGTTGATAAAGAAGTAAACAAATGAAGTACGAAACAGGACATTTAAATGAAAAATGCATTAAGGGAGGGTAAGGAAGAAGAAAATAAATAGCAAGAAAGGAAAGAAAGCAGGCAAGCAAATAATTAATGTTTTCAGGTTAATTAAATTCCCGAAGCCACAATAGCAGGCACACAAAAGACTGCTGCAGATCACATCGATCTTGATTCCATCTTGCTTTCTTTTCTTGCTGTTCCCGCATGGCCACACAAAACACTGTGCACGGTGTAAATTAGGACATGCACCACGCCATTCATCACAAGGGGTGCTCAGCTGCACGACGAATTAGGAGCGTTCGTGCGTGTTCCTCACTCACGACAGCAATATCTTTCATAAAAACTACCATCTACTCACTTGGCTTTCTCCAGTCTTGTACACAATATTAGTACCGACACTTATGACTATCAACTGTCAACCCAGCACAGGAAGGCAACTACGGTATGAGGAAGGAGAGGAGCTTGAACTGTTTCTCTGCTCTGATAGTAGTCTGTTTACTAACGAAATGAATGTATGAGAATGCATATGAGTTACCCATACTGCCAGATGTAATGCTCGTTTCAGTAACTGCAGTGTTAGGACTTCTAACTATACAGTCCGATTTTTAAAGGAAGGTACGTGAAGGTGATCAAGCAAGTGAGGCGAAGGTTAAGTCTCCCGGCTCCTACCTCACTGAGAGGAAAGAGGCCTAATCCCGGAACACCAGTTTGGCTTCCGTTCTGGCCAATCCACGACCGAGCAACTACTGCGGGTTGCCGAGAAGGCCTCCCTGGGATTCCAGGAAATGTCTAAAACGGTAGCAGTCTTGTTAGACGTGGAGAAGGCATTCGCCACTACCTGGCACGAAGGGCTTATTTACAAACTCCTAGAGCATGAAGTTCCCCGTCCATACATTTCCTTGGTGGCCGGTTTCCTCAGAAACCGAAGCTTCCGAGTAAAGGTGGAGGGAAAGCTGTCAACCGAGCGGTCCATTGGCACTGGAGTACCGCAAGGCAGCGTGCTGTCACATGCATTCTTTGCAGCTTACATGGCCGACATACCCACACACCACAACACCCACACCTGTCAGTATGCAGACGATCTCATGATCTTCGCGGTAAACAGAAACCCGAGATATAGCTTTCGGCAGATCCAAGCCCAGCTCCGGGCCATTGACGAATGGAGCGCAAAATGGCGAATGGCAATTAACCCGGAGAAGAGCTCTTCAATTCTCCTGGCGAAAACCAGAGCCAAACGGTTGCAGCAGAACTTCGTTTTACGGCGCCGTGGAATCCCATGGGTGCAAACGGCGAAGTATCTCGGAGTGACGCTGGACCGCAAATTAACTTACGCTCCGCACGTCAAAGGCAACGTCCAGCTTTGACACATGGCGCTCAGGAACCTATACCCAATATTCCGTTCAACCATGCCCCTCCGTCTCAAACTCCAGCTGCATCGGGCGATCATCCCGCCCATGATTTTGTACGGCTGTGAGATCTGGGGAACAGTGGCAAATATCACTTTCGTCAGGCTCCAGACGCTGCAGAACAGTGATATACGATACAGACTGGAGATTCCCAGCCCAGATCCTTCATGAACATTAAAAACTCCCGTACATTGTCGATGTCATCCGAGAGAGGGCACGATCAATGTACGACGAAATCCAAACCCATGGCAACCCTTTGGTGAACTTCATGGGCAGATATGACCAGAGGGAGCAAAGACGCTTGCCATCATACTAACTCCCCAGAGACGTCCTGGGGCCCCTTGGTTAACCCAAAGTAAAGCCCATTAACTGAAAAATTCATTTTACGCCTGATGGCTCAAGCGATAGGCCACCCGTAATCAAAACGGGGCGAAAACACTAAACCGATCCCCCCCCCCCCCCAATGGGAGAGTGCAATAAAACTGCTAAGAGATTACTCAAGGGCATCCAAACAAAAATTTTTAAACGAAACTACAACCTACCCTCAGCAGAACAATAAAAAGCATTCCTGACTCACTTCGCAGGTTAAGCCGCAAAGCGGCTAGGTACTTCGTCAGAAGACACCCGGACGGGGAAAAAGAAAATTTGCCCCACCCGACCAGGACTACCTCTGGACCTCTGGTAAGAAGGGAAGGTCGTGGCTATGGAAACCTAAACAGAGGTTGCTAGATTGTTTACACTGGTGAATCATAATCTCCTCAGCTCGGCTATCGCTAGTGATATGCCGGAAACAAGAGTTTGCTTGATTATTCAGTTGCGCTGTGTATTGTTAGCCTACTTTTTAAAACCACAAATAAAATACGTTTTTATGGAAGCAAAACGTAGTAGCAGTAGCGTTGGTGGTTGAAACTGGCCTTATCAGCCAAAAGTACCGACAGGAAATATAAAACAATGTAAATTAGATATACATGATCATATTAATAATAATCAATCAATAAATAATACAAATACAATAATAGTACATGGGAGATCAACAGGGTGTATAGGAGCATTTATTTTACGAAACTCTATGTAGAGTAGGCTCGGAAAACCAACCCTCCATTCTTTTGTTTAGTACTGCTCGAGGCGACGTTATGGCTGGGTCCACTTCCGCTCAAAATCCTTAGAAACGGAAAATAGACGTGACCTTCACATAAGATACAGATTTGGAAAGACGCTTAGAGTGCGTGTCTGAGCATAAATGATGAACCAACCCACGTGTCGCGGTGGAGTAGCGCGCGAGTAACAAAAAATTCAGAGTGGGAATTGTATATAGCCTGTCAGAGGGAAATTACCAGTCACATGATCTTCGCAATGTTCCAAAATAAGAGTAAGTGGGGGAAAATAGTAAGATGGCTGAAGTAGGCCGTTTTCGTAAAGAAAAACGTCATTAGAGGTACGGCGCATTGCTCCATCTTGAGGAATTAACCTTCTCTCATTTCGATATTTTATTTGCACAAGTTCTCTGACTCAAACAACCGCCTGTCTCACTATCGCTGTCTGCGTCTCTCTTCCCTCCCAGGTGGGCCGCGTCGTGGCTGAGCTTTTCTTTTCTTTTCCTTGATTTACGTCCTCCAACGTTGTCATATCGGACGATGAATGAAATAGGTGAAATAATGCTCAAATGAGCCCAGGGTCCAAAGAGCTTAGAGTTACCCGACATAAGTCTTTCAGGATAAGGGAGAACCCCGGAAAAACATATTCAGGTAACTCACCCTGACCGAGATTCGAACTCGGGACCTCTTGAACGTGAGGCAGACACTCTACCACCAAGCTACCGAGGCGGGCAATTGTGAATAAATCGATCATGGAACAGTCAAAGTGTTTTCTTTGCGAATCACATCACACCCAGTCAGGACGTATTCCACACCCTGCAACATAGAAGAGAGTCCATGCAGAGGGAACCCCGAGGAAACCCCGACCTGTCCCTCCGTGGCTCAGTGGTTAGACCGCTTGGCTCTCACCAAGGCGGCTCGGGTTCGATCCCAGTCTATCGCAAATTGAGATTTGTGGTAAACAACACGGTGCTTCCAACATTTTTTCTCAGATGTAAATAGTGTAATGTTATCTCCCAATTGTGTATTATATTCTCCCAAAGTTGTACATGTGTCCTATTATTTGTTCAGAGGTTATGATTTATTGAAATGGTTCAGATTTATATGGATCGCACTGTATAATCGGAAATATTTATGGATCTTTGGGGCCTTTTAAGTCTATCTGGGCAGATTACTGCAAAACCTATTCCAATTTTAAACTTTGCCTTCCTAAAATTGTTCAGCATTTTTCATTATATAAAGTGTGTGTCCGTAGGGGAGGGAATCCGTCGCCTTCAGCTGCCGAGGTGTGGGTGCTGCGGACCCTTAGCACTCGTGGTACCTCTGACGTTACCAGAGGAACCTCGGGCCGAACATTCGAGACCCTCCCGTAGGGGAGTTTTTCGGATTGGGTTGGACTCGAGGGGGTAGAGGGTTGCCTAAGAAGTCCCGGGTACTAGCCTGCAGAGCTAGTAGAGGGTGTACTAGATCACCAGGTGGCCCCACCGAGGTTTTCGGTAGTCTTCCCTGCGGGATTGACGCGCTTAAGTGGCGTATCTACTTCCACCCGTCTTGACGTGGTAGTCGATGGGGGGAGGAGTTTTAGACTCAACGTATTGCCCCATGGAAAAAACCCTGGAGTTATCCATGGCTCCAAGGTAGAAGGAGGCCCGGGTCATTGGTCCTACGGATCCCCATCGTTCCAAGGTAGAAGGACGCCCGGGTCCGTAGTCTTACGGATCCCCATCGTTCCAAGGTAGAAGGACGCCCGGGTCCGTAGTCTTACGGATCCCCATCGTTCCAAGGTAGAAGGACGTCCGGGTCCGTAGTCTTACGGATCCCCATCGTTCCAAGGTAGAAGGACGCCCGGGTCCGTAGTCTTACGGATCCCCATCGTTCCAAGTTAGAAGGACATCCGGGTCCGTAGTCTTACGGATCCCCATCGTTCCAAGGTAGAAGGACGTCCGGGTTCGTGGTCTTACGGGTCCCCATCGCTCCAAGTTAGAAGGACGTCCGGGTTCGTGGTCTTACGGGTCCCCATCGCTCCAAGTTAGAAGGACGTCCGGGTTCGTGGTCTTACGGGTCCCCATCGCTCCAAGGTAGAAGGACGTCCGGGTCCGTAGTCTTACGGATCCCCATCGCTCCAAGGTAGAAGGACGTCCGGGTCCGTAGTCTTACGGGTCCCCATCGCTCCAAGGTAGAAGGACGCCCGGGTCCGTAGTCTTACGGATACCCATCGTTCCAAGGTAGAAGGACGTCCGGGTCCGTAGTCTTACGGATACCCATCGTTCCAAGGTAGAAGGACGTCCGGGTCCGTAGTCTTACGGGTCCCCATCGCTCCAAGGTAGAAGGACGCCCGGGTCCGTAGTCTTACGGATACCCATCGTTCCAAGGTAGAAGGACGTCCGGGTCCGTAGTCTTACGGATCCCCATCGCTCCAAGGTAGAAGGACGTCCGGGTCCGTAGTCTTACGGGTCCCCACCGCTCCAAGGTAGAAGGACGCCCGGGTCCGTAGTCTTACGGGTCCCCATCGTTCCAAGGTAGAAGGACGTCCGGGTCCGTAGTCTTACGGATACCCATCGTTCCAAGGTAGAAGGACGTCCGGGTTCGTGGTCTTACGGGTCCCCATCGCTCCAAGTTAGAAGGACGTCCGGGTCCGTAGTCTTACGGATCCCCATCGTTCCAAGGTAGAAGGACGTCCGGGTTCGTGGTCTTACGGGTCCCCATCGCTCCAAGTTAGAAGGACGCCTGGGTCCGTAGTCCTACGGGTCCCCATCGCTCCAAGGTAGAAGGACGCCCGGGGCCGTGGTCATACGGGTCCCCATCGCTCCAAGGTGGAAGGAGGCCAGGGTCATTAGTCCTACGGGTCCCCATCGCTCCAAGGTAGAGAGGCCTGGGTCATTGGTCCTACGGGTCCCCATCGGTCCAAGGTAGAAAGAAGCCCGGGTCATTAGTCCTACGGGTCCCCATCGTTCCAAGGTAGAGAGGCCTGGGTCATTGGTCCTACGGGTCCCCATCGGTCCAAGGTAGAAAGAAGCCTGGGTCATTGGTCCTACGGGTCCCCATCGGTCCAAGGTAGAAAGAGGCCCGGATCCTTGGTTCTACGGGTCCCCATTGCTCCAAGGTAACACCTCTGGTGTTAAATGTTAAATATAAAAATGTGTCCATGTATCAAAATTTTTACCCAGCTAAATCTTTAGCGCCTATCCTTTGCGTGGACAAGAACCACCGCTACTAACGAAGGTCCGTACTGTAGGACTCCAACATCTCTTCTACTTCCCTACTTGTTATTCCTTAACCTTCTTTTTCTATCCTATTCCCTTCCTTGCCCCACCAAAAGAAAAAAACAATTGCATGGACTCAGTCGAGAGTTGTTAATGGTGCAGGGTGCACGTGTGTCACACGGACTTGAAGGTTTCGTACGTGTGTGTTACGTCATTCTACTGATATCAGAGTTGTACCACTGTCTTTCTAGGAAAATAAATAGCATTGTGAATTTCTGCAACTTGACGTTTAACTTTACGAACCCACAAGTCACAGTATGATAGATCTACTCTGGTCGCAGTAGCACAATCCAATCCAATGTAATCCTGTTTAAAATAAGAATATTCCAGCATATGAGGTATAGTTTTAAGTGGCATGTATTTTAATTTGAATATTTCCAAAAATCTTGATACTTATAGTGTGTTTCCAAAGAAAAGCAGGCTATAAAGCTTCTGAACTCGAGAATTTGTCGCGTATTGATGCGCATGCGTGCGCAAATACACACAGACGCACCATCCTTCTACAAATACACACATACGCTCTCTCTTGGACTAGAGAAAAAGGAGAACAAAACATAATCGGCTTACGTAGAAGAAAAAGGGACTCATCCAAGCAGACATCTGCTGCAACAGATTTTTTGATGATTTATCCAGGGTCAAAGTACAATAGAATTTGGAGAAACAGAGCATTTTGGTAGTTTTCTGTGCTTGTCTTGTTCAAGGAGAGATTAAATGGCGAAAATGCCAAAATTATAATTGTTTGTTTTTGCTTGAAGGCAGTTTTATTGCAGTATGGTTGCTGGATTTAATTTATCTAATTCTGTCAATTCAAATTATGGCCTAATTTAGTTTATCCATCAGAACCCAGAATCCACGTTGAGCACTTTTAAGTTCATATAAATGTGAGGTAGAAAATGGAGGATACTTAGGTAATAAGAATAATTTTTGAACATAACTGAATATTTTTGTTAATTGATGGAAATTAATCATTTCTCCACACTAGGCGTATACAGGCTAAGGTTTTTTGATGGATAGACTCAACATGAAAAATTCAATGCCATGGCCGGGATTTGAACCACGAATCTCCTGATTTCCGTCCAGTCGCTCCAACCCATTGAGCTACCATGGTCAACGTGCCGACCTGACATTAAATTCACAATTCGACTTGTATATTTTCCCAGTAGACCACTAGGGGCTCTCGCATCCGAGATACACCGTTTGTGACGACTTACTATCGTAAGTACTTGAGTCCCAGGCTTCATCATTTAACTCTTATTAACTTAATATGTCTCGAAACAACATTCATAAAGCTAATGAAAATTACAAGTTAGTTGGCTAAAGATTTTGACATATGGATCACTTTATATAATAAAAAATGCTGGAAAAAGTTTTGAGGAAGGCAAAATTTAAAATTAAAGTAGGTTTTGCAATAATGTGTCCACATAGAACTTCAAAGGCTGCAGAGATCCATAAATAATTCCGATTATACAGTGTGATCCATATAAATCTGAACCATTTCAATAGCCCATAACTTTTGAATCAATAATGGGGCACACGTGCAACTTCGGGAGAATATAATACACAATTAGGAGATTACATTACGCTATTTACATCTCAGAGATAATGTGGGAAGTGTCCTCCACTAGCACCTATACATGTTTGCACTTGTCTCATCATATTCTCTGAAGTTTTACGGAGAGTATCCTCGCCAGTGTTACTTATTTCGGTTCGAATGGATTCCTTGAGAATATTGATTGTCCGTGGCCTATTATTGTACACACTATTTTTTAGATACCCCTACAAGAAAAAATCCAGTGAGGTTAGGTCAGAGGATCTGGGGGGCCAACAGACCTTTTGAGATTATTCGGTTATCAAAGAAACTGTACAACTACTGTGCCAATGTCAGGAAGTTTCTGTATCAAGTGTATTGTTCCCATTATTGTTATTGTTAATAGCATCAATACGAGCATATCACATCTTTTATTCGTTCTTTATTGTTTTCTTTTCCTTTCTTTTCTACTCCCCTCTGCTGTCATGGCTAAATTGTGTTTCAGTCAAGCTGGTTAACTGAGACTATAGAGTTGCTATTTATCATCCGTTTTACAAACGGAATATTTGCAGGAATGTTTACTCTACAGCGGGCTGAGAAGGAAGACATCTCCTTCCATCCTCACTACTTTCAACATTCAGATAAACACAGCCAACTAAAGCGGTTGATTCTGTTTATAGTCGCGTGGTAGTCTCATTAGTGCAGTGATGGCTTGCATGTGCAACATGAGTAAAGGAGAAATGTTATATCGAGATTGGGAGAAGAAGCATTTTTTTCGTTCACGATGGTAAAACAAAGCTTTGATACGCCTTACTAATATTGGATACCTTTGTAGATTTGCTGTAAGATGGTATCTAAGTGCCGTGCATAGTGCCGAGTGAAGGCTAAACTGCTTTGTGCAGTTCAGGTTTACTGCCGAAAACATTATGACTATGACTACGCCACTATCAAACATTGTACTTTGATAACAGCTCCAATGAACTTTTTGATAAATTGTTACGTTTATTTTTGAGAACTGACGCAGTCCCTGTCAGCTAGGAACACTGAAACGGCATATAACTTGATATCAGAAATACATTAACATAAACAAAAGAATAAATATAAATAAATGACATGCCAGAATAGATATATGTCATAACGTGAGCATATATCCGAGAGACGGGCCACTCTGCGAAGGTCAGTAAACTCCCTTTGCAATCCCTGTAAACAAAAATCTCTACCCGATGGTCTGTCTCGCCCTAAAGGCAAACTTGGTACCAGCAAGTCGCAAACCGACCCATTGTTATAATCCCACGCGTGCTTCTGAAAACAGGTTTCGATATTTTGACCAACGCTCAGAACGCTTGCTTACGCATAACTTTTAGCAAGCGGGCCGTTAGAGAAAGCGACTTTGATATAAGGTCCAAAACTGGAAAATTTGAACAGTGATCGTAAGTGGGGATAGGTACCGGCCAATGGAAAATTAATATTAGTTCAAGTGATTTTTCAAACTCCATAAAATACCTAGAGTGGGGGAAATGCAAAATAATGGCTGAAAGTAGGTTTTTCTAGTAAGAACACTTCGGTCTTTTGATCTACGTGAGACGGACGCATATTCAGGGTCGTCTTAACAACTCCGCGGCCACGCCATGCACTAAGACAAAGTACAGCATATAACAGTCGTTCCAGTGAAAATTGGTGCAAATATATAAGGAATGCGATACATATAGTTCAACTGCGCAGCGCTATTCTTTCTACAGATCACATCACAATACTGACGCTGAACGCAGCAACCACGCGGACGACAACTTCACGGTGGCGAGCAAAGGAATCTAAGGACACCAGTAAACTTTCATCTACCAAATTCGAGGTGTCTTCTTCATTCAACCCACAACTAGTCAGGACGCGCCCACTCCCTGAGGTTCATATGAGAGTACTCATCCGAGAGCTACATCACACGTCACCTCGAACCGGCTCCAATCTACCTATCCTTAAACTACACACGCCACCAGTCCATAATTGTGAGGCATTGAGCACAAGGGAGAGCTCGACGTGGTTCGCTACGAGCCGGACCGCCTCAGAATACTGTGACTTTGTGGGTTTGTAGAATTAAAAGTCCAATTTGCCGAAATTCTAAATTTTCTTTATTTCCATAGAAATACACTGTTCAATTTTCACGTAACAACATTACATTACATATACACCGTCTGCCAAGATCGATGACAATAACACACAGCGTTCAGTTTACAACAACAACACTCTCAGCTGTTGTTTACTGCCTACTCGCGACTCACTCTTGTTACACAGCTTCAACTTTTGGCGAGTCGGCACTTCCTTAAATACCTCATTACTAAGTGCGAGATATTTCCGGAACAATAAAGAAAAACAAGTTTTCTCTGACAATCGAAATATCACTATACATTCCAAACACTGAAACCCTATCTGGGCCGACAAATCCCTTACATCAGCTATCTTTGTTTTCCGGCTATTTGTTTACACTAGCCGCGCTATCCTTAACTGCTTATGCAAGCTCTTTACTACCGTGAAACAATATCCGCCGTCTGTTTTTTATTCCTGCCGAAACTTTTATGCCTGTTGCCGCGACAATACAGTATAGAAGCTATTTAACTGTCTTTAGTAATACAAAGGACATAATTAAAGCTGCATAAGTATATTATAACAAAACAATCTAATGAACATTGTTGATACGTCCATCACTCATATTTTATAGTGTTATTACCCCTCCTTTTGCTTTCCTAAGTAACTCTTCAGCTCAGAAATGTGCATTTGATTAGGACGCAAAAGACGTTTCATCCAAAACCCATGACCCATATTGTGACATACTTGTCATGTCAGTTTACCTGCCAGGTAGAAGTAAAGCGGAAGAGGTGGCTGTAGGGGCTTTACTGGCCCTTCTCTACAGAATGACTAACATTTAAATGCATAAATGCTATAACAAGGTAACGATAAATCACAGACTTGATATTAAGGGTATCAAACAAAGGAGTTTAATTCAACGGTTTCAGTATTAAAACGACTGTTTTTACAGACGTGTGCAATATTATAATTATTGGACTCAATGGTGAACATTTTAACATATACCGTTTATTTTCTATTTATTTAACAGAAATAATATTACAAAGTTAATGTTTTCAACTTTTAGTATTTTGTATGCATTCCTTTAGCCTATATTACCATTTTGATACGTTTAGGCATGCTCTCTACAAGATTGGAGCACTTTTCCTTTATTTCTCCTTCTCTGTGCCAAATGCTTATCACGCCCTCAATAAGCTGAACTTTTGTTGTTATTTTCAATTTTTTCAGTCTCTGTTTAACAATACCCCACAGATTCTCTACGGGATTTAAATCAGGGTTATTTCCCCGGTCGTGGAAGTACTTTTACATTGTTTTCTCTGAGGAACTGGGTTACAGATTTTGCTCTATGGCAGGGAGTACTGTCATGCATGAACACAAAATCACCATTTGGAAACCGTTCTTTACTTTGCGGAAATAGTCTTGTTTCTAATAAACTTTTATACTGTTTCTGCTCCGTAGATCCCAGAACTATGTATAATCTTCCAGGTCCATGGACTGACATACAGCTCCATGCCATTTTTGATGTTGGGTACTTTACTCTTTAATCGACACCCTGAGGGGAAAATGCTTCTTTATCTGTCCTTCTCACATATTGGCTTCTCTCTTCACATACTTCAAACATGGATTCATCTGAAAAAATTATCTCAAACAACAAAAACCTCTATTAATATTAAACAGTTATAATATTGCTCAAAGATAGTATAACAAAACCAGCAATGAGAGAAACAAAGTTTAGGCTGTTTATTTCATTTCCATAAAATTTACATGTACGTATTTTAATTTTATGCTATATAAACTTTTCATACTATTTATCTTTCTCCAAAATTCCACTGAATATTTCTGCATCTCTTCGGCCCATTCTAATCGTTTTTTTTTTTTTTGTCATTGCACATGTGAGTTTAACCTTTTTACGAGGCCTGCGTGCTGGTAAACCTGCTTCTCATAATCTTCTGTGCACTACTGAGGCTGATATTTCTGTACCGTACTGCTTTAGTTGATTACTGAGGTCAATGCTGGTTGCTCTTCTATTTTGTTTTGCCACCTGCACAAGTTTTATTTGCATCCTTGGTGATAGCGTTCTTTTCCTCCCGCATTTTCCATCCCTTTGTGAGGTCAACGTCTCACGGAATGTAAAAGCTTGATTAATGCGAGCAACAGATTTTTGTGAAATGCACAATTTCTTAGCTATTTGACGTTGTGAATAAAGGGTTTCCTTCAGCTACTTTCCTTGGGGATAAGTCAGCAGTTTTACCCATAACCTCACTTTTGAAACAACGTGAATGCTAAGGATGAGATACACGATGCTACCTGGCTTGAGATCAGTTAATAATAAATACTGAGAATATATTAGTCATAAAACACAATAAAGGCAAATATTAACAATTTTCAGTTACTACATTCGCCAAATGAAAGCAATGTCACCTAACAGTTGGATAAATAGACATGAAGAAAATGGCTGCTGTTAATTCAGAGCTACCACCATATTACTATAACTAAAAGAAAAATCCCCCAGCTATTATTAGGAGAGAAATTTTATTGAGTATGCTTCATATTATAGCAAGAAAAATAATTACGACAAATTGAAATAAGTTATGGCGGATAAACTGAAGCAAAGTAAAAAAACAAATGAATCTAATGATTTGCACACGTCTGTACTTGTGTATCTTTCAGTAAGCGTATATGAGTCGTTAATTGCCTTTAATTGCTCTGCGTTTGCAGCTCAGAGAGTGCCGAAATAGTGCCTTAAGTGTGTTGTATAATGCTCAAGTGGGCAGAAGTCCTTAGAGGCACGGCTTTTTACGCTTTACATTCGTCCCGGGTATATTTGTTACAAGAACTTTCCTTGCTTTGTCATTAGCAAAGGTATCCTTATTCCTTTGATGTATTCCTGCAGCTTTTAGGCAGTTCCACTACTTGCTTTAACTGTTAATTATACCTGCTTGGACATCAAGTGCAGACAAGTTTTCCTTTGATGTATCCTTTTTTTTAATCAAAGAACGCATTATTTTATCTCCCGTAATTTAGAGATTTAAGCTCAACGGCGTAAAAAGAACTGAGAGGGTAAATCTGGGAAAATTCCTGACGATATACATAGCTTTAACGTTGAGGTTTGCATGCCAAAAATCGTCAAAGAACTAAACAGCGTGATAAAATATTCCTACATGTCGAAGCACGAAAAATAACTTCATTGGGTTTTGCTTTAACTTGAACAACCGAAGTGGCAACATTGAGGCTGGGGTATGTAAGGAATTATAGCTATGTAGTGTAATCTTACCAACTTCAGTTATTTGCCAACAATATGAATTAAATAATAGTTTCACGACATACATTCTAGTTTGTTAGCGATCACAAACTAAGATAAAAGTTTCATTTCTTGGATTTCAACTCTTGATACTGTTGTGACCGCATTGTTGAGGCGAGGCTGCGTGGCCGACGAGTTCAAAGAGACTCCCGTAGGGCAGGGGATCCGTCCCCTTCAGCTGCCAAAGTGCGGGCACTGCGGACCCTTAGCACTCGTGGTACCTCTGACTTTACTAGAGGAACCTCGGGCCGAACATCTGAGCCCCTCCTTCGGGAGTTGTTCGGATTGGGTTGGACTCGAGGGCGCAGTGTGTTCCCGATACCCGTGGGAATCGGGTACGTCTTCGGATGGGGTTGAGGGAGCCATTAATTCTCCCGGGTACTAGCCTGCAAAGCTAATAGAAGGTGTGCTAGATCACCAGGCGGCCCCACAGAGGTTTTCGGTAGTCTTCACCTTTGGTGTTGGCGCGCGTAAGTGGCGTATCCACTTCCATCCCGTCTTGAGTCCATAGGACCAGATGGGGTGGGGCTTGTTAGGTATCAAGGTCTTGCCCTATGGAAAGACCCATGCAGGACGCCGAGCGCCCTTTGGGACAGCTCGGATAACTCCCTGGTAGCAAGAGGCCCGGGTCCTGTTCCTACGGGTTCAGGACTAATGGGAGTAGAACCTCTGGGCTTAAACTGAGTTCAAAGAGACGGGCAGTGCAATGCGGAGATAAAATCTTGCCGAAACGATGGGGGAAGTAGACGTTTTCTGGAGAGTCCGTCTTTCTTCTAGCGCCATCCTGATTGTCTGAGAATATTCCGGAATAGTGATTAAGCCACAAAAGGAGCCGTCGCCCGCCACCGGATATTCCGAGCTCAGCCGTCACACCGACAACATGGAAGCGAAGAAGAAGCAGCAGCAAACGTCGTCTGCAGCAAAAGCAGCAGCACAAAACGCCGGCACAGTTCCTCCCATGGAACCTGCGGGAGAGCAGCCTGCACCGCCGCCACTGAGCTCGCCCGAGACTAGCACTGCCGCCACCATTGCTTACCTGCCGCAGCACACAGCCGACACAGCAGAAGAAGAAGCCGCGCTGCCGCTCAGCTCGACATCGCCGCCGAGCTTTAGCGCAGTTGCACGGGGAGTGCACAGGTAACTGCCTGAGGCACTTATCCTCAACACCACCCGACTCCGCTGACCTTCTCTGGTGAAGGTGTCTCGCATCACCACACACGAGACCTTCAACCCCTGTGAGACTGGAGTACCTCAACATAGCAGACTACCATGCTGCGCTGAGTGACGGGCTACCTGCCTTCGGGCGGGTGCTCCCAATCGAAGCCAGCATGGGGGGCCGTCCTATTCCATGTCGCCACTGCTGCCAATACGGCCAGACCGCCACCACCTGCAGTGAGGAGCCTCGTTGTCACTATCTTGGAGCTGCGTGCCTTACTGCAGTCTGCAAGGGACACGACCTGTCGCGCCGTCCCCTCTACTGTGCCACCTGCAACACCGCAGGCCACTTCACGGGACAAGCTTCGTGCTCCCTTAACACCAAGCAACGCCGAACCTTCAACCACAACACCAACCTCACGCCATTTTCCGTAGCAGCCAACACTACGCCGCAGTCACCTGGCAGCACCAGGAGACCCAGACCTACACAGCCGACACCACAGAACTCCTACACACCGTCACCACCGCACTCACCGACCTGCAGGCATCCATAGAGAAGCTGACGGCGCGGGTAGCTACATGGGAAGAAGCCCCACTTCAGACACTGGATGATGTCAGGGAAGCCGCCCAACCACCGCAATGCGCTCCTCAGGAAGAGGCCAGAGCCACCTCTGAGGCCTTAGGCCATTGCAAGGCTAAGCTGGAGAAGGTTGTTGGTTACATCAACGACACACGAATGCCGAGCAAGAAGCTAGAGGAGGCTCTCCGCAAACAACAGATCTTCATCTCCCAGAGCTTGGAAGACCTGGCCCCAGATGACGGGGCACCACCACCACCACACCTCCAGCCTCGCAGGGACTCCCGCGCCCGTTGGACGCCGCAGCCACAGGACCTGCCTCGCCGCAACCCTGCTCGAGCCCGAGCCCTTGAGGGCATCGGCCACACACCAGATGACTGCCCTTATGACTACCCATTTGCAGATTTTGCCAGAAGTTGAATAGTCACCACAGTTCACAGGTCGTAGCCAGGGTCCCCTGGATCATGGCTGCTACCTGATCACCACAAGCGGTTTTTCCGCAATTCAAGTTTTTACTCACAAACAGTCGGGTGCTTCGGCGGTACAGGCCAAATCATATTAGCACCACAGACCCGAATAAATACCTATAGCACCACCCTAGAACAACATCCCTCCCATGCCCCATCCTTCTTCCTACCCAGATACCCAATATACCCTGTTGTTGTTTTTCCTATTACCATTATTCGCGTTTCCCCCCGCCCAAAAAACACTGGGAGTCAGTTGTTAATTGGACTGGTGTGCGTGAACAGCTGTGTGAGCTGTGTTTGTAGCCGATGACCTTGCAAGTTGTATTGTGTATGTGACGTACTTCTGCTACTGCAGTGTTTGAACGAAGTGTGTTTCTATGGAAATAAAGATCAATTTTTAGTGTTTGTGGGCTTGCATCCCATTGGAAGACTAGAGATCGCTCTGGAACACGATGGTTAAGGGATAGCATCCCTTTTCCTGTCATGCAGCACTAGGACTCCCACTATGCTTGTGACAGACACGCGCGTTGAAGGAGAATGAAAGGGAGGATCGAAAAGTGCAGGGAAGCTTACTTCTCAGTATTTACCTAGCGCCCAGGGAAACCCTGAACAAAAGCTATACGTCTGGAAGTTCAGCCGCGGAGATCAAATCCGTGACCTCCCTAATGCAAGTCATGACCTGTGCTAGCTCTCTCGATATATTTTGCACTAAATTTCATTCTTTATTTTTATCATATTAGGGTTTTGGCCCTTGAACACTATGCTGCTAACCAAACGTCATGAGTAGGGGTGGATTTTGCCCTATTTGCCTATTTTATTCCTTTGTTCAGAAACGTAGGCTTTTAAGCTATAGGCACGCGTCCTACAATTACATTGGGGAACAACAAAATAATTGTTTAATGTTTCGAGCACTTCATGAGGCAATTCCTGCTAATTTTGTGTTGAGAAAAACAAATATAGCAATGAAAAATTTTATTAGCTCTAGTGTCTATGATATATACAAGGTGGAAGCATTACATATGAACGGATTGAGAGAAAAGGATACATTTTAATTACATACATGCTAACAACAATGAAAGTTCATTTGATATTTTTAACTGGTAATTAAATCCTAAGAGTTCTAAATTGCTGGAAAAATACTTCGCAGATAGTCGTGTCTGAAGAGAATCATGTGGTGGCCTATTGACTTCGTCGTCTTTTAGCTTGCCTCTTGTGATGGAGTTCCGCAGAATCCCTATACAAAGACCAACAGTAATCCGCAAGCATTACTGCATTCCAACGGCCCTGATATCTTTGTTCCATAACAGAAATGTCCTGATGGAATCTCTCCCCATGTTCATCACTAACAGCTCCACAACTAGGAGGGAAAAAGTGTAGGTGGGAGTGGAGAAAATGGATCTTAAGGGACATGTTGCATCCAAGGTTACCGTATTTTTGCAGGAGCACTGTTACCAAATGCTTGTAGTTGTCAACTACGGTATTTTGACAGGTGTGCCAACTCTCCCCAAAAATTCCCCCAAATTTAAAATTTTCACTCTAAAAATTGAAATGTCACTTTATCTTCAAAACAAGAGCTAATCTATCATTTTATGGTAATTTTTTAAATCAGCAGATGTTAAGCCCAATGCTATTAGCCTAATTTCTTAGTTTTATACTGCCTATAAATGCCTATTTCATATGTTTGTACCTATTCTGCTTATTAGTGCCTAAAACTGCCTTTTTAGCCAATTTCTTCTGCTTGTAATTTGCATTTGTTGGTTTCAACGTGAAGTTTTCGAGGAAGAGAAATTTCTTACTGCTACACATTGGATATAAAAGGGGGTTTATTAAGGAGACACATCTGTGCAAATTGGCCCAAAACTTACAACAATTCCAAATTTGTTTTTTTTTTGTCTTAAAATTAATATAGACATACTTCAATAATATAATTTTTATCTAGCGACAGTACAGAAAACGTCACATGACTATTTAAATAACCTTACACCTGTATCGTAGCTGCTATTACGTAATTTTAACCTCAGATTTCTCAGATTCTATATTTTCTACAGTTTTCTACCTTCAAAATGTTCCACAAGACGCAATTTTCTATTAATGTTTATGAAATTCTAAACAAGCCTCTAAGGGCAACTGCATTTAAAGTGTACCCATTTACATTGTTGTGTTTTTGTTATTTGTATCGAAAAGGATTATAATGCTTACTTATTAATGAAAACCCTTAGGAAAATAAAAATTGTTATATAGGTATGATCATTTTTCTCCCTTAGTTGATATGGCGAAGACATATGGCGAAGGCTAAAATGGGTGAAGAAGCTTATATACAAAACATTAATTTTTAAAATTACAGTATGTGGGACATTTTGAAAATCGCCTGTAGTTTAGACAAAAACTGTTAATTCCTCAGAAACTATTGTAACTAGAAAGCTGAAACTTGGTATTATTCCATACTTGATCGATTAAAACATATTGAAACAAATCTAACAAAAGCTTCAGATATTTCAATTTTCACCCTTAAGCCCCCACCCAAAACCCATGGTTCTTACTTAGTAAAGTGGATTTATATTTATTTTAATTATACGACAATATCTGTTATTTTAACTTGCTGTGGAGCCATTAATGAAATTTGGAATAAATGTAGAACTATTTAATCTAGGGAACTGCAAAAAAGTTTGTGTTTAGTGAATTTGTTGCAGCATATGGTGCGATGATTGTCATTTGGTTATAGTGCATTTATAGTGCATTTTAGAAGCCATTATGTATATTTCTAAGTGTTTACTTGGCAAACTTTTAGTGCCTATTTTGCCCATTTTAGTGACTTTTGCCTGCCTATTTCACACATTTTTAGTGCCTATAAATCCACTCCCTAATCATGAGTTTGGCCTTTATATATACGTTTTCAGAAGTTCTCACACTGCACCCTTACAACCCCAAAGTGCCAGATTGGCTCATACGTGATTTTTTGACAATAAAACAAACAAGTAAAACGAGAAATAGGAATACAAAGTCATATTCCAGTTTACGCAGGGGCGGTTCCTCTATAAGGTTGCAGGTTTGCGCTACACCCACTGATTCTGAATATACAACAGGTGCATTTTGCACATTAAAGCTGTACTTGTTTGCATTTTTTATATACAAACATGTTTCAATTACGCTTATCGTCTGTAGCTGCCCATGACCGCAGAAGTCGAAATAAACAGTGATTAGCTGTAGGAGCCGCAGGTTTGCAGCGAAGTGTTAACCTAAGATTTCGCCCAAATGTAGGCTCTCTGAGGGGGTTGCGGGAAGGTGAGGAGATGGGAGGAGCTTCTTATACATTGCTTAAATGGAGGTTTATAAACCTAGCTCCTCCTACTCTTAGCAACGGTTATAGCGTGACCTTCAGGATTAGCTTTTGTGTGCTCTGCTTTACGAACACAGGGAGAATTTAATTAAATGCATGGAAATTATTCAGAAGAGAGCTCTGTTAAACAACAACGGTACACTTGTTCAGGCTTCTGGGTTTATGGCCACTTTAAAAGATTATAATTTTTGTATTCTGGCTGTCTTTCATCTACAAGATCATGCCACATGTGGACATTTTTTACAATCAGCTGCAGAAACGAGACTGCAATGCAACATTTGCCATCGCCCAGCTAAACGCATTTGAAAGGAAAGTGCAAAAGGTAAAAAATAGCGTGGATATTGAACACGAAGAAACTGCAATTAGGAGGAGAAGAATAGAAGATCATAATGTGAAAAGAAGAGAAGCTCTTGAAGTATGTGACATTCTTAGAGAAGCAAAGGACAGATTTAGCTTCACGGGGCATCTGGTAGCCTCAACTTAGTTTCATCAAGAAAATTTCTAAGACATTTCCAGAGGATTCCCTTAGAGAAACAATAAGGTTCTATCCTTTTATCATTGGAACAAAAATTCGTAGAGAACTGACTGTAATTTACAGTCGAGTGGAATTTCGTGGAATGTCCGGCGCTTTGTGCTTGATGGACTTCAATAAGGAAAATAATTTATGTGCTACATTCAGCGAATATGTCAAACTCCTCCGAGTACTGTTAGCTATGCCAATTTCTACCGCTGAAGCAGAACGCTGTTCCTCAACTTTAAAAAGAGTAAAAAATTTCCTTGGGAACACGATGTCACAGGACCGATTGTCAGCATTAGCAATGCTTTCAATTGAGAGAGATCTTGTTATGAAGATCAGCGACTTCAACGCAAAAGTTCTAAGGAGAGTAGAGCAGAGAATCTGTATAAATAGGTGAGTCATTACTACTCTGTATTTTATTTTTCATTTGTGCACCACCAATAATTTAACCCACCAGCCGCCACTGAGCGGGTAGTCCGTGAACGTTCCTATTTCTCGTCATTCGCGCCCCGCTGCTTTTGTTCGCGATACACGGCTTAGAAAATTATTGATTTGAAAATTAGCTTATAAGAGGGTGTTTTTTTGGCGGCGGACAAAAGCTCCGGAGTCATCAGACTGACGTCCCTTCCCCATCAGCGGAACAAAACAACAGAATTGGGTCTTGTTTGTTGTTTGCATTGCTCTGCCACGGATCGATTGGCACCGATCCTTATACAAGGCTTATTAAAGACGTGCAATTGGCTGACAGCACCAATGTATTTGTGTGGATGTAGAAGGTCTTTGTTTGTGTGAAAACCCCTGGTTCGATTCTCGACGAGCTGGGCTATTTGATGTGGATTTTCCGTCATTTTCTGGGTCGGTAGCATTCCTAACCTCTTCGTTTCGTTTCAACTGCTTCAAGGTTGCAGGGTCAGGCGACTGGGTTGATGAGTTGCGGCAGAGGAGTGGAATTTCTTATGTATAAAAATGACAGTGCTTTATAAGTAGGTTAAAACACTGATTGCATTTGTTTTCTTTTGAGAACGTATCTTTGCCCATCCTCATAATTTTGATGTTCCTTCTCAAAATAGTCTCCCCTGAATGCGACGCAATTGTCCCAGCGTTTCTGCCAGTCTTCCAAGAGATGCTGGAAACCATTTTTGAGAGATCCTTCAAATTAGCCTCCGCAGCCTTCACCACTGTTTCTGATGATGGACAATGCCTCCCACGAAGGTGTTTCTTCAAGTTAGGGAACAGAAACAGGTCACATGGGGCTAAATACGGATTATAGGAGGGGTGAGGGATGTACTTCACGTTGATTTTTGCAAGATATTCAGCAACAACAATGGCAATATGCGGCCGCGCATTATCGTAGTGCAGCATCCAGCCTGCTTCACGGAAGTGTGGTCTTTTGCACCTGATATAGACTTTCAATGTTTTCAGGACATCCCTGTAGTATTTCCCAGTTTTGATGTGTGTGCAGGTACAACATGCTAATAAACCATTCCATGAATATCAAAGAATGAGATGATCATAACTTTCCCAGCAGAAGCAACCACTTTTGCTTTTTTGGGGTTTGGTGATGACGGATATTTCGACACTGAGCTTTGCCGTTTGCTCTCAGAATCAAAATGATGTATCCAAGTTTCATCAGCAGTGATTACGTTTGAAGGAAAATCCGGATCTTCCTCTAACATCAATTTTAACTGCATGTTACATCCATTGCAGCGGTAGGCGATACTGAACATGTCTGAACTTGCCTGGTTCTCACAGGCGGGAACCAGGAGTACCAACAATGAAACTACTACTGCGTGTTTGTTTCACATTAAGCTAACAGGGTATTATAACATTGAATTTCAGTGCGAAAAATTATGATAATTCTTTATTGAACAGTGTTCGTATAAAGGTGTGTAATTTCGCCTGTTGCTGTTTCTAAAAAGCTATATACGGCACTGTAATGCACTGCAAAGGTAATTATGCAGCCATAAAATTATACCGTGAAGATTATACGAAATGATAAGTCAATGAATACTTTTTTAACAATGAACATCTGTTTTATGTTATAGTAGACATATATGCATATTGTAAATCTGTCACATAAAATAGAAATACTTCAATTCTATCTCAATTGTTTTCTATCACCCACAGCTTCCTCACAAAGTAACTTCGTTACAAACTAGAAAATTAGCAGAACATGTTCTAGGAATGAAAAATAAATTAGTGTTACAATATGTACAAAGTTTTTATCCAAGTCTGAACAAGAAGATATCTCTAGTACATAGTTTTATGTGTCCATTTTCTTATATTTCCTTTCTCTCTTCCGCTTAAACACTATTGCGAGAAGGTATGCTTGATGGCTTTCTGTCATAACATTATTTATTGCTTCTAGATTGGGACTAGTCACCTTATGGCGTCCAATGTCTCTCTTTTTGCGAGTAACTGATCTTGTATCTTGGAAATGTTTGATACAACTATTGGTTTTAAATGACATAAGGATACCAACATTAATAGACATTTTAATTATTGTGAGTATGACAAAAAATTATATCATATACTGAGAAAACGTATGACGTTTATGTTGCAAACAAAAGCATGTCAGTTTGACGGTAACTTTTGATAACATTACGCTCCGAGGGACTTGTCTGAATGCTGGATAGCGTTGCATAAACTCCTCTATGCAGCGGTTTAAGTTATATTTATATGTCGCACCAATTTTAATGCCGGTACGAAAGTCGCATTCAAACATGAAGTCGCGATATCCAGGGGGCCGCCTCGGTAGCATAGATGGTAGCACATCTGCCTCAACTTCAAGAGGTCCCGAGTTCGAATCTCGGTCAGGATAACCCCCAAGGGGCCTACTTCGGTAGGTACGGGTTTGGCGCACTCGGGGTCCCGAGCCAACAGTCTCCCTCGTGTGGGCTCCTCTTCGTGGTTGAGGGAGACGGTCAACAGGCCCACCCACGTGTAGGCCATACGTGGGGACCGGTGTCAGTGGAAAGGTTTTTCCTGGTGGTTGAATGATGCGTATCTGAGCTCGTATAATGTATTATATAAATGTACGTTTAGTTTTAATAGATTTATTTACAGTTGTATAGTTTTTTTAGGAAGTTTATATCTGGCTTTTGCCATGACAAGTTTTTTAAAGGACGCTGATGACCGCCGTAGTTGAGCGCACTTATACGCATCATCATCCTCATCGTCATCGGTCAGGATGAGTTACATGGATAAAGTATTTTCCGGGGTTTTCCCTTATCCTTGAAGACGAATGTTGGGTAACTGTAAGCTCCATGGACCCTGGACTCATTTGAGCATCATTTCACCCAATTGATTCGCCGTCCGGTATGACTTAACTTTGCAGGACGTAAATTACAAAAAAAAAAAAAAAAAGAAGAAGGAAAAAAAAGCTGGTTGTATTAGTTACTAGGGCAACCAAACTGAGAGAGCTGTAATTTGCTTACTGTTCCGAAAAGTTACCACTTCTTCCCCGTAGAGGGCACCATGATTTCAAGATAGACTCACCAGTCAACAATGACGTCATTCTTACTCAATCGCAGGGCAGGAATTAACGAATAAAAATGAACACCGTGTATAGGTACTAAAATTGTAACTTTAGGGTGCAGTAGGTCAGGTTATAGTTTACTCTTTATAACTGTACCTATCAGGGGCGGCTGGTGGTGCTGAAAATCGGTGGTTCACAAATTTATCCATGCAATTTAATTTTTTTAAAGTAACAAACTGTTGTTAAAGCCTACCACTATAGACTGCTGTATACACAAGTTAACGGTAATTCACAGCGTATAACACAACATGCGTATTTCAGAAACACTCTAGAGCATAACACTCTTCTATTTATGCAGCTAAAAATGGACTTGATATCTCTTCATGGCAGACTTCAAGTGTACATGGCAAGATATCGTTCTGGATTGTCTTGGAGATCCCCTTAAACACTGCAGCATTCTCCAAATATGTTTTTCAGAATACAGTCTAGCTCTGCACTGAAGTTTATCAGTCCTCGAAAAATACCAGGATTGCCTGAAGTAGCTGAATCATTGTGTCCTCGTAGAGCTAACGCAAAGGTTCCACAAAACCTAATGCAGTTAACAATAATGTTTAAAGCATATTTATTTTGAGACACTTTCTGGCTGAGTTCTTCAATTGTTCTCCGAAATGCACTGTCCATCTGCTTTGCTATATTTACATTGTCAAGCATAGCAAAAGTGTGTTTTTCATGTGCAGTTTTTAAGTTACGTGTTTTTAGCGCGATCATGAAGATGCTGCAAATCATTCACGCCATGTTTTGTCCACGGATCTTCACCGCCAAAGGGAACGCAAGGAAAGCAACCACACATCAAATTATATTTCTCATATACATTGTTGTTAAAGTTCCTGTTCAAATATCTTGTTTTTGTTTTGACTACCTATGTTATTTTTATATTTGGCGTGGGACTTCCTAGTCGCTTATTTTCGGTTTTTTCTTCTCAGCTCATTTTTTAAAAAGGTTGTGCTAATAGACCCTTTATGGAATTCATTGTTTCTCCTTATATAACACAATATACTTGTATTTAAATAAATCACTCTTATTCACTACTCAAAGCACGACACAGCTAACAAAACACGGCACAAAACATGTGGCTATGCTCTGGTAGGTAATAGTAATATGTGGTAATATTTGACCGATGCGAACATTTAATATGAGGGGCCCAAATGACCTTGTTGTCGACGGGCCCTTAAACACCACACACTCACTCACTTTAATATGAGAATAATAGGTGGCGCTGAAAACAGAAGGATAAGGCTTGGCATTCACTATTCTCTGGCTGCTAGGTTAACCAACCTTATGCAGCCATAAGCACCGCCCTTCCCCCCTACTTGCCTCGGCACGCCCTAGGTTCATCCTGTCCTATACCTCCCCATTGTATAACAGTGGTTGGCACCTGAGAGTGAACTACTTGGCACCTGCAAACAATATGGCGCGCTGAGGGCCACTGCACTAGACAAGGTTGAACTGAACGCCAAATGGAACATGCCCTTGCATTAAAGGGAGACCCAGCATTTTGGTTGTAGCGCAAACATGCTACCCCATTGAGAAGCCGCCCCTGGTACCTATAATAATAAGTAGAAAAATGTATGTAAGCCTTTGAAAAATATTTCCATAGCTACAGCAAAAAGTACGTAGAATTTTAAAAACGCACTGTATAATAACAAACTGAACGGGTAGTGAATGTTATGTAAATGTAGCACATCATATTTTTAAAGAGTCATTTGCTACTGCAAGTAGCTGGAACACAATAATGGGGCGGAAATTGTATTTTGATTGGGTGCTTTTTTAATTCTGCTTCGTGTCGCGCAAATTTGCGATGAGTGCACATCGAATTCGTTTAAACAAAAGAACATAATGCTATTATAATGATAGGCCGAGTGGAGCAAAGTTGGCTTTAATCTGCAAGGAGAAATGAATGAGAAATAAATCAAGTTTAATGGTTAAGCGTGCTAGTGGTAGCGGACATTTTAATGGTACAGTAATTACATCAATGCGGGTGTGTCATTAATTTCGCTAAAGGTTTCATACCTGTTTTTCTCGCCACAGAGAGCTTTCGGCTTGTAACCGTGCTTTTCCAATAAATGGAATGGTGCATTGCAGGACCTAAAATACGGTAGATGTAGCTGAATGGCTTTATTTCATTACGACAATTTTGAGGGACCGGTTTTTAATTATTCTGCGAGTTCAGTCGAGAGGAATTGTGTTTATATTTTTACTGTGGCGAACTCTGACCTATGGATTCCTCTCCGATTTAAAGAGTATTTTTACTTTCCGTACTACGCACATATTAGGTAGAGAAAGTATGAAATTCAACTCAAAATATAAGAAGAAAAATGTCTCTACAAAAACATATTTTAAAGCTCATTTAACAATATAAACCAAAAACTAAATATCGATTAAGGTGTGACTGTACGCAAAAATTGGAAAAAATCATTTTGGGGCATATTTTGCTATAGAATATAGTCATATATCGGGTTGTCTCATCGCGACCAAAGTTTGTCAGTTATCTATCAAGTAGCTTCTCAGTTGGCCTCTTAGAGATGCAACGAGGATAAGGGCAGCCCGATTTACAAATCCCCAGCTCGTATCAGTATCAGAACTCTGTTCTCCCGCTTGGTAAGCAGCACCTATTACAGGGGATTTTTTTTTCTTTTATTTCATTTTTCAGGACTATTCGCTTTTGAATTACGCTGTTTTCATATGCTTCCGCTGAAATAAAGCTATCGAATTTTTTCCTGGAACACAATATTTCCCCTTCGTGTACAAAAAGCAAAAGGAAAAATGCAACAGTAATGCTGAAGCACACAAAATTCAGATATGCATGGCTGACGATGTCTTAACGCCAGTTCGTGGAGTATTTCTTAGGCTTGCTATGTGTGTGCAAAGGCGGAAGTGTAAACTGTAGGTCCTGAAAATACACAAGAGGAACACGGAAGTTATTTTCACAGTGGTTGGGCAATAAGTTGGGGTATGCGTTGCTGTAGAAACGCTACGCGCTTTTGGAACACAGATTTATTTTCAATATCGGTGGTGGAAAAAAAAAAAGTGTGACTCGCGACTGTTTTGTGGATTTAAAATAGATACTATGCTCGGGTAGTTTTGTCTTTCTCAAATTGTATAACCTGTTAAAACATTGGGAATTAATTGTTCTTTCACGCTAACCATTTGGGCTACTATAGTCAAAGTGCTAGCATGACACTAACTTCTCCAAATAACTTGTGTTTTTCCCGGAAAACCACTTAGGAGTTCTCATAATCACATGAGACAACTACCTTAATGGCGACTTACTATGCTGTAAGTACTTTAAGGCCCAGGCCATAGTAGCTCAATGGTTTAGAGTGGCTGGGTGGAAACCAGAAGATCCGTGGTTCAAATCCCGACTATAGCATTGAATTTTTCAGTCTGGCTCTACCCTTTGATAGTGCGTCCTACACACGGCTAGTGTGAAAGAACAATAAATTTCCATTAATTTCACCTAATAGTGGTCCGAACTATAAAGCCCGGGCCTTAAAGTACTTACAGCATAGTAAATTACCATTAAGATAGTTGTCTCATTTGCTTATGAGAACTCCTAGTTGTTTACCGGAAAAAACACGAGTCAGTTGGAGAATTTGATGTCATGTCGGCACGTTGGCCATAGTAGCTCAATGGTTTAGAGCGGCTGGAGGGAGACCAGAAGATCCGTGGTTCAAATCCCGACTATAGTATTGAATTTTTCAGTCTGGCTTTACCCTTTCATAGTGCGTCCTACACACGGCTAGTATGAAACAACAATTAATTTCCATTATTTGTACCTAATAGTGATCCGAACTATGAAGCCCGGGCCTTAAAGTACGTACAGCATAGTAAGTCGCCATTAAGGTAGTTGTCTCATGCGTTTATGAGAACTCCTAATGCTTTACTGGGAAAAACACGAGTCAGTTGGAGAATTTAATGTCATGTCGGCACGTTGGCCATAGTAGCTCAATGGTTTAGAGCGGCTGGACGGAAACCAGAAGAACCGTGGTTCAAATCCCGACTATAGCATTGAATTTTTCAGTCTGGCTCTACCCTTTCGTAGTCCGTCCTACACACCGCTAGTGTGAAACAACAATTAATTTCCATTAATTTTACCTAATAGTGGTCCGTACTATAAAGCCCGCGCCTTAAAGTACTTACAGCATAGTAAGTCCCCATTAAGGTAGTTGTCTCATGCGTTTATGAGAACTCTTAGTGGTTTACTGGGAAAACACATGTCAGTTGGAAAATTTAATGTCATGTCGGCACGTTGGCCATAGTAGCTCAATGGTTTAGAGCGGCTGGAAGGAAACCAGAAGATCCGTGTTTCAAATTCCGGCTGTGGCATTGAATTTTTCAGCATGTTAAACCACTATCTATGAAAATTCTGAAATATAAATTATATTTCGATTCTCTTTATATTATAATATACATGGGCTCATTAACAAAGAATGAGACTGATTTTGTCCTGTAGCTTACGTGATAGTTACGTATCTGTAAAATAAATATCTAAAAAGAGCGCGTTTTTATGTATAATGTCGGTAGGTGGCAGCACTGTCGTATTGTAATGTTCTGTTTTGTAGACCATACCTACATTTCACATACCAGACAGTGGAGGTGCCGCGAGAGGAGCAGTACAGTGCAATCAAATTCTGTTTTCGTTTAAACCATACAGCCACCGAAACTTATGAAAAGCAAGCGTACACACTAACTCGTGCAACAGTGTTTAGGTGGTTCAAGGACTTCAAAGAAGGCCGACTTGTCAGTGTTAAGTGCTTCGGCTTCTGCTGTGAGTGAAGTCAACATCAACACAGCTGCTGTGATTGTCCCAGAAGATCGGCGTGTAACATTACGTAACCTCAGTGAAGTGTTGAGAATTTCATATGGCAGTGTGTTTACAATTATGCACAACCATTTCCATATGACCCGAACTTGTGCAAGTTGGGTGCCACGTTTGCTCCCGAACAAAAGGCTGTGTGAATGGAGACAAGCCGTGAGGTGCTGCCTATTTTGCTGATGGAGGGGATGCAGTTTTTAAATCGATTATCACCGGTGGTGAGTCATGACTGCATCATTATGGTCCTGAAGGAAAACAAGCCAGCACAGTGTGGAAATTGCCAGTTTCTCCAACACCAAAACCTATTATGCATAATTGTTGGATCGTTTGTAACATGAGTTGACAAAGAGACCGAGATTGAAACCCAAACGTGTGCTCTTTCACCAGGAAAATGCACCATTGCATACATTTTCCGATATTTTCCAGTGTTTTCCCCTTATTCAGAAAGACGAATTCTATTAACTCCAAGCTCTATTGACCCCGGACTCATTTGAGTATCATATCAGTCATTTCATTCACCGTCTGATATGGCTTAGCGTTGGATGACGTAAATTACAACAAATTTACATCTACATTATATCAATGTTCCAGGCTGATATAGGTAATGCATCCTTGGGGTCATGGATCATAAAGTTAGGAAATTTAACATTTGTTGCATAAAGCTTTAATATCTGTTTAATGTTACTTAAGGAAAGAGGGACGTGTGGAAAGCACAATGCTTGCGTTTATATACTCACTTTTGAAATATCAAAATTCATAGGTTTGCTTTGTCACAGGGCAATGAAATTCATACCATCTGACAAGCAACTATTTCTTAATATGTTGATAAAGCAAAACATGTAATATAAATTCATAACTTTTCTCAGATGCTTTCTAAGATGACGTCAACATGCGAAATTTCCTAAACGCCATAAGTGTTTTCACAAAGGATCCAATTCTTTCGGAGAAATAAAGTACTCAGTGATGCATAAAATGACCTTGTTCGAATTTTTATATAGTAAAGTATATAGACAAAAAATATTGAATTTGATACCATCATTCTTTCCCTTAAAATGCACAGATTTTAAATTTTTAAAAATTCAAAATGTTTAACCTCAAAATATATTTACGGTCATTTTATTAAATATAATAGTTTGTGACACTACAAAAAGTTTCTAACCTCTAACGCAAGTGGTTTCTGAGAAATGTGTACCCAAACATGTAAAATTGCAACTTGTGGGATAATGCAAAAACTAAAACAACAGGTTTTTCAGTTAATTCACCAAAAGTTACAACATTCCTGTACCTTTCTACACCAGTTTGGATAACAATGATAGATCTACAGTTACAAAACTCTTCAGAGCTCCACTGTTTCTACGCAAAAGCTGTTGTCATCATCTGGTTGAATGTGAGACAATTTTTTTCTAGAAGCTGAAAATTTACTGCTGCTAGGAAGGTTAGATACACCTTCAATGTCACTGTGTTTTATGTTTTTACTATAAAACACTGCCTTTCTCCAACCAAAACGCTTTACTTTACCCATATTTATAGCAAAACTTCAAAACACCTTGAATAATTAACACTCAAGTCGATAATTTGAACTGTAAACAAAACTGCAACTATAATCTACATGTACTTCAAATGTAAACAATTCGCCATATTGTGAGGGCCTTCTGAAAATACACATGCAGCCACATCTGCAGCAGAGATACCAACAACAAGCATAAAATTTACCGCATCTGCCACAAATCACAAAGTTATAACAATTTTAATGTCAATGGTTATGTATGTATTTAAAAGAGGGCGTGGACATGGTGACGCCATACTTAAATCATCATTTAAAGGGCTTAAATAATTAAGAATATCTATAATGCAATATATCATTGGATTCGTAATATCTTGCAGAGTTTTATAAGACATAAAACAAAAATTCGAATTTTTGAGGCATTCACACGACCCACTGTCATTAAAGTGAGGAAGATTCTCTAATAGTGTCCCATTTGAAAAGTAGCAACAGTCCGTGTTAACGACTTAACAAAAGTTATTTAATAAAGGTTTAATCAATACAGCACGGCTCATGTAATCTACTACAAATGTTCTTAGAATGGCAAGTAGTCAGATAAGAAGCCAGAGAACGACGTGGGGAACTCAGTGAGGAAACTTAGGAATGATAAGTGCTCCATTGTCTGGAACATTACCCTAGAAAAGTATAATCGACACAAGAAGGGATTTGTGCTGCGGGGTACAAAGTTGAAAACCCAAAACCACTAAAGCTACCCGGATCTAAGGTCTGCAATAACACTAAAGCCTTATTTGCATTTTCTGACTATAGAAGGCATGGAAGAATCCATATAAACTAGGGTAAGTGAAGTTAATTGAATGGAAGTGAACTCTAGAAGTGCATGCAACAATGTTATTCTTAGGAAATCCATGGACATGAATACTAGGTGTTGCTATAGCAACCTCAATGTCTTTATAAATCTAATATACTGCAGTTGCATAATTTTCTCCGCTCTTACACAAGCTATTCTTATTCCTCTCTACTTCGTACGAGGGTGGTCTGAATAGTTTCTGGCGTGAACATGAACATGGCAGCACTCAGATATAAAAGCTAGTGGACGGCTGAGAAGAGCAATCGAGGCAGCCAATTCTTATTGCAATAAATGTGGTTTGAAAGTGAATGAAAACAAAACAAAGATTATGGTCTTCCAAAAAGCATACACGTTGCGTAAAGATTAGAAATGGGAGGTTAATAGAAGAGAAAGAGGTAGTAAGGAGATTTGATTATTTGGAGACAAGGTTGAGTTCAGATGGCAGCTGTAAAGAGCAAAAATAGATGTCTGTGGCAAAAGGTAAAATGGCCATGAGTGATAAGATCATGCTACAGTAAACTGCCAGATATAAATGTCAAATGGTTGGAGAGGATTTATACAGCAATAGTAGAAAATAGAATGTTACATGGATCAGAGGTTTGGGGAATAGATGAGGCTTGGAGAGAGACTGATAGAGTGCATAGATCCTTTTGTAAATACATAATGGGATTACCAATAGCATCACCTAATGGGGCAGCACAATTAGAACTAGGCAGGCATTCTACTAAAATTAAAATCTTGTCAAGGGCAATGAAATATTTATACAGAATCACTAACTTGGAAGATGGCAATATAATTAAAGAATGTTTTCATATTCAAAAGAGAAGTAACTGGGGTGGGTCTTGGGCACATAAAATGTATGACTTGTTGAAGCAGATAGGTATGGGTCATTCTTGGATAAATACAGAGTATGGGTATAGAGGCTTCTGGAAAGAAGTCAAGCTAAGTTTAGAGGATATTGACAGACAAGACATTTTTGCCAGTACAAATGACAAAAGCCCACTGAGTTATATAGAGAAATAAAAACAACCTGGGGGAGGGGAGGATATATAGATATATGTAGTAAGTTAGGGCGGGAAGGTTTTGCTTGGGCTAGAACAGGAGAGAGAAACTTGAAAGGTATAGATCAAGAGAGGGAGCTAGATAAATGTCCATTGTGTGGAGAAGAGAATGCAGATTTCCATTGTATATTAAATTGTAGTCAAACAAAGATATGGAGAGAGCAGGCTTGGCTACGTAAATGGGACAGTTTGGGGGGTGAAGTAGTAATTAGAAAAATGTTGTCAGTAAAAGGAAAAAAGAACAGGAGAAATATAGGGAATTATTTAGGGAAAGTTAAAGAGAGATGGCTAAGAACAATTAAGAGAAAAATGTAGAGTGAGATAGGTGAAATGGAAGAAAGTGTAAAAAGGAGCAGAGGGCCTCCAATACACAAAAACCTAGGGTTAGGTGTATGGGGACCGAATTATTAGTCAATGGTGGGTAACATGATAACATGATAGGAATTTCAGGATTTAGGAATATATGGCATATTTCAGTATGGATTTTATAATTTGTAATCTTGATTTTGTATTTCCAGTTGTTTATGTAAAAGGAAATAAATTACTATTATTAATTACTATAAACGCTACTGAATTTCGTTGTTAATCTGTTGACAGTCACCAAAGTTGCAGCCCATTTTGGACGTTCAGTTGTTATGTAACAGTCATTTGAGTGAGTTGATGTGCTTTTTTTTTATTGTTGTAATTTACGTTCTCCAACGTTAAGTCATATCGGACGATGAATAGAATGGGTGAAATGATGCTCAAATGAGTCCGGGGTCCATGGAGCTTAGTTGCCCGACATTCATCTTCTAGGATAAAGGAATACCGCGGTAAACCGCGCTGCCAAAGCGGGTAGTTGATGTTTTTTGATAAAAATGGACAAAACCGAGTATCGAACTGTCATTAAATACTTGTCTTTGAAAAGCAATACACCCACACAAATCAAAGATGAGTTGGAATCTAAGAATGGAGAGTATGCAGCATCATTTACCACAGTTAGTTAAGTGCAGAGGTGCCGTAGGACCAAGGACCCGGGCCTCCTTCTACCCGGATACTCCGGGGTTCTTTCCAAAGGGCAATACCTGATTTCTTAAACCCCCAGCTGAGCACAACGTCAAGACGGGATGGAAGTGGATACGCCACTTACGCGCGTCAACCCCGGAGGGAAGACTACTGAATAACCTCGGTGGGGCCGCCTGGTGATCTAGCACACCTTCTACTAGCTCTGCAGCCTAGTACCCAGGCCGTAGCCTGGCCGGAGGTACCCAATTCCCCGTGGGTGTCGGGAACACACTGCCCCCTCGAGTCCAACCCAATCCGAACAACTCCCATTCAGGGAAGGGCTCGAAAGTTCGGCCCGAGGTTCCTCGAGTAACGTCAGAGGTACCACGAGTGCTAGGGGTCCGCAGCGTCCGCAACACGGCAGCTGAAGGGGACGGATTCCCTCCCCTATGGGACATCATTTACCACAGTGAAATTTTGGACAGCTGAATTTAAACGTGGCTGTAAGATCCTGGGAGACGATGAACATTCGGGACGTCAAGAAACTGCAGCTACCGACGAAAACATCGTCGTAATTCACCAAATGGTGTTAGACGACCGCCGAATTAAAGTAAGAGAGCTAGCAGAGGCTATGAACATGTCAAAAGAACATGTTTGTCACATATTAAATCAACGTGTACATATGTGAAAGCTGTCCGGGCGTTGGATGCTGCGTTTACTCACGTTAGACCAGAAAACGTGTTCGAATGAACATTTCCAACGCTCTGTTGGCGCAGTTTAGGCGCAATAAATCTGAGTTTTAGCGCCGATTAATTATACTCGTGTACACCATTATACACCCGAAACAAAAATAATCTAAGCAGTGGACTGCAAATGGGGAACCGGCTCCAAAAGAAGCAAAAACTCTTTTTCTGCTAGGAAAGTGATGGTCACTGTTTTTTTGGGGGGGATATTCATATAGTTATTTTAATCGATTATCATCAAAAAGGGAAAACCTTCACAGGAGCGTACTACGCATCATTACTTCACAAGCTGAAGGCAGAACTTGCGGAAAAATTGCCACATTTGCGCAAAAAGAAAATCCTGTTTCAGCAAGACAACGCACCGTCTCACCTCAGCGGTTGCAGCGGCGAAAATCCACGAATTACAGTTTGAACTTTTTGACCATCCACATAACTTACCAGATCTAGCCCCAAGCGACTTCTTTTTCTTACCTCATCTGAAAACTGAGTTCAAAGGACAGAGATTTTCGCCAAATGAAGAAGCAATCACATTCGTGAACAATTATTTTGCAGAGAAAAACGCCGAGTACTATTTGGACGGGTTACAGAGATGTGAACATCGCTGGGAGAAGTATGTAGAGTTAGAAGGAGACTATTTTAAAATATAAAAAAAAAAAAAGAGTTCTGAAAAATATCTTGTGTATCAGTATTAGGTCGGAAACTTTTCAGACCACCTATGTATTAATCGAGTTAAACATCTTATTACTAATTTCTTGTAGGTGGTAGGGTATATGACAATACAGTAGGCTTTATCGGTAGTTTAAAAACCGTTTTGGAATAATTGGTTTTTAATTTAATTGCTGTGAAAGTGTTTATGGATGTGTAAGCTAAATTAGCAATACATTTGTCATTTGTCATGGAAAGAAGGGTGAAACAGGTGAAGAATACATACGGTTTGTGTTTTCAATACTTACGGTACCAGCAGGAAATGACGTAAAATCAAACAGTGTAATAGAATACCAATAGGATAGCATTATGTGTGCTCTATGTACAGTTCTTTAAAAAAATACAATTGATGACAAATACATTCTCCCGGGGTATTCCTTATCATTTTTGGGACTTTTGTAATGCTTATAGCTCTCTCATATGGGGAATAGTTATTCGAGTCTTTGTGCCCTGGACAAGCAAAGACTATGAATGTCAAAGCTATTGCATAGCCAACAGCTCTTAAAAGATTTGACTCTCGCTTAAGTCTATTGTGTTTCTTATTTACTTTGTAACTATGAGGCCATTTTTACAAAGTCTATCTCAAATGACATGAATCGGTTAGGAAAATGAGCTTCTTTTATGAAATTTCGTGGAAGAGGGAGTTGAAAAATGTATGTGATTGCACAAATTTGATTTGGAAGAAGAGCGTACTAAGTTCAGGCGACCCGTTTTAAAAATACATATTTTTATCCGCTCTCTCTCTCTCTCTCTCTCTCTCTCTCTCTCTCTCTCTCTCTCTCTCTCTCTCTCTCTCTCTCTCTCTCTCTCTCTCTCTCTCTCTCTCTCTCTCTCTCTCTCTCTCTCTCTCTCTCTCTCTCTCTCTCTCTTACACTTTAAACGAAATGTGCAAGTGTGATATGAAGGTTAATCTCGATGAAGGGAAAGTAGAGTGCTTACGTGGTAAGCTGGTTAGCATGCTAACATTGAAAGCTAAAGATCCTAGGTTTGGTTCCCGCCTTAAAAGGAGACATTCTTTTTTATCTGGGATTATTCCTTTTTGTCTACCCAAACATTTTTATTGATAAATTAAACATTGTTTTAACAATTCCTATCTTCCAGATTCAGTATTCTATACTAGTATTTCAATGCACTTTACATAATCTTCCCTTTACTGGACAGTACATAAACGGAACATTAAGAAAAAGAAAACTTTTTCTTCTTCTTCTTCTTCTTCTTCTTCTTCTTCTTCTTCTTCTTCTTCTTCTTCTTCTTCTTCTTCTTCTTCTTCTTCTTCTTCTTCTTCTTCTTCTTCTTCTTCTTCTTCTTCTTCTTCTTCTTCTTCTTCTTCTTCTTCTTCTTCTTCTTCTTCTTCTTCTTCTTCTTCTTCTTCTTCTTCTTCTTCTTCTTCTTCTTCTTCTTCTTCTTCTTCTTCTTCTTCTTCTTCTTCTTCTTCTTCTTCTTCTTCTTCTTCTTCTTCTTCTTCTTCTTCTTCTTCTTCTTCTTCTTCTTCTTCTTCTTCTTCTTCTTCTTCTTCTTCTTCTTCTTCTTCTTCTTCTTCTTCTTCTTCTTCTTCTTCTTCTTCTTCTTCTTCTTCTTCTTCTTCTTCTTCTTCTTCTTCTTCTTCTTCTTCTTCTTCTTCTTCTTCTTCTTCTTCTTCTTCTTCTTCTTCTTCTTCTTCTTCTTCTTCTTCTTCTTCTTCTTCTTCTTCTTCTTCTTCTTCTTCTTCTTCTTCTTCTTCTTCTTCTTCTTCTTCTTCTTCTTCTTCTTCTTCTTCTTCTTCTTCTTCTTCTTCTTCTTCTTCTTCTTCACTCCATGGCATAGGCAATCAAGTGCCTGTTCCGCCTTCGAAGTCCTCCAGCCATCGTTTCCTGGGTCTGCCCACCGATCTCCTACCTTTAGGATGATACTGTAATATTTGTTTTGTAAGTCTATTATCTGGCATTCTTTCAACATGTTCCTTCCATTTTTGTTTGAGATCTTTCAACCTATCATTCATACTAAAAATTTCCAGCTCTTCTCTTATATTTTCATTTATTGTTAAGTCCCTCTTCGTGCATCCTTTCACACTTCTCAAGAATTTCATTTCTGAAGCCTGTATTTTACTCTGTTGCTTTTTAGTTGACGTCCAAGTCTCACTTCCGTATGTCAGTATAGGTACAGCCATAACTTTGTAGAACTTTAATTTTGTTTCTTTACGTATTTTGTTTCTAAATGTTGTATTTATTGTTCCACACACTCTTTGAAATTTGAATATTTTATTGTAGACATCATGTTTCTTGTCATAACTAACATCAGTTCCCAAGTAGTTAAAATGACTTACCTGTTAAACGCAACGATTATTTATAACTATTTTTGTTCTAATTGTCTCTTTCCCAATGAATGCCATTACCTCTGAGTTTATAAAAGAAATTTTCATATTATATTGCTTACAAAGTTCACTAAGTTTAAAAATAGATTTTTGCAGTGCAGACTCGCTATTTTGTATAATAACTAAGTCGTCAGCAAACAATAAAATATTTAAAAAGTTTTTATTTAAAAATTTAAAACCTACGTTCACTAGCTGCTTCCATTTGCACACTAGGTCGTCAATATAAATACTAAAAAGTGTAGGTGATAAAGTACACCCTTGTCTGTGACACCCTGATTAGTAAGATTTTTTTTTTAGAAATTTTACCATTGTTCCTCACATTTATTTTTGTCTGGAAGTAGAAGCATTGTATCATTTTTACTAATTGTTGTGGGTATCCTCGGTCTTCCAATATTTGCCACATTTTGAATCGGTTTACCCTATCGAAGGCTTTTTCAAAGTCAATAAACGCCATATGCGTTTCTTTATTAAACTCCCTGTTTTTCAATTAGTTGTTTAACAATAAAAATGTTATCTGACTCTTCTAAATTCACTTTGTTCTTCCGAGAGAAGACATTCAGCTATATTCCACAACCTTTTGTTTATTATTTCAGCAAATATTTTATAGGCCGTATCCAGTAAACCTATTCCTCTGTAATTGCTACAGTCATTTCTTTTCCCTTTCTTAAAGATAGAGATGGTTTGGGCTATAAGCCAATCTTCTGGGATACATTGCTTCTTCCAGCACATATTATAGAAATGTAGCAGTCGGAGCATTAGCAATAGCCCCCCATATTTAAATAACTCTGCGTTTAATCCATCTTGACCCGTTGCTTTCCTATTTTTAGTTTTTATGAGTGCTTCTTCTAATTCTTCAATTAAAATTAAATCTCCTTCATATGTGACGTTGCCTTCTGCGTTTTTGTTATTTATCTCCGTATTTGCATCATACCATAAAGCTTTGTAATGTTCTAACCATTTAGACTCGGGTTTTATACTTAAATATACTGTATCTTTCTCATTTTGGTTTAAATGTTTCTGCAGTTTATATGCAAAGAGCTGTCTTCCATGTAAGTCGTGTTCCACATCTCCTATGAATTTATTCCATGATGCATCGTTTAACTTCCTCATCAAACTCTTAGCCATATTTCGTTTTGCCTTATATGCTTGTTTAGTTTCCTCAGTATTTAATTGTAAGTATCTATGATAAGCTTTCTTTTTTTCCTCCACTGCCTTTGCAATTTCTTCATTCCACATTCTTAGTCCCTTTCTTCTTATTTTTTTCTTTTTAACTAGTGCTTCTTTGGCAGCTTCTTCAATGCAGTCTTTTATATTCCTCTATTCCTCTTCAACGTCATCACTAGTTGTTATTTCTTGTAATCGTTGAGATACGCGGTTCTGATATAACTACACTCCTGGAAATGGAAATAAGAACACAATGACCCGGTGTGTCAGACCCACCATACTTGCCCCGGGCACTGCGAGAGGGCTGTACAAGCAATGATCACACGCACGGCACAGCGGACACATCAGGAACCGCGGTGTTGGCCGTCGAATGGCGCTAGCTGCGCAGCATTTGGGCACCGCCGCCGTCAGTGTCACTCGCTCGCTCGCTCGCTCGTGCTGGCTGGCCGTATACAGCCAGAAGGTTTTTGCTGCGTGCCCACCCATTAAGGGTTTTACCGCAGGTAGGATTTTTATTGAAAGATGTAGGATGAAGGTGATGTAGGTTTTTGATTGGGAGTTAATTTTGAGGTTACCAAAGTATCTTCGGGTTGAAGGGGGGTCAGTGTCAGCCAGTTTGCCGTGGCATATGGAGCTCCATCGCAGACGTTAACACTGGAAGCATGCCGCGACAGCGTGGACGCGAATCGTATGTGCAGTTGACGGACTTTGAGCGAGGGCGTATAGTGGGCATGCGGGAGGCCGGGTGGACGTACTGCCGAATTGCTCAACACGTGGGGCGTGAGGTCTCCACAGTACATCGACGTTGTCGCCAGTGGTCGGCGGAAGGTGCACGTGCCCGTCGACCTGGGACCGGACCGCAGCGACGCACAGGTGCATGCTAAGACCGTCGGATCCTACGCAGTGCCGTAGGGGACCACACCGCCACTTCGCAGCAAATTAGGGACACTGTTGCTTCTGGTGTATCGGCGAGGACCATTCGCAACCGTCTCCATGAAGCTGGGCTACGGTCCCGGGCACCTTTAGGCCGTCTTCCGCTCACGCCCCAACATCGTGCAGCCCGCCTCCCGTGGTGTCGCGACAGGCGTGAATGGAGGGACGAATGGAGACGTGTCGTCTTCAGCGATGAGAGTCACTTCTGTCTTGGTGCCAATGATGGTCGTATGCGTGTTTGGCGCCGTGCAGGTGAGCGGCAGAATCAGGACTGCATACGACCGAGGCACACAGGGCCAACAACCAGCATCATGGTGTGGGGAGCGATCTACTACACTGGCCGTACACCTCTGGTGATCGTCGAGGGGACACTGAATAGTGCACAGTACATCCAAACCGTCATCGAACCCATCGTTCTACCATTCCTAGACCGGCAAGGGAACTTGCTGTTCCAACAGGACAATGCACGTCCGCATGTATCCCGTGCCACCCAACGTGCTCTAGAAGGTGTAAGTCAACTACCCTGGCCAGCAAGATCTTCGGATCTGCCCCCAATGAGCATATTTGGGACTGCATGAAACGTCGTCTCACGAGGTCTGCACGTCCAGCACGAACGCTGGTCCAACTGTAGCACCAGCTGTAAATGACATGGCAAGCCTTTCCACAGGACTACATCCAGCATCTCTACGATCGTCTCCATTGCTGCGAAAGGTGGATATACACGGTACTAGTGCCGACATTGTGCATGCTCTGTTGCCCGTGTCTATGTGCCTATGGTTCTGTCAGTGTGATCATGTGATGTATCTGACCCCAGGAATGTGTCAATAAAGTTTCTCCTTCCTGGGACAATGAATTCTCAGTGTTCTTATTTCAATTTCCAGGAGTGTATTTGATACTATCATCCTGTAATAAATATATTTTAAATAAAAGAAAACTAAAAACTAAATAAAAGCATCACTATATTATAAATATTGTTATAGATAAACGAGTAGCGAAAATGGTATGAAGGTTTTGTTTCCTTAAAAAATCTCTTCAGCAGGCTGTTTGCATCTCCTAAGCGTCAGTTCTTAGGAGTCGATATTTTAACAATGCTTCAGGGATTCTATCATATAATATTCCTTTTAGCAGTTTGTTATGGCAGCATCTGCTGCCGACTTCAATATTTAATGCATCGTATGCTCCAGCATTTCTTTCTTGTCGCATAAACTCCCTTTGATGCTACAGCTTTCCTTTCGACCTTTTGCTCCTTTCTTTCCACTTTGCATTATCTTTGTTTCTATATAAGAGGAAAGATACCTATATCTACCTTATTAATGGTTACTCTATGGTCCTTATTTTCTTAACAGGAGCTTACTTCCTTTGATAAAGGTTTCTTGAGGTATACATCAATAAAACTGATGATGATGGTGATTTGTTTTGTAATTTTACGTCCTACAACGTTAAGTCATATCGGACGATGAATGGAATGGGTGAAATGATGCTCAAATGAGACCAGGGTCCATAGAGCTTAGAGTTACCTGACATTCGTCTTTCAGGATAAGGGAAAACTCTGGAAAACAAACCTTATGCAGGTAACTAATCCTGACCGAGATTGTAACAGTACTTTTGGGTTATGTTTGAAGTATGTAAAGTTTATAAATTTATAAAAAATGATTACGTAAATATATTTAATAATTTAAATATGTAAAAATATATGTAATTGTGTGATTGGCCGAAGTAATTGTATGACGTAATATGACGTAATGTTGTGACGTGGTATTAAATCGGCCAATCACAAAATTAAGATAGGAGTAACAATAGTTACGAAAAATCAATAATCTTGCTATAGAGAGATTTTTGTTGTAATTGTGGAGTGTGATGAATAGTGGTGCAAGATCAAGAACATTTAAGTAATAGTTTGAATCTGTATAAATACAACAAAGTAAGAATTTATCGACATGTTGGAAGTAACTGGGAAAGGAAGTTCAAGCAAAACGTAATCTAAATAATACAATTAAATAGTTACAAAATTTGACTTCTCCGAAACTTTATTCCGAACCACGCCTGAAAAACAAATGACCCATGACTCTGATTTAGAATAAGATGATATAATTGTTGACCAGAGAAAATAGATAGCCGCAAAAACTCACACGAGAAGAGAAAGAATTGTGCGTCCAACATAGAAATCCTGTCCCAAATTGCGCCTGAACGTGTGGCTGATGAAAATGGAGATAAATTAACGACGAATGGTCACAAATTGCTGTCCCAAGATTCGAACTCGGGACCTCTTGAACGTGAGGCAGACATTCTACCACCACTCTACCGAGGCGGGCATGATGATGATAACAAACACAAAATACATGGAAACCAAGTAAGGAAAAATTAAAGGAGCTTCAGAATTTAAATATATTGCGAAAATAATGTGGACAAATGGAATCGAAACTAAAGAAAACAAAAGAAGATGTCAAAAATATGGAAATAGCTTACTTAAAACATATAAAATAAAATATACATGTCTAAATATTCAAAATTAAGACACAATAGCACTGTAACTAAACCAGATTACCTCATTCATTTTGAACAGATAATCTGAAATTAAGGTTACATAGCATATAAATTTTGTAATAGTTTTGTCGAGAAAACTAACAACAAACAGATTTCTGTATAATACCTCGTGTGAAGAGCCTTCCTGATCTCATTGTGAAAGAGATGTGTCATAATCACAAAAGAAAATTGATGGCTTCTTCAAATCAAGCAAATAAAGACTGTGTAATTAAAATCAGGTGGGCCTGTTAAGTATTACTTTCTAATAAATTTATACAGTACATACTCCATTATATGTCTCAACTGGGAAAGGTTCTGGCTTGTAGCGAATCAGAAGCGTTTGAACCTTCAGCGTTGCCACCACGTTATCCCCACTGTTTTTATATTTCCCTCTCTCTTGCACACCTGCGCGGGTTCTTGGCGCATATTCATGCATATTCGTATATTACGCAAATGGTTTAAATACGAGGCATGTTTTTTAAGTCAGTACCGTTTTGCGATTCCGCCGCCGCAGCGCTACAGTCGGCGTTCCGCGCTTCCGCGCTGGTTATCTACATCTCTTGTCTACGCACTGACACCATTACAGTCTGATTCTTCACTGTATACGTTGGTTACTGAGTGTTTAAGATGCCTCCGACAATCGTGAGTCCCGCCGATTGTGAAGTACGGGCTGTTATACGATTTCTTAGTGCTAAAGGCGTAAAACTGATCGATATTCATCGTGAGATCTATGAAGTTTACGGACAAAACATTGAGTGATGGAATGGTAAGGAAATGGGTGAGAGCATTTAAAGATGGCCGCACAAATGTGCATGATGAGGAACAGAGTGGGCGTCCTTCGGTCGTTGCTGAAGATTTGGTGCAGAAAGTGGACGAGAAGGTGAGAGAAAACAGACGCTTCATAATTTCATCATTGTGCGACTATTTTCCTCAATATTCTCGTAGTGTTTTGTATCGCATTCTGACCGGAAATTGTGTTCCCGTTGGGTTCCGAAAATGTTGACGGATTTGCACAAAACCCAACGTTTAGGCAGTGCATTGACTTTCCGTGATCAGTACCACAATGAAGGTGAAGATTTTTTAGACCATATTGTTACTGGTGACGAAACATGGGTGGCCAACGTCACACCAGAATCGAAACAACAATCCATGGAATGGCGACATTCATCATCACCCACAAATGTGAAGTTTAAGCAAACAATTTCTGCCCGGAAAATCATGTGCACAGTTTTCTGGGACGGAAAAGGAGTATTGCTAGTGGAGTTTCTGCCTCGTAATGAGACAATCAATCCAGCGTCTTATTGTGAGACATTGAACAATCTGCGCCATGCAATCCAGAACAAAAGACGTGGCAGGTTGAGTAAGGGTATCGTTTTGTTGCATGACAACACCCGTCCACATGTGGCTAATCCGACGAAAGATCTCATCAAATCTTTTCAATGGGAAACTCTAGATCATCCTCCATAAAGCCCTGATCGGGCGCCCAGCGACTACCATTTGTTCCTGCACTTGAAGAAACATCTGGGCGGTCAGCGTGTTCAAGACGATAACGAAGTCAAAACAGTTGTGATACAGTGGTTAACACGTCAGGCGGCAGGATTTTATGAGGAGGGTATTCAAAAACTGGTGCCACGTTATGACAAGTGCCTCAATATTCATGGAAATTATGTAGAAAAGTAGATTAAGGTACAGGCTGTCATGAAAAAATAAAATGATTGTGATACCTATGCACGTCTTTTTTTTTAATTCCAAAACGGCACTGACTTAAAAAACGTGCCTCGTATATAGTTTAAAAATAATTATAGTTCATCAGTTACTTATTTTTCTAATCCAACGAAAATACCAGTGGTGCATTCGAATAGTTATGAATGTTACTTACGTTAAGAGACAATTCGTCATTGTCATTGTGTTCATCGTCTTGAGTACTACAAATTTATGATGATAGGTTCCAAAATCCCGTCACGTGTTATTTCTTTCCAAAAGTCGTCCTCTTGTAGTGTATCTGATGTCTCACGCAGTTTTTCCAGTATTGTTGCGTTCCTTGTTAATGAATAAGTCGTTCTAAGTCAGTCAGATTAAAAGCATGTCTTCTGTTTGCAACATAACTTGAGCCCACATTAACTCATTTAAATTGTTCTGGTAGAGAAGGGGGAATGTTGTTTATAATACCTCGTGTCACATTTCAGATGAAAGCTGATCCAGCTGATACACTTTCTCCTGTTTTTAATGGGAAGAACAACTGAATAATGCTGCTTTGAGCTCTCTAGAGTCAATATAGATTAAGAAGCCAGTCATAAACAAAGATGTAATGTGACCAGACAAGTTCTGCTAGGCCAGTAGGAAGTATATTCGTTCCTCTTATCGAATTTAACAAACACGTTGGCTTATTCAAGTTATTCTTGTATCACGCCAGGTAAAATGTTTACGTTTCAGTTCTGAGTGGTAACAAATATACGTACAAGCATACATGCCAACCAATTACATTGCGATGCACTCTTATAATATAATAGTACTTTATTTGTATTAGGAAAACTCCGAGGGCTGTTCAATAAATAATGATCACCACTTTTTTGACAACGTACCTTTACTCATTCTCATTATTTTGATGGTCCTTCTCAAAATAGTCTCCCCTGAATACGATGCACTTGTTCCAACGTTTCTTCCAGTCTTCAGAGACATGCTGGAAAGCATTTTTTGAGAGATCCTTCAAAATCGCTTCCACAGCCTTTACCACTGCTTCTGATGATGGATAATGCCTCCCACGAAGGCGTTTCTTGAAGTTAGGGAATAGAAAAAAATCACATTAGGCTGAATACGGACTCTATGAAGGGTGAGTGATGTACTTCACTTTGATTTTCGCGAGATATTCAGCAACAACATTGACAATATGCGGCCGCGCATTATCGTTGTGTAGTATCCAGTCAGCTTCACGGAAATGTGGTCTTTCGCGCCTGATATGGATTGTAATGTCTTCAGGACATCCCTGTAGTATTGTCCAGTTACTGATGTGTTTACAGGTAAAAAATTCTGAACACAGTGCATGAAACTGCTCTTCAGGATGATTTAAATGAAATCTGTAATTGGGCTGCGGCTAACAAAATGTCAATTAATGCCAAGAAAAGTAAGACCATTGTTTTTAATAGAACTAAGGGCAAATTTATTGTTAACTATCACAAGGGAGGGGTGCAAATTCCACAGGTGGACGGCTGCAAATACTTGGGAGTGTACCTGGCAAGTAATGCTGGATGGGACGAACAAGTAAATTCCACATCAAGGAATGCGTGGAAGGCATTACATTTCGTAATGAGAATATTGAAAAAGGGGAGCGCTAGGTCCAGGGAAATTGCCTACAAGGCCTTAGTGCGGCCGGTTATGGAATATGGAGTAGCATGCTGGGACCCGTATAGAGCTAACCAAATAGATCCATTATAAAAAATACAGAAGAGGGCAGTAAAATTCATAAAAAGAGGCAAGTATTTTGGGCCTATAAAAGGAGATGAGACTAAATGGGAGGAATTAAGAATTAGGCGTAAAAACATAGGTTGGTAGCATTATTCAAAGCTAATGCTGGTGTAAAGGCATGGGTGGACGTTAGTGTAAGGTTAGATAATCCGGATTATTATGGACGAAACGATCATAGGTATAAAATTAAGGGTAGGAGTTACAGAACCGACGTAGGAAAATTTTCTTTTGTTAATAGAACCATTGAAGAATGGAATAAATTGCCTGTAGCAGTATTTCAGGGCTGTCCCCAGTCGCTGAAGAAATTTAGAAAAAATCTAGATGTTTTATAGTTTAACTTTTAAATTATAATGGTATATAATATGTAAAGAGAGAAGTGATTCGATATGTTTTAAGTGACTTAAGTTAAAATAACATCATGTTTGTATTGTTTATTGTGTTATTGTTGTAAATCTAGTATTTGTAATTTGATCTGTATTCTTAAATCTGCCACCGGGTAGTACCCAATTGCAGTCAATAAATACATACATACATGCATAACATTCTGATAAACCATTACATGAATATCAAAGAATGTGATGACCATAACTTTCCCAGCAGAAGCAACCACTTTTGCTTTTTGGGGGGTTGGTGATGAAGGAGATTTCCACACTGAGCTTTGCTGTTTGCTCTCAGGATCAAAATGATGTAGCCAAGTTTCATCAGCAGTAATTACGTTTGAAGGAAACTTCGTATCTTCCTCTAACATCAACTTTAACTGCATGTTACCTCCATTGCAGTGGTAGGCGATACTGAACATGTCTGAACTTGCCTGGTTCTCACAGGCGGGAACCAGGAGTATCAACAATGAAACTAATACGGCGTGTTTGTTTCACACTGAGCTAAGAGAATATAATAAGATTGAATTTTCTTGAGAAAACTTATGATCATTCTTTATTGAACAGCCCTCGTATGAGCTTAAAATTAAATGCGAGGATCTACTCCCATTAGTCCAGGCCCCGTATGACCAGAACCCGGGCCTCTTGGGTATATTTACCGTAGGACAGTACCTATTTTATAAACTGCACCCCCCCCCCGCTGCACACGGCAGACAGGACGGAAGTGGATACGCCACTTACGCGCCAGTCCTTAATGAACCAGCTACCAAAAAACCTTGGTAGGGCCGCCGGTGATCTAGCACACCAGCTATTAGCTCTGCAGGCTAGCACCCGGGACTTATGAGGCAACCCTCTACCCCCTCCGGGCGGCCAATCCGGTACCCAATTTCCCGTGGGTGGAGGGAACACACTGCCCTCTCGAGTCCAACCCAACAATTTTGAGAGACCCTTCAAAATCGCTTCCGCAGCCTTCACCACTGCTTCTGATGATGGATAATGCCTCCAACAAAGGCGTTTCTTGAAGTTAGGGAATAGAAAAAAGTCATATCGGGCTGAATACGGACTATAGGAAGGGTGAGTGATGTACTTCACGTTGATTTTCGCAAGATATTCAGCAACAACATTGGCATTATGCGGCCGCGCATTATCGTGGTGCAGCATCCAGCCAGCTTCACGGAAATGTGGTCTCTTGCGCCTGATATGGACTTGCAATGTTTTCAGGACATCCCTGTAGTATTGTCCAGTTACTGATGTGTGTGCAGCTACAACATGCAGATAAAGCATTCCATGAATATCAAAGAATGAGATGAACATAACTTTCCCAGCAGAAGCAACCAGGTTTGCTCTTTTGGTGGTTGGTCATAAAGGAGATTTCCACACCGAGCTTTGCTGTTTGCTCTCAGGATCAAAATCATGTAGCCAAGTTTCATCAGCAGTGATCACGTTTGAAAGAAACTCCGGATCTTCCTCTAACATCAACTTTAACTGCATGCAGACCTACATGCGAATGTCCTTTTGTTCGGAAATCAACAGTCTTGGAACCCATCGCGCACAAACACGTCTCGTGTGTAATGTTTCTGTCACCAATATGTGGGTGGCACCCAATGAAACGTTCAGTATTTTAGATAGTGATCTTAAGGTAATTCGTCAATCTTCTCTCACAATGGCAGCTGCAGTGTGTTGTTTTCTTCCCTAAGAGCAGCAACTGGAGCACCTGGTCCACCTTCCTTAGGAATTGATTGCCTTCCCTCTTTAAACATTTTAAACCACCTTCAAGCTGTGCTGTGGGGAAGAGCAGACCCTCCATAGGCCTCTTGTAACATTGTATAGGCCTCAACTGAAGATTTGTTGAGACAAAAGCAGAATTTCAAAGCCACATATTATTCCTCGCGTGTTACCTCCATTGCAGTTGTAGGTGATACCGAACATGTCTGAACTTGCCCGGTTCTCATAGGCGGGAACCAGGAGTATCAACAATGAAGTTACTACGGCGTGTTTGTTTCACACTGAGCTAAGAGAATATAATAAGATTGAATTTTCATGCGAAAGCATATGATCATTCTTTATTGAACAACCCTCGTACATGTGCTTAAAATTAAATGTGAGGATCTACTCCAATTAGTCCTGGACCCGTAGGACCAGAACCCGGGCCTCTCGGGTATATTTACCGTAGGACAGTACCTATTTTATAAACTGCCCCCCTCCGCCTGCACACGGCAGACAGGACGGAAGTGGATACGCCACTTACGCGCCGGTCCTTAATGAACCAGCTACCAAAAGACCTTGCTAGGGCCGCCGGTGATCTAGCACACCAACTACTAGCTCTACAGGCTAGCACCCGGGACTTATGAGGCAACCCTCTACCCCCTCCGGGCGGCCAATCCGGTACTCAATTTCCCGTGGGTGGAGGGAACACACTACCCTCTTGAGTCCAACCCAATCCGAACAGCTCCCAGAGGGAGGTGCTCGAATGTTCGGCCCGAGGTTCCTCTAGTAACGTCAGAGGTACCACGGGTGCTTGGGGTCCGCAGCGCCCGCACCTTGGCAGCTGAAAGGGACGCATCCCTCCCCCTACTGGGAAATGAGCTTAAAATATGGGGTTTTTACGGTTTTGTTGAACACATTACTCTCTACCTTCCTCATGGATCGGTTTTACAAAATATGAATTTTTTTCTTAGCGCGGATAGTATTTATTAGCGATTGGTTAAGTTGGCGCCCGTCACACACCACTTAGGAGGAATGAAATACGACAACACCGCAGGACTCCAATTGGTTGCTCACCTAGTACGACTCAAGGAAAAACGTGATCCCATTTGAAGCATTTAATTTCATTCACAATTTTTCTCTGTGGGATCATTTCACTTTTGATATTCTGAACAACATTAAGGGTATGTATGACTGAAATTTTGAAATTTCAAATGTACACCGTAGGTGTAGTATAATGTAAGCATGTAACAACCTAAAAATAAACCATTTATCTCCAGCAGTTTAGAAATTATGATAAATTTTGTATGTTTTTTGTTACGTCACTAAAAAAGTCCCTTGCGACAAAATATTTTGAACTTTGGTCTAATATTTTAACCCTATGTTCATAATACACATACTTTTTGAAATTGCTCTGGGTTTTTCTGTGTCTCCTTTAGTTAAGGTCACAAAAATTTTTTAATTTACAAATATTCTTTTTTTGTCTAAAAAACTGTAAGTTTTGTGTTTGAAAATTAAAAATATATGCTTATATACATTTCACAATAAAACCTAGGGCAATTTCCATTCCTCATGATATTCTGAACCTGTGTAGGAAATTTCATGGATGTAGTACAAAAACTGCATCGCAAGGAGCATTTTACGGGAAGAAAAATGCTGAAAATATGAACATTGAGAAAACAGCGATTAAAGATTTGATTGCATAACTCACATTAAAATCCACCAGGCTGATAGGTTGGACCCTCCAATTTCTTTCGCGTCTCTTCTGTTGCTGCTTTCTCCACCTTTTTCTTCTGTAGATGTTGCTTTTCTTCTGCACAACTTCGCTTCTTGCTTTGCAGGATACGAGTCTGATCTCGCTGCACTGAAGTTTTCCTTCCTGAGTCTACTACACTTTCACCTCTGATATTTTGCTGCAGCTCCAATGACTTAAGATTACCCATGTTAAACTCACAGATGCTTTTAATAACAGCAAGATCCAATTGTTGTTTTCATATGAAAACTTCCTTTGGGCACCTATTCCATATGACATGATGCAAAGATTCATTGGCATTCTATGTTTTTCCTGTTTTGCACCTCTCTAGTAATGTTGTAGAAGCCAGCCTCTGATATATTGGCAACATTTTAGGAACTATTTTGTCTGAAAGCCATATTTTTCTTTTCTTGAATTCAAAATTTAAGAACGGAAAACAGACAAAGAATGTGGATGTAGGCAAAAGAGGGCGTGACTCTGATAGAGTTTAAAGGCCACCGACATTTAAATAAGCATTTAAAAATGGCGTTCGGAGGCCTATTATGCATTTTTCACATTCGGGAATGTCTAAATTATTTTATAGAATTTAAATAAAAAATTCGTTATTTTCACGATTTTCATGAAATTTCAGTCATACATACCCTTAAGCCCTAATTAGTCCGAATTAACGAGGTTTTAGTGTACTTCTCCTTACGTCAAATGCATAATAGAGAAGGTAGGTGTGCGTCTGGGAGTTTTGAAGGATCTGGTTATGATAAAACATTGTATTAATTGAAGTTATTTGAAGCATGGCATTGCTGCTTTAGCATTTACGCCCATGTAGCAGATGCGGTGGAAGCGTCGCTTGTATAAACTTCTGGTTAATTAAATTAAACAATTTTGCCTGCGACCCCATCATTCACGTGGGGCCCCAAAACGCGCACATTTGTGTTTGTCAACTACACACATCCGTTTACAGTAAACACCAACTACTTTTAATTACCGTCTCTACCGATATAAATTGCAGTCATAATGAAAGAGCTACTGTCGGATGTTACATACCTGGGCTTCTCAGATAATATATGTGCGTAGCTCGCATGCACCGTTTGGGGCGAGACAACCTCCATGTGAGAACTTTATCAATGTCTGCGAACAACGAGAAGTTGCAACTGTCTGCCACAGTGTGGAGCTTCATCTTTCAGAAACATGGCCTCTCGCATACGTCACGAGACAAGGGTCGGTTCTACCACAAATTAAAGGTCTCATAATTTTGTGTAATTCAGTGCCTTCATGTAGGTATATCACATTATTCCAGTGGCCCCAAAAAGTATCTTTATTTTTCCACATATTTATTGTTACATAAATAAAATACCAAAATTCAAAATGATTTAAGGAACTATAAATTCAAAATTAACTCTTAGAAAAAGAACTACATAGGTGGCCTGAAAAGCTTCCGACATAATAAAGATACAAGGCATTTCTTCAAATAGGTGGACTGTTCAATAAAGAATGATCATAAATTTTTTACGGTCATAATTTTTCGCACTAAAATTCATACCTATTATATTCTGTTACCTTAATGTGAAACAAACACTCCATAGTAGTTTCATTGTTGATACTCCTGGTCCCCACCTGTGAGAACCAGGCAAGTTCAGATATGTTCAGTATCGTCTACCGCTGCAATTGAGATAACACGCGAGGAACAATATGCGGCTTTGAAATTCTGCTTTCGTCTCAACAAATCTTCAATTGAGGACCATTCAATGTTACAGGAGGCCTTTGGAGAGTCTGCTCTTCCCTACAGCACAGCTGGAAGGTGGTTTAAAATGTTTAAAGACTGGAGACAATCAATTTCAAAGGAAGGTGGACCCGGTGCTCCAGTTACTGCTCTTACGGAAGAAAACAACAACACTACTGCTGCCATTGTGAGAGAGGATCGACAAATTACCTTCAAGATCACTTTCTGAAATACTGAACATTTCATTGGGTGCCACCAACACGTTGGTGGCAGAAACATTACACATGAGACGTGTTTGTGCGCGATGGGTTCCAAGACTGTTGATTCCCGAACAAAAGAACATTCACATCCAGGTCTGCATGCAGTTAAAGTTGATGTTATTGGAAGATCCGGCGTTTATTTGAAACATAATCACTGCTGATGAAACTTGGCTACATCATTTTGATCCTGAGAGCAAACAGCAAAGCTCAGTGTGGAAATCTCCTTCATCACCAACCCCCCAAAAAGCAAAAGTGGTTGCTTCTGCTGCGAAAGGTATGGTCATCTCATTCTTTGATATTGTGACTTTGTGGGTTCGCGAAATTAAAAGTCCAATTGCACAAACTCAAAATGTTCTTTATTTCCACCGACTTACAGTTGAACACTTGCCAATTACACAGAATTACGTAATGCACACAATTACGATTCACCAGTTCGTCCGTTACAGATCCACTTGCACTCGCAGTTACGCAAACCCCTCCGAGGCACGTACACAGTCTTCTCGTCCGTACACTAGCACGGCGCTGCTTCGCTGCTCGCCAAGAACTAACTGACCCAATTCACTCACTACAGCCCTTTTTATAGGAATATCGCCGTTTTCTCGAAGCCTCTAGTTTCCGTGAATCACCGCGAAGGTTGCAGATGGCAGTGGAAGGGGGAAGAGGCGGCCAGCGACAAGTGACACTTCTCTAATCATCCGCTCAGTTAGTGACAGAGACGAATGGGTGGGTGTGGTTTGGCTGCCTCTGGCCCCTTACTCAGCTGTCGTTGGTTGTTCTTTCCGCTAATTGGGTGACAATATTCATGGAATTGTTTATCAGCATGTTGTACCTGCACACACATCTGTAACTTGACTATACTACAGGGACGTCCTGAAAACATTTCACGTCCATATTAGGTGCTAAAGACCACATATCCATGAAGCAGGCTGGATGCTGCACCACGATAATGCGTGGCCGCATATTGCCAAAGTTGTTGCTGAATATCTTGCACAAATCAACGTGAAGCACAGCCCTCACCCTCGCTATAGTCCGGATTTAGCGCCATTAAACTTTTTTCTATCCCCTAACTTGAAGAAACGCCTTCGTGGGAGGCATTATCCATCATCAGAAACAGTGGTGAAGGCTGCGGAGGCGATTTTGAAGGATCTCTCAAAAATAGTTTCCAGAATGTCTTTGAAGACTGACAGAGACGTTGGGACAAGTGCATCGTATTCAGGGGAGACTATTTTGAGAAGGACTATCAACATTATGAGAATGAGTAAAGGTACGTTGTAAAAAAAAGGTGATCATTCTTTATTGAACAGCCCACGTATATAAATAAGTAGAAGGTATTGAACATATGCATTAAGCTAAATATCCTAACTAGATGTACACAGACCTGAAAGCACTGTTCAAAATAATATATACTTAATGCACTATTATTTGTCCTTCGAAATTAAGTTTGCAGAAGTAACAAAGAGAAGTAAATTCCAAAGAATCGGTAGTGCATCATGCGCGTCCCCCCCCCCCCATTTCTTTACAGCTGTCACTGTCAGTGGCATACCGTTAAGTGTGAATTTGCTTACGTCAACTTCAGTAGTAAAGGACTTTTCATTCTGTCTGCAGGGAAGCGGTAGATATAAAACGTCTCAGAACGCCCACTTAACGGGTAGTATCGCAACCCTCACCCTAAAAATGAAAACAGAAATATTCAAAACGATACTAACCACCGGTTTCTAAAACAGTAATAAACTTGATCAAATGCAACGTTTCCGAGGTGTAAAGAAAAAGTTTTGCAAAAGTTCAACGCAATAAGCAGAAATATCTAACACACAGTTATCTGTACAAGATTGTTTCTGACATTAGCTGTGTGCTTTTAAAAACATTTAGCTTTTTATCCTAGTGAGCTTTTCAGTATGAAAATTAATTGCTTTTTTAATTTACGTCCCTTAACATTTTTAAGTCATATCCGACGATAAATGAAATGGGTGAAATGATGCTCAAATGGCACGGGGGCATGGAGCTTAGAGTTACCCGACCTTGGTCATTGGTCAGCTTTCCCAGCAGAAGCAACCACTTTGCTTTTTGGGGAGTTGATGATGAAGGAGATTTCCACACTGAGCTTTGCTGTTTTCTCTCAGGATCAAAATGATGTAGCCAAGTTTCATCAGCAGTGATTACGTTTGGAAGAAACTCCGGATCTTCCTCTCACATCAATTTTAACTGCATGTTACCTCCATTGCAGCGGTAGGCGATACTGAACATGTCTGAACTTGCCTGGTTCTCACAGGCGGGAACCAGGAGTACCAACAATGAAACTAGTACGGCGTGTGTGTAACATTAAGCTCACAGATTATAATAAGATGTGTTTTTTTTTTTTTTTTTTTTTTTTTTTTTTTTGCTTGTTCCATTTATACCCCGCCTTTAACTGCTATGGTCATATCGGCGGCCGTTCTACTTTGGAACATACTGAAGGTGTTAACTCGTTTTCTTTGGTTTTTAATCATTACATCACGCACACATTCACACTCTCATTCATACTTCCAGACTCTGGGAAAGATGGAGAGATATTTTGGTCGGAGAAAAATCCCCACCCCCACCGCCGGGAATCAAACCTGGGACCCCTAGCACGGTAGGCAGGTACTCTACCAACTGAGATACGGGGCCAGCCAAGATTGAATTTTAGTGCGGAAAATTATGACCGTAAAAATTATGATCATTCTTTATCGAGCAGCTCTGATAGTATAGCTGTAAGGTCCAAAATATATATAAATTTTTGATTCCTGACTTAAAGTGTTTTAGGAATTATATTTTGAGCACATTCCTCGCACTCTTCTGAAATACGCATGCGTATTCTCAAACTGCAAACAATTACGTATTTTATATGAACTATTTTCAGTTATTAATTTCTAAAACCAATTAAACCAATAAAGAGAAACAAAATTTTGAAAGAGTAATTTTAAAAGTAATATTATCTTTTGAAGCAAGACTAGCAGTCAAAATTGCATTTGTTATCATTAGACAAATACCATAGATTTTAAAAAAAATGTCGCTTATAAAATTGCATCATGTAGAACATTTGTTAAGTACAGAATGTAAGATTTAGCTTTTGAAATATATGATTGAGAGTTTCTCTTGATATGTGCTTGTTAGTTCTTCTGTAGTAATCACCATGCAGATTTGCAAATTTTTCCTAGCGTTTCATGACCTTCCAAATTCCTTGATTGTAAAAGTCTGCAGAATTCGCTTTAAACCACTCTTCCACTTCATAGTGACGTCATTTGTGTTGTCAAATCGGTGACCACGCAATGTATTCTTCATTTCCGGGAAAAAGAGAAAGTCATTTGGGCGAATTAGGCGATTTCCTGTAAGGTCTCAAAGCGACATTCTCTTGTTTTGTCAACTGCAACTTGAATGAGCTGATGCATTGTCAGACAGAAGACGAACAACTTTAGAGAGCATACCGTGTCGTTTCTTAATCAGAGCTGCTCGTAACTTGTTCAGAAGATTGCAGAAGTATCTGCCGGTGATGGTTTGACCCTTGGCAAGATAATCTGTAAGGATGACTCCACGACAGTCCCAGAAAACTGAAAGCAAGACCTTCCCGGCTGACTTTTGCACCTTTGCCTTTTTAGGACGGGTGGAATCGGTATGTTTCAATTCCAAGCTCATGATTTTCATCTCTGATCTTACTGATAGATCTAGGATTCATCCATGATTACCAGACGATCAAAAAATCACCTTCATCCTGTTCCAACAGCATCAACATCTGTCTTGAAAGGTCACGCCGTGTTTGCTTTTGGAAAGGGGTTATCAAACGTGGAACCCACCGTGCAGACACCTTAGACTTGTGCAGTTCGTCATGAATAACTTTCAACACACTACCATATCTAAGATGTGTCTCATTCATGATCATTTGGATGGTTGCTCGTCTGTCTTCCAGTATTAAACACTCCACTTTCTTCACTGTGACAACTGATGGTCTACCAGCTCTTGGCTCATCTGTCAGGGACATAGTACCAGTTTGAAAATTCATTTTACACCTCACAAGAGTGTCATACGATGGGCAATCATTTCCATAAACAACCATCAACTCTTCGTGGTTTTCCCGGGAAATTTTGCCCTTCAAATGCAGGCACTTAAAATGCGAGCCTTAAATTTCTGCATCTTACACCTCAAACACTTCTGGCATTTACTTTAAAAAAACAAAAGGACTCAAATGACTAAAAATGTCAACACTGTGTCCCGAGGGATCATTAATGACACTGGAAAAGTTTCATCCCTCTAGCAGTAAAACTACCGGGTGATAATTAAAATTTAGGGCACCCCTCCCCCTGTAGTGACTCGGAAATTGAAAATCATGCAATGTTTATACAAGACAACATTGTAAATATATTTCCAGATAAATTGACTAGGAAGTTTAGAAACAAAACACTATTTCGTTATAGCATCCCCTTGGTTAATACTATAATATTGTGCTGCTACATTCTGAAGGGCGCAGGTTTACCAAACCAACTACCACGTCACGCCTACATACTTTTGAAGAGGTGGATGGAGCCTGGCTCTGCAGTGTAGGTGGTACCGCTTTTGCCTCACGTTCAAGAGTTCTCGAGTGAGAATCTCGGTCAACGTGAGTTATATGGACAGGATTATCTCCAATCCTGAAAGATAAATGTGGAGTATCTCCAAGCTCTATAGACTCTAGGCTTATTCGAGTATCACTTCACTAACTTCATTCATCGTCGGAAATGGACGATGGAGGAGGTAAATTAAAAGAAATTGATGATAATCCAATCACCACATGGAGGTTTTTTGTAATTTACGTCCTCCAACGTTGTCATATCGGACGATGAATGGAATGGGTGAAACGATGCTCAAATGAGCTCAGGTCCATAGAGCTTAGAGTTACCCGAAATTCGTCTTTTAGGATAAGGAAAATACCTTATCCAGGTAACTCACCCTGACTGAGATTCGAACTTGGGACCTCTTGAACGTGAGGCAGACACGCTACCTCCATGCTACCGAGGCGGGCAACATATGGAAGTGATGGGACCAGCATTACGCGTGTTCCTGTGGCATGTTTTATAATGCAATCCATATAAATCTGAACAATTTCAATAAGCCACAACTTTTTGAACCAACAACGGGACACACGTGAAACTTTTTACGGAGATGATATCGAATTGAGAGAAGGTTATTTCCAGCAAGATGTAGCAACGTGCCATACATCTAATGACACTATGGAACTTTTAACCAGTTTCTTTGATAATCGAATAATATCAACAGGTCTTTTCCGCCCCCCAGGTCCCCTAACTTAACTCACCGGATTTTTTCCTGTGGGGGTATCTAAAAATAGAGTGTACAAGAATAGGCCATGGACAATTGATGTCCTCAAGAAGTCCATTCGAACCGAAATAAGTAACATTGGTGAGGATACTCTCCGTAAAACTTCAGAGAATATGGTGAGACGAGTTCAAACATGTATAGATGCTAGTGGAGGACACTCCCAACATTTTCTCTTGATATAAAGTGTGTAATGTGTAACTAAAATGTTTGGCGAGCAAAGAGTTCTACGTTGAGGCGCCAATTTGTAACTAAAATGTTTATGGGTGCACAAAATCCCACGTTGTGACGCCAATTTGATGCAAATAATTTAATGGCGAGCAAATAAGTCGGCGAGCAATGAGGTTTCTTTCAGGGTATGCGTGGATGGGTGTGAGGAGATTTTAATAACACTGGAATGCCCGTCAACAAATTATTTATTCACTGCTTCTTCTTTTAAAACATCGAAATGAAAGTTGCCGACCAAGGGTTACCAATCTCTGTTTAGAGTTACTGACTGCAGAATGTCCATTACTCGATAAATTTATTCGTTCCTCATATGTATACGAACCTACAAATATTCCAGACAAAACCAGCGGACTGCCTTAATCACCCTCACGCCTCAGACTGCCCTCATCGACCTCACGCCGAAGACCCTTCTGATCGGCTTCACGCCGAAGACTGTTCTGCATGACCGCAGCTGCGCGTGTGTGTGTATATGTAACTTTCACTCTCAAAACTCCTTTTCAACCAAAGTCCCTTTGTGGCTGTTATGTAGCCATTGTAAATGATCCAAAGAATTTCCTATTCATACAAGTTAAGTGAGCCCCTTTAGAAAACTGCTAAGGACGCTGTTTCTTACATTGCTTTTGTTATAACAACTTTCCCTACAACTCCACTGGTCTTGCCCTTGTCGTAACAAAGAACCAACATTCCTTTGACATCTATCATGATTCTTTGCTTCTGGTAAACCATAATTTCGGTATCAAATGTAATCTCCCAATTGTCTATTATATCCTCCCAAAGTTGTAAGTATGTCCTATTATTGGTTAAAAAATATGACATATTGAAATAGTTCAGGTTTATGTGGATCGTACTGTATTTCTTGGAAAAGCTTATTCCTTTCCTCATAATGCTGAATGGACACCGCTCCTGTACCCCCATGGCCCCTGTTACATGGAACATGGCTTACCTTACCACTTTTATCCAACTCTGCAGTGATTTATTTTAACCAACATTGTGCATCCGGGAGAGAATGTCATATATTGGAGTATATGCAATTAGGTGATCGAGTTTTACTACACTGCAAGGCGTCAAGCTCTCATTCGCCAAGTGCTGGTTCAAAGTTCCGTTAACTGCCCATAAGACGTATGTATTTCCTTGTTTTTTTCTGGCTAATAGGAGCTCATCTTTCTTAATTTCTTTGACTTCGTTTCCTTTCAGCTTTCTTCGCAACTGTGAGGTGTTTTTCGTGGAATATTGCGATGCGGTACAAATGGAAAGGGTGTTTTCTGAAAGGAAATGCACTAGAGTGATGTTTGGTTAAGTGGATCGTTCATAGTTCGCCATGAATAGAACCAGTAGAGAAGCAGGTGTTTGGGCAGGAATTTTAGGGACTTCCACATGTCTTTGAGGCCTGCAACCTTCTGTGGCTCCTTCACTACATTTCTTCCTCCTGGGGGATGATACCTAACAACAGATCTTCCGTAGATTACAATGCGTGCAAGTTCTCCCTCTCATAAAGGATACCCAAGAGAAAGTTGCAGGTAGCTGTACCACGCAACTTTGCAATGCCTCCCGTACTCTTAAAAATAGACATTCACGTGCATGGTGTCAGCAGGCCGCAATGTTTAAACCTTATGTCTGCGTCAGTCAATCCACCAATCAAACAGTGATATCACTTCAGATTTCTCTGACACCTCACCACGTGTCGTTTCGATTCATGTACCTCACTAAGTGGTAAGTGGCCGGTTACCTGTCAGTCTAAAGGGACAGCCAAGACCGATGGTGGTCACAAAAATAGTGCCAGTTCAGAGCTGAATGATGCAGGCTTCATTTGGTTGAGCATTACAGCATCCAGATTCTCAGTTGTTATTTTTGCTGAATGCGGCAGTAGGTTGTCATGTGTAAAATTATTCTTGCCGTGGAGATCTTACAGGAATATTTTCAAAGGTTTGTGTACCAATCGATAGTAGCTGTACGTATACCTGCTAATACTATAATAGAAAAAAGGTATTCTATTTTACTAGGTGTTTTGATAAATAAAGTCAGTTTTGTTTCTTTTAGTGTTTTAGGTAATTTAGTGGGTTTCTTTTGTTTGGCAAGGCTATTTAGACTTAGAGGATGCCATGGCTAGTGTTGGGTATATTGAAAGCATGTATCAGTCTTCAGTTGTTAATAAACAATCACATAGTGAAGATAACAATGTTTGAACCTAGAGTCCTTCTAAAGCCCTACTTGAAACAGGATTATAAATTCGCTGCCGGAGCTCGAAGAATATGTGAAGTATATGAAACAGTATTTGAAGAAAATGGACTTAAGCCAGCTATTTTTTAATTTGCATTTCTATCCACACTCATTACCAGTTTTCTAGTATATCGCATTATCTAACCTAGCTTAGGTACAAAGTTGCATGAGCACTGTCAAGTTCTCTGCCTTACGTCTCACAATTGCAAGGTCCAGTACACATTAAATCCTGAGAAATTGCCCAAAGATACAACTCCTTAGGGTACCGTATCTTATTTCCTTGATGCCTCCAAACTTGAAGGGAGTGCTTGACAGTTTGATTTACAGCAGCTAAGCTGCTACGTTAAGAAGTTCCTTTACAGGGTCATTCGTAATTAACATTCAGCTGACCTAGCTCAGTCGATAGAGCACTCTGTAATGAGTCTCTGGTTCGATTTCTGGCAGGGATATTGAGATTTGTCCACTAAATGGAAACATATACAATGATTAAGGCATGCCGTGAACACATAAGTGTTAATACATACTTTATGGAATACAGTTCATTATATTCGCAATTCAGCAGGGGCGGCTGGTGGCTCTGAAAATCGGTGGTTCACAAATGTATCCATGCAATTTAATTTTTTTAAAGTAACAAACGGTTGTTTAAGCCTGCTGTATACACAAGTTAACGGTAATTCACAGCGTATAACACAACATGCGTATTTCAGAAACACTAGAGCATAATATTCTTCTATTTATGCAGCTAAAAATGGACTTGATATCTCTTCATGGCAGACTTCAAGTGCACATTGCAAGATATCGTTCTGGATTGTCTTGGAGGTCCCCTTAAACGCTGTAGCATTCCCCAGATAGTTTTTTTCAGAACACAGTCTAGCTCTGCACTGAAATTTATCAGTCCTCTAAAAATACCAGGATTGCTTGACGTAGTTGAATCATTGTGTCCTCGTAGAGCTAACTCAAAGGTTCCACAAAACCTAATGCAGTTAACAATAATGTTTAACACATACCTATTTTGAGCCACTTTCTATCTGTGTTCTTCAATTGTTCTCCGATATGCACCGTCCATCTGCTTTGCAAAGTGAGATTTGTAGTGGACAACACGGCGCTGGGGCGGGTTTTCTCCGGGATCTCCGGTTTCCCCCACCATCTCATTCCACCGGTGCTCCATCTTCATCTCATGTATCATCAGTGCCATCGCCTGCGGTGCCGTATGTAGTAAAAACGGGCGTTAAACAATACACATTTCATCTGCTTTGCTATATTTACATTGCCAAGCATAGCAAAACTGTGTTTTTCATGTGCAGTTTTTAAGTTACGTGTTTTTAGCACGATCATGAAGATGCTGCAGATCATTCACGCCATGTTTTGTCTACGTATCTTCACCGCCAAAGAGAACGCAAGGAAAGCAAAACAGGCTATTTTTAATATTACAACCACACATCAAATTATATTTCTAATATACATTGTTGTTAAAGTTCCTGTTCAAATATCTTGTTTTGGTTTGACTACCTATGTGATTTTTATATTTGGCTTGGGACTTCCAAGTCGCTTATTTTCGGTTTTTCCTTCTAAGCTCATTTTTAAAAAGGATTTGCTAATAGACACTTTATGGAATTCATTGTTTCTCCTTATATAACACAATATACTTGTATTTAAATAAATCACTCTTATTCACTACTCAAAGCACGACACAGCTAACAAAACACGGCACAAAACATGTGGCTATGCTCTGGTAGGTTATAGTAATCTGTGGTGATATTTGACCGATGCGAACATTTAATATGAGAATAATAGGTAGCGTTGAAAACAGAAGGAGAAGGCTTGGAATTCACTATTCTCTGGCTGCTAGGTTAACCAACCTTATGCAGCCATAAGCCCCGCCCTTCCCCCCTACTTGCCTCTGCATACCCTAGGTTCATCCTGCCCTGTACCTCCCCATTGTATACCAGTGGTTTGCAGCTGAGAGTGAACTACTTGGCACCTGCAAACAATACAGCGCGCTCAGGGCCACTGCACTAGACAAGGTCGAACTGAACGCCAAATGGAATATGCCCTTGCATTAAAGAAAGACCGAGCATTTTGGTTGTAGCGCAAACATGCTACCCCATTGAGAAGCCGCCCCTGCAATTCAGCATCTAATAAGACTCGTAAAATAGGTCTATGTGTGCCCAAAAATAAATATAATATCCAGGCATCGTAAAGAGTTTATTGTTATATTTAGCTTTTTTCTCACGTAGTTTCCTTCAATAACTATTATAGATTGTACGTCGAATGGGGGCATTGGCGCACTGTTTTTGAATCGATCTATTTGGCTAGCAGTTTCGGAAGCAAACAGATGAAATGGAGGAACCTAGGCCGACAGGCCCCCAGAGACGCTGGATGTCTGTAGTACAGACCAGGGTTTCAAACCATTCATATATCTTTATATGCGAGGTGTATTCAAGTTATAGTATCTCCTAATTTTCAGGACTGGGACCAGATAGGAACTTCAGCAAAATCAGTGACTCTCCTAGCAGAAAATGTACAGGGGCCCTTCCGAGTGCTCGGTAATAGAATTCCTAAATGAAATAAATGGATTTGTTCCGCCAGAGATTTAAAAGTAAATCTAAACTAAGCAGAGCTTACTTTATCACCCGTAAATATGAAACGTGGATTTTGCCATAGGATTTATGGATATACCAGTTTGTCAGTAAATCACAGCTATAACCAGAGGAAAATTTGTCTGTGTAATAAAAACACAATTAAGCAACGGGGTGGCTTTCTTTATTTTATTTGCTTTTTTTCTTTTTCCTCTGCTTTGGAGCCACAAATCTACCTTACAAGCATGTCAGCATTCCCCTTGTTTTGGAGGGGTGGTATGGAACACAATATCTCGTAAATTCATCACGGCATCCTACCGCAGAATTCTCTGTCCGTCTTGTACTCGCTTGGGGTGAAGAATTGCTTCGGCCCCCGAGCGGGGGATGGGGTGTAAGGGTAGGAAACCAATAACAGACTTTAGCCAATTTGTTTCCGCAATATGCAACAGCTCTAGACTGGGCTGACTCCACTCCTGGTAATTATTTGCCCCGAAATACTACGCGTATGGAAAACATAGCTCTGTCGTAAAAGTAACTAAGTAATAATTCACAAACGAAGTACAGTATGAACCTTTCCGTATTTTATACACAGTAATTTTAATCATCAAGAAATAATACAAACAAGACTACAATTATTCCCTTCCTTAAAAATAATTGCGAGCGCTTCTCAATAAAGAATGATCAGAATCTTTTTAAGCAAACGTACCTTTGCTCATCCTCATAATTTTGCTGGTTCTTCTCCAAATAGTCTCCTCAGAATGTGATGCACTTGTCCCAGCGTTTCTGTCAGTCTTCAAAGACATGCTGGAAACCATTTTTGAGAGATCCTTCAAAGTCGCCTCCGCAGCCTTCACCACTACTTCTAATGATGGATAATGCCTCCCACGAAGGCGTTTCTTCAAGTTAGGGAATAGAAAAAAGTCACATGGGGCTAAACCCAGACTATAGGGAGGGTAAGGGATGCACTTCACGTTGATTTTTGCAATATTTTCAGCAACAACATTGGCAATATGCGGCCGCGCATTATCGTGATGCAGCATCCAACGTGCTTCACGGAAATGCGGGCTTTTGCGTGTGTTATGGACTTGGAATGTTTTCAGGACATCCCTGAAGTATTTTGCAGTTACTGATGTGTGTGCAGGTACAACAAAGGTGCAGGTATATCAAAGAATGAGATGACCATAACTTTCCCAGTAGAAGCAACCACTTTTGCTTTTTTGGAGGTTGGTGATGACGGAGATTTCCACACTGAGCTTTGCTTTTTGCTCTCAGGATCAAAATGATGTAGCCCATTTTCATTAGCAGTAATTACGTTTGAGAGAAACTCCGGATGTTCCTCAAACATGTTGCATGTTACCTCCATTGCAACGGTAGGCGATAGTGAACATGTCTGAATTTGACTAGTTTTTGCAGGAGTACCAACAATGAAACTACCACGGCGTGTTTGTTTCATATTAAGCTAACAGAATATAATAACACTGAATTTTGGTACAAAAATTATGACCGTTAAAAGTTATGACCATTCTTTATTGAACAGCCCTCCAAAATCTGATGCTCTTGTACAAACTTCTTCTATATGAATGTATCCCTCCAGCTAAATCATGTCAAGTAGGTTAAACATCTTAGTGGTAACTTTTTGTATTGCAAAGTGAATGTGGGAATGTAGCTGGCTTTAAGCGATTGTCAAATTTTTAACTGGTCGCCAAGCGAGGCTTTGAAATTATGTCTGCACGGTGGGATCCAGGTTTGCTAACTTCTTTCCTAAAGCAAACACGGCGTGACTTTTCAAAAGAGAGTTTGATGCTGTTGGAAGAGGATGAAGAGGATTTTTTGATCGTCTGGTAACTATGGATGAATCCTGGGTCTACCAGTATTATCCAGAGACAAAATCCATGAGCATGGGGTGGAAACATGCAGATTTCTCCCCTCCATAAAAGTAAAGGTGCAAAAGTCAGCTGGTAAGATCATGCTTTCAGTTTTCTGGGGCTGCCGTGGAATATCCTTACAGAGTATCTTGCCAAGGGTCAAACCATCACTGGCAGATACGACTACAATCTTCTGGACAAGTTACGATCAGCTCTGATTAAGAAACGACGCGGTATGCTCTCCAAAGTTGTTCGTCTTCTGTCTGACAATGCACCATCTCATTCATCTCAAGTTCCAGTTGACAAAACAAAAGAATGCGGCTTTGATACCTTACAGAATCCGACTTATACGCCTGATCTCGCACCAAGTGACCCTTTCTTGTTCCCGGAAATGAAGAATTTCCGATTTGACAACACAAATGACTTAATTAATGAAGTGTAAGGGTGGTTTAAAGCGAATTCCACAGACTTCTACCATCAAGGTATCCGGAAGGTCAAGAAACGCTGGGAAAAATGTGTAAATCTGCATTGTGACTACGTATAGAAGGACTAACAAGCACATGTCAACACAAACTCTGTATCACATTTTTAAAGAGTGATAATTAAATCTTTACAACACCCCTTCATACATGCTCCCTATAATAAACTTGGTAAATTCTGGATAGCTCAATGAGAAACTTTCTCCTCGTACAAATTTAGTGGAATACCTGTAAAATATTACATTTTAGGTTTCCAAAGTTACCATAAAGCTTCTTTAGAGACTCCTGGTGCTAAGGTGCAATAAATAGGGACTTCTTGCACGCAAACCTTTCACGTTAACTGCTATGAGCTGAAACCGTTTTAATCACTGAAAATGAAGATGAGACAGCCTGAAAATAAAGGGCTATTTACAACCAGCAACACAGGGAACCTCTTTGGGTCGTAAAAGTAAATGATGCTGAATTAATAACAGCGGCAAGTGGTGAATATTCTCTGAAACTCCTTCAACAATGGAAAATGTTTCTGATACGACGTAACTAAGCTGCATGTAGGTTTCAGGGGACGTTTGATGAAGTTTCTTTGAAACAATTGAGTTCATTATAACAACCATACTAAGAGTGTGAAGGTATTTAATTTACTATTCATTTTATTAGTACTAAAAATGAATTGTCGTTTTAAGATAACTTTAAAGCAACCTGATGTGCTGCCTATTTTAAAGAAACTACCCTTACAAGAAGTTACTCTACCACTACGTTTTGGGAATTCCATTACACACGAGGTATGTTCAAGTTAACGAGGGTGAAACAAATGAAAATCTTAAATATTTTTAAAATATTATTTATTGTGCAGAAGTGGTGCAAAGCTGTATTAATTTTCAACTTCATCTTGTCCACGCTCAGTGCAAGTCCTCCGGCGTTTACAAAGTTCATAAATGCCTTAAAAATACTTTTGGTAGTCCAGGCAACAACTCATGCACCAGGTGACGTAGCTCTTTATCGTAACGGAACTTTTTTCCTCCCATTGCGTCTTTGAGTGGTCCAACTACCTTAAGGTATGTTTATGAGAACTCCTAAGTGGTTTACCGGGAGAAACACGAGTCAGTTGGAGAATTTAATGTCATGTTGGCACGTTGGCCACAGTAGCTCAAATGGTTAGAGCGGCTGGACGGAAACCAGAAGATCCTTGGTTCAAATCCCGGCTATGTCATTGAATTTTTCATTCTGGCTCTACCCTTTCATAGTGCGTCCTACACACGGCTAGTGTTAAAGAACAATTAATTTCCATTAATTGTACCTAATAGTGGTCCGAACTATAAAGCCCGGGCCTTAAAGTACTTACAGCATAGTCGCCATTAAGGTAGTTGTCTCATGTGTTTATGAGAACTCCTAGTGGTTTACTGGTAGAAACATGAGTCAGTTGGAGAATTTAATGTCATGTTGGCACGTTGGCCATAGTAGCTCAAATGGTTAGAGCGGCTGGACGGAAACCAGAAGATCCGTGGTTCAAATCCCGGCTATGGCATTGAATTTTTCATTCTGGCTCTACCCTTTCATAGTGCATCCTACACATGGCTAGTGTGAAAGAACAATTAATTTTCATTAATAAAGACTGTTCTGCTCTATAGTTAACATAAGTGTTTTTATTTGTTTTATAACACCATAAATGAAATGACATATAATGATTATAATGATATGTCATTTTATATTCTCCTACAATTTATTCTAAGGAATGGTATTTTTACCTTTTTCCACTGAACTACGTTTTTCTCTAGTCCCAGAAGAAAACTCAATTTCTGGTTAATACTATAACAATGTTTGTACATTTCATTTTTCCTGTGCTTGTTTAAATTGCTGCGCGTCTTCAAAAGAGCCAGCCACTCTTCTCTGTTTTTGAAAATGTACCTTCTATAAAAGAAGCATGCTTTACCGTGCCAGAAGAGCACCTCGGGGACCGCGGATTTAATGTTGCCATGGGAGACAGTGCTTCAAGCCTTCTTCACGTTTCCCAAAGGCTCGTTCACTTCGGGAGCCGCAAACTCAATGTAGATAGCGTAAAGCTTGTTGCAGATACCGAAGGCGTATCTCGCGGCTAGTTGAAAAACCTTCTCAAATACTCAAGAAAATATGTCTGATGTACTCGTGCAGCTTTTTATCTGCACCTTCTACAGTGCATTCATAAAATATTTTAATTATTACTTCTTGTTAATTCAGATGAAAGTTCACTCCTTTGCAAGAGTAAAAAGAACCCAGTGGCCTAACAAAAAAAAGTGGGGAACAAAAAAAATATTTTTATATACCCGAAACAAAATAGGCAAATTCTTATGTAAACTGATCTGCTGATTCCAAAAATGCCCCTCAAAATGCTGTATCACGTAACGTTTTTTAGGTATCCATAATTTTTTATGAAAACTTACAGAAATGTGATGTGATAACTCATATTTGATTAATTGTAAATAATAGATATTTTATTGCCAAATAACATTTAAAATAATAATAATTATTATTATTATTATTATTAATTATTAATAAAGTAAATAAACACAAGATAATGATGAAAACCAGTACCTGAATTATCTCAGAAATGTTTCACTGTTGATTTTTTGTATTGACCCTCCCGTTTGAGGAACTAACAACAGTCTCCGAACATGGCTGAATCCCAGCGATATCCTGGTAACTCCTTTACATTTCAGAAATGTCCTGGTGAAAACGCTCACCTTTCTCATCACTTACAGCTCCTAGGTTTGTAGGGAAACTATTAAGGTGAGAGTGCAAAAAGTGGATTTTAAGTGACATATGGCAACCCATTTCTTTGTAGCTCCTTAATAGTTCTGAGACTAAAGTTTCATAATTTGCTTTTTGTTATTTCCGAGGAAGCCTTCCACCACTGATTTAAATGATTTCCATGCTGCCAGTTCAACAGGTTTAAACTTTGATTCAAAAACACTGTCTTTAAGAAGTAGTCTTATTTGAGGACCGAAAAATATACCTTACTTCAATTTAGATTCACTTATTTTGGGAAAGACACTTCTTAAATACTCAAATGCACTTCCGCTTTTGTCCAAACCTTTAACAAAATTCTTCATTAACTCGAGCTTCATGAGAGGTGGGGGGAGAAGAACTTTGTTTGGGTCTACTGGAGGCACATACTTAACACTGCTTGCTCCAGGTGTATAGTCTTCCCTTTTCCCCCATTATTTCACTATAAAATGCTTGTCAGTTGCCTAACTGTTCCATAAGCACAAAAAACAGCAATATTTTGTGAAACCTCCCTGCAGTCCCGTTAGCGAGGTCACTACAAATTTCCCAGCCATGGTTTTGATAACTAATAGCATCTAAAATGATGGACATGGAATCGTGTGTCTCCTTCATTCATATGGCATGAAATAAAGGTATTGAAGGTAGTAAATTGCCATTATGAAGCAACACTCCCTTTAAGCTGTATTTAGAAGAGTCAATGGCTATTATTTTAAATTAAGTCAATATGAGTTGGTATCATACATCATTTCTGTAATTTTATATAAAAGAATAAGAATATCTCAAAAAGGTTACGTGATACAGCATTTTCCCTAGTGTGTTTAAAGCAGTGGCTTTGAAATTGTATGTTCTTTCTATGACTACGAAGGCATAAACATTTGAAGATACAATAAATTACAGGAATAATTCGAAAGTAATTAGCTCCGAGCTCAAAAAATAATAAAATTAAAGCTTCTGATGTGAAGCATTGAACAATAGCAGTAACGATCTTGAATAAATGTCTTAAGATTTTCGGTTTTTTGGACATAGCTTCTCAAGTTATTTTTATTTCGAACGACTGAGCATAGCTGATGAACCGTAAAACATACGAGGGAAGTCAAATGAAAACCTTAAATTTGTAATAACAAAAAAAAAAAAAAAAAAAAAAATTGCGTAGTTATCCTGTAAGTTGGTAAGCGTGCTACAAACAGCGTGCCGAATGGCCTGTAGGTGGCAGCGTAGTGCAGATGCATACATACCGTTGCAGTATCAGTATAAAGATGGCGACCCCACTTGCGACTTGTACCGATTTTTGCGTAGTGAAAGTGTGAAACCTATTGAAATTCATCGACAAATGAAGGTTCAGTACGGTGATGCATGTTTGTCACAGCAGTAAGTCTACCAATGGAGTAGGAAGTTCGCAAATGGTGTGACTTCTGTGGAAGATGCTGCACGTCAAGGTCAAGCACAGCGAGTTTTGACTCCATAGAACATTGCAGCAGTTGAAGTCATAGTGAAAGAAAATCACCGAGTGACACTGAATGACATTGCAGAATGTTTAGAGATCAGCCATGGGTCAGGACACCACATTGTGCATTATGTGCTACAGATTCACAAAGTGTCTGCAAGATGGGTGCCACGGCATTTGTCTCCTAAAATGAGAGAACGACGTATTGATCTTGTGAAGAACTTCTTCGGCGCTTTGAATGTGAAGGTGATAGCTTCCTTGCAAGAATCGTTACTGGGGACGAAACCTGGGTTAACTTCCACCAACCAGAAACGCAGATAGCTAGCAAAGAATGGCGCCATCTCTCATCACCAAAACCAAAGAAGCTTCAAACAGAACCATCAACATGGAAGGTTATATTGACTCTTTTAGGACGGAAAAGGCATCATTTCGGAAACTATATAAGCTAAACTTATGGGTGTTCTACGGTTATGTTTCGTGTGGGCTCCTCTTCGTGGTTGAGGGAGACGGTCAACAGGCCCACCCACGTGTAGGCCGTGCGTGGAGACCCGTGGAGAAGGATTTTAGATTCTTTTCTGGTTTGGGGTTTTGGATTTGGTGAACGAGGTTTTTGGTAGGTTTTGATTGATGTTTTTTTATGTACGTGTATTTTAATAGGTTTTGTTACACTTGTATAGTTTTTGGAAGGTTTTATATCTGGCTTTTGCCATGACTAGTTTTTAAATGGCACAGATGACCGCCGTAGTTGAGCGCCCTTATATATATACACACACTCCTGGAAATTGAAATAAGAACACCGTGAATTCATTGTCCCAGGAAGGGGAAACTTTATTGACACATTCCTGGGGTCAGATACATCACATAATCACACTGACAGAACCATAGGCACATAGACACAGGCATCAGAGCATGCACAATGTCGGCACTAGTACCGTGTATATCCACCTTTCGCAGCAATGCAGGCTGCTATTCTCTCATGGAGACGATCGTAGAGATGCTGGATGTAGTCCTGTGGAACGGCTTGATATGCCATTTCCAGCTGGCGCTTCAGTTGGACCAGCGTTCGTGCTGGACGTGCAGTCCGCGTGAGACGACGTTTCATCCAGTCCCAAACATGCTCAATGGGGGACAGATCCGGAGATCTTGCTGGCCAGGGTAGTTGACTTACACCTTCTAGAGCACGTTGGGCGGCACGAGATACATGCGGACGTGCATTGTCCTGTTGGAACAGCAAGTTCCCTTGCCGGTCTAGGAATGGTAGAACGATGGGTTCGATGATGGTTTAGATGTACCGTGCACTATTCAGTGTCCCCTCGACGATCACCAGAGATGTACGGCCAGTGTAGGAGATCGCTCCCCACACCATGATGTCGGGTGTTGGCCCTGTGTGCCTCGGTCGTATGCAGTCCTGATTGCGGCGCTCACCTGCACGGCGCCAAACACGCATACGACCATCATTGGCACCAAGGCAGAAGCGACTCTCATTGCTGAAGACGACACGTCTCCATTCGTCCCTCCATTCACACCTTTCGCGACACCACTGAAGGCGGGCTGCACGATGTTGGGGCGTGAGCGGAAGACGGCCTAACGGTGCGCGGGACCGTAGCCCAGCTTCATGGAGATGGTTGCGAATGGTCCTCGCCGATACCCCAGGAGCAATAGTGTCCCTAATTTGCTGGGAAGTGGCGGTGCGGTCCCCTACGGCACTGCGTAGGATCTGACGGTCTTGGTGTGCATCCGTGCGTCGCTGCGGTCCGGTCCCAGGTCGACGGGCACGTGCACCTTCCGCCGACCACTGGCGACAACTTCGATGTACTGCGGAGACCTCATGTCCCACGTGTTGAGCAATTCGGCGGTACGTCCACTAGGCCTCCCGCATGCCCACTATACGCCCTCGCTCAAAGTCCGTCAACTGCACATACGGTTAACGTCCACGCTGTCGCGGCATGCTACCAGTGTTAAAGACTGCGATGGAGCTCCGTAAGCCACGGTAAACTGGCTGACACTGACGGCGGCGGTGTCCAAACGCTGCGCAGCTGGCGCCATTCGACGGCCAACACCGCGGTTCCTGGTGTGTCCGCTGTCTCTTGCGTGTGATCATTTCTTGTACAGCCCTCTCGCAGTGTCCGGAGCAAGTATGGTGGGTCTGACTCACCGGCGTCAATGTGTTCTTATTTCCATTTCCAGGAGTGTATTGTATATATATATATATCATCAACATCATCATACGGTTATGTTAAATACATTACTCTCCACCTTCCTCATGGATCAGTTTTTGCAAAATATTGTCACCTAATTATCGGAAGGCACGGCCAGCTAGCAGCAGGGTAGGGCCAGACAGGAAGCATTCAGACCACGCCTACCCATTTGTCTCGTGTCACTAACTGAGGGGGATGATTAGAAGAGCGGCATGGACCCTGTACCGTCTCTTTCCCCTCCTCTGACGCCTGGATCCTTCGGTATGATTCATTGAACCGCGAGACTTCCACAAACGGCGATCTTCCCTATATAAGGCCTGCAGATGGCGAGTCAGTTCAGTTCCTGGCGAGCAGCCGCGAGGAGCGCCAAGTGAGTGAACGGACCGGAAGACTGTGTACGTGTATCGGACGAGTTGTGCGTAGTGGACCTGTGACAGACGAACTGGTGAATTGTAATTGTGTGCGCTACGTAATTCTGTCTAATCGGCAAGTGTTTCAGCTGTAGTTCGGTGGAAATAAAGAACATTTTGAGTTTGTGCAATTGGACGTTTAATTTCACGAACCCACAAAGTCACGATATGAATGTTTGTGTTAGCGCGAATAGTATCTATTAGTTTGGCGCTAGTCACAAACCACTTAGGGGGGAGGACTTGGGATTGGGAGTTCATTATGGAGGGGATTCTGTACGTCGAGCACCATGCTGGGCCCATTGTTCCTATGCCACCAAGTGGGGCACTCCCTGGAGGACGGATGAGGCGAAGGGCACAGATGGCGGCCGACCCAAGGAGGCATGACAGTACAAAGAGCAGGGTCCCTACAGTTTACTTGGATAGAGACTTTCCCCGATAGGCCAGGACAACGAACCCGCTCCTCTATAGCAGGACGACTACGAGACCAGCAGCCGAGCCCTAATGGTACCAAGGTAGGCGATCCGAGCCCCAAAGGTCCATGATTGGCGGTCTGGAAATGGCTGAAGCAGAAGAGCGGAGACCGGCAGCCAACCCACCGGAGGAGGAAGTAGCTTTCCTCATAGGTATTCGGCCGCGCCGTGGCTCAGTGGTTAGACCGCTTGGCTCTCACCAAGGCGGCCCGGGTTTGATCCCAGGCGACCGTAAAGTGAGAATTGTAGTGGACAACACGGCGCTGGGGCGGGTTTTCTCCGGGACCTCCGGTTTCCCCCGCCATCTCATTCCACCTGTGCTCCATCTTCATCTCATGTATCATCAGTGTCACCGCCTGCGGTGCCGTATGTAGTAAAAGCGGGCGTTAAACACTACACATTCTCAGAGCTATTCACCGCCGAAACACACACCGACACTTCTATCCTGAAAGAGACCAGCAGATGAGAGATGAAATGGAATGATAATGGAGATGAAATGGAGTGACAGGAAATTCGGGAAATGTAATTAACTTACTCAGAATTCGCCTCGCGATCCGGGAAAACCCCCCAAAAACCCATGGGTCATGTAGGTCGGCCACGGGAAACGAAACCGGGCCTCCCGAATGCCGGCCACAGACTTACTGCCTGAGCCATCCCACTCGGTCCACTTACGGGGAATGCCATACAACGCCGCTGTATTACGATTGGTTGCTCACCTAATCTGTTTCATATCACCTTGTCCCGCTGACATGTATCACTCCGCGTGCAATACCTTCCCCCTCATCCTAATTGGCTAATGCTTTCGCGCCATAGGCCATAGACTGTGCCTTCCCCTCACATTGAAACCTGCAGTAAATGCCATAATAAGTACCAGGAAGATCGATAAAATCATACAAATAATAATATGAAGGCATGCAAAAATACAAATTTATAATGAAACTGAGCAAGTTGAAACTTAATGAATGAGCAATGAAACTGAAACAACTTTATAATGAAAGGCCTTCGGCCTTTTCCACTAGGATGTTTTAAAACCAGCACACATACCTTGCAAAAATGCTTGTCTTTCAGTCTTAAAAGTCGTGTCACGCCATACTTGTCGTGTGTCTTTCATTCACCCAAGTCTCGTCAAGGTAGTATATTTTGCGATTTGTATCTCGGTACAGTCTGATTGTCCTTAAATAACGTCTTCGTCACAGCAGTGGTAAGTTTTCCTGTTGTCTCAATTTCATGTCGCGATGTTCCTATGCATCTAACATTCACACCTGTAAGTTCAGAGCACAGCTGTTCGACTTCTCTCACTAACAAAGACGGATTCTTCTCTGTGAGTGCATTAAACACATGCAACACAATTCTTTTTTGGCCGCTTTGTAAAGGTTTACCCTTGCGATGCTTCAAGCGAAAAACTGGCGGTAGACTCTGCCATTATACCTATAATACGTATATGCGCAATAAACGACCAATAAAATAATTTAGCTTTCGCATTCGGCATAGCACACCGTCGAATGGTCATATATGACTAATCCAGTTCAAAACAAGGTCAGTGATAAAAGTCATATAAACAAACATGTCATCACTACCGCTAAATCACGTGCTATCGTGCCATGTGCTTGAGAGCAAAGGCACCTCCTCTTTACTTCGTTTAAGAATTAACATGCATTTCAGATAAATCAACTCTAGGGCCGTTCAGAAAGTAACCTCCGATCGGTCACAGTGCGGGTAGTGGGGGGAGTAGCGACGCCATCTGTGCATTCACGCACTCAGCAGGTCAGTCGGCATCAAGCCGTGGTCGAGTGAACATCGTACCTGCGCTAGTTTAGTGTTTGTGGCCGTTTGAAATATGTTCTGCAATAGAAAACCCCGCCAAATGTGAAGTGCGTGCTGTTATAAGGTTTTTCACAGCCAAAGGATATTCTGCATCAGCTATTCATCGTGAGCTTTGTGCCGTGTACGGACCACGAGTTATGAGTGAAGGAGTGGTCCGTGAATGGGTACGTTTATTTAAAAGTGGACGAGAAAACGTTCATGATGAAGAGAGGTGTGGTAGACCATCATTGGTGACTGAAAACCGACGTTTCACAATGTCGGAGTTGTCTACTGTTTTTCCACAGATTTCTAAGACCCTCTTGTACGAGATAGTGACAGCAAGATTGGGTTACCGTAAGTTCTGTGCACGATGGGTGCCCAAAATTCTTACCGACCACCACAAAACTCAAAGAATGGCCTCTGCATTAGACTTTCTGTCACGTTATGTGGACTAAGGTGAACCATTGTTAAACAGAATCGTGACCGGGGACGAAACCTGGATTAAGTACAAGAACCCTGAGACAAAAGAACAATCAAAGCTGTGGGCACATTCAAATTCGCCTACCAAACCAATAAAAGCCCGCCAAGTTTCTTCTGCCCGAAAATTGATGGCAACGGTGTTTTGGGGTGCAAAAGTGGTGTTGTTGGTTGAATTCATGGAACGTGGGACGACCATTAATCAAGACGTGTACTGTGAAATACTAAAAAATTACGACGGGCTATACAGAACAAACGCCGTGGTATGCTGACTTCCGGTATCGTTTTTGCACGATAACGCCCGTCCTCACTCTGCTCGTAGAACAACAGCCCTTCTTGAGTCCTTCAAGTGCGAGGTTGTCAACCATCCACCTTACAGCCCAGATCTGGCGCCAAGCGATTATCACCTCTTCATGCATATGAAGACATGGCTCGGGTCCCAGCGGTTTGTTGACGACGAAGAGCTCAAAGATGCGGTCACAGGCTGGCTCCAGGCACAAGCGGCGATTTTTATGCATAAGGAATTTCAAAGCTTGTTAACAGATACGATAAGTGCCTCAATCGTTATGGAGAATATGTAGAAAAATAGTACAAAGATGTAGTTGTAAGATGTATATATTAAAATATTTTTATTTAACTTGGTGAATTTTTTGCAATCAACCGGAGGGTACTTTCTGAACGGTCCTCGTACTTAATTTAAACAGCTACGAAAATATAAATCTGACAATTCTCTTCCAACACATTAAGATACATCACCATTTTAAATAACGAAATAATTTTACCGCACGACAGTCTTTACCACAACAGCAGCCAATGAGTTGTGATAAGGTCACGTGACCGTTAAGAGATACGGGACAAGCTTATGTGAAACAAGGAGAGTAGCGCTCAAGGACAAACATCATCGCATTTCAATCAGATAATAGCAACCACCCGAATACGCTACACACTTCCCCTGGCATATCTTGCATCCTTCCGCCCATCACATTTGAGATTCTAGGCAGCTCTGTTCTGTGCTGGTATATTCCAGCCCCAAGTTTTCAACTTCCCGGAGTATATCTCATTAAAATAACTCGCATTGGAAATGAAATTAATGTTAACGTCTGTAATAAGCACCTTGTTTTCATCCTGTAATTCCGAATTAAAGTGCCGACCACTCAAAGGAAAGGGTAACTCTTTCTACAGGATAATGCAATTAAGGGGATGCCGCTTCAGCTGGGAAAGGGAAGAAAATTAAGAGTGGCTGTTACAAAATTAGAATGGTAAAGAGCTCATCCTTATTTCCTTTCCTTTTTTTATCTTTCGCAACACTAATATCTCCATTAATACGATTGGCTTTATGGAACAAATTTTAAACTTTCATCTAAAGGAATGTATTTAGCATTGTGGATGTCGTTTGTAATACTCTTTAAAATTCGTTTGAAGTTTCGGATTAACACTGCGCTAATGAAAGGGCATAACAAACGGCTTAAGGCAAATTCTGAATCTGCTATTTCGATTCTATACATCATTGGCATCCAAGTCTGACACGTGCGTGACGTCGCATCTGCATATATTGTTGTTGTTTTGAAATGCTAGACTTTGGCAATGAAGCCATTGACTCTCTTGCTCTCCAATATTTCTGTGTAGTGGGTCCGGCAGGTAGGGCTTCACAGGTTAAAAGATGTTCTTCAGTCATTTCCTCTTCTTTGTTGTCAAATGCTAGGCTTTGGCAATGAAGCCATTAGCTCTCTTGCTCTCCAATATTTCTGTGTAGTGGGTCCGGCAGGTAGGGCTTCACAGGTTAAAAGATGTTCTTCAGTCATTTCCTCTTCTTTGTTGTCAAATGCTAGGCTTTGGCAATGAAGCCATTAGCTCTCTTTCTCTCCAATATTTCTGTGTAGTCGGTCCGGCAGGTAGGACTTCACAGGTTAAAAGATGTTCTTCAGTCATTTGCTCTTCTTTGTTGTCAAATGCTAGGCTTTGGCAATGAAGCCATTAGCTTTCTTGCTCTCCAATATTTCTGTGTAGTCGGTCCGGCAGGTAGGACTTCACAGGTTAAAAGATGTTCTTCAGTCATTTCCTCTTCTTTGTTGTCAAATGCTAGGCTTTGGCAATGAAGCCATTAGCTCTCTTGTTCTCCAATATTTCTGAGTAGTGGGTCCGGCAGGTAGGGCTTCACAGGTTAAAAGATGTTCTTCAGTCATTTGCTCTTCTTTGTTGTCAAATGCTAGGCTTTGGCAATGAAGCCATTAGCTCTCTTGCTCTCCAATATTTCTGTGTAGTCGGTCCGGCAGGTAGGTCTTCACAGGTTAGAAGATGTTCTTCAGTCATTTCCTCTTCTTTGTTGCACAGAGGACAATTTGGATTTGTATAAGTTCCTATTATGTGTTAGTGTTTGATAAAATAATCATGTTCTATAAGTAATCTAAAATTTCGTACTGCAACTTTACGTGGGATTTCTGGAATAATTTCTGGATTTTTAATTAAAATAATCCATTTTTTATCTTTGGATTTGTGAGATATTGATTGGTTTTGTTTGTTTTTATGTTTTCTTTTGATTAATCTTTTTATGGATGAAAAGGGTAAGTTTTTACTTTTGTTCTGAATTAAATTTGCACCTTTTTGGCAACAAAATCAGCTGATTCATTTCCAGCAATTCCACAATGCTCAGGTATCCATTGTAATATAATAATTTTCTGTAGTTTTTAAAGTTGTTGGTTCATTTTGTGACATTTTTTTAATTTGGATTGACCTCATTTGATATGAAATTATTGAACAAAATGCTCCTTTAGAATCAGGAAGTATGACAGAATTTTTGAATTTATCTATTCTGTATAGAAGGTGTTGGAGTGAAATATGAACAGCCGTTACTTCTGCGTCAAAATTTGTTGTGTGGTATCCTGCTGGTGGATAGAATGAGAACAGAGCACACTTAATTCCTGCTCCTGAGTTGTTGTCCAAGTTAGATCCATCTGTGTAGATATGTAACCATTCTTCAGGTGGGTATCTATTGTTCACGGTTTCTAATGCTAGTGCATTTAGTACAGGTTTTGAAGTTTCAGATTTTGTAACTATTTGTTCTAAATCTAATTGACTATTAATTGGTTCAAATGTCATTGTGTTTTCTTTGATTAAAATATTTAGAATCAGGAAGATTCAGATCTGTTTTTAATTCCATAACTTTGTGTAGGAAACTTGTTTGTGTTTTCATTTTGATTGGTTTTAGTAATCTTTTCTCCCATTTTGTTGTTTTTAACCGCAACATTTTTTCATGTTGTATTAGTGCCTGCTCCTCTAAAGTTAGATGTATAGGATAGTTCCGAGTTAAGGTTTGCATTGTCGTGATTGGAGTTGATTTTGCTGCACCGGTTATTAGTCGCAGGGCCTGATTTTGGCATACTTCTACGTGGTTTATGTTAGAACTGTTTGCTGCAATTACATCTGGATATCTACGATCTAACATCTGACTGCATCAATATGTCTGCTTATATAGAATTACAAATACATATCCTAATTTAGTTTTAGAGTGAACATCTTAGCAATTAAAAGGAGCTATAGAAATGAAAAGAAATAATCAGTTAAAATAGTAATAGAGGAGTAGAAGGAGTCAATTAGTGCAGTATATATGAGATGAATTAATGTGTATGCTAAAATCCAGTAGCATAATCTATCAAAAGCGAAAGTGTGGAATGCGTTGAATAAGTGGTTTGTGACAGAGAGTACGTATTGATGTAGAAGCGCCGCGGGGTTGAACCCAGAACCGTTTGCCTTTGAAGGGGGGTTGCTATGTACACACAATCACTTGGGATGGTATGCGCTGTCAGAGTGTGACGGATGGAAGGGGGTGGATCTTATTGGTTATGCATAGTGTGTTCGCCGCTACTGCTGTTTGCTCTCAGGGTGACCTCCCCAGCTATTTGACACCATGCCCACTGCAGTACACTCATGTATCTTATCAGTTACAGCATCTATCCCAACTAACTACAATCTGTTATATTTGTCACATTTTGGAGGGAAAGTGAGAAAGATTTGATGTGTTGTACTCATTTGTTTTATTCCTCATCAAACTACAAAAGTTTGGTTTTCAATCTAACTAATGTTAATCAATATACAGGGTGTTAATAAATTACATCGAAATAATTTCAGCGGTTATAGAGGTGACTAATACAAGGAAGTTGAGATCCAAGTCCAAGTCCAAGTCGTATACTGACAGGCTGTTAACAGCCAGAAGGTTTTTGCTGCGTACCCACCCAGGTTTTGGGTCTGACCGCAAGTTGGTAATTTTGATGTTTACAGGATGATGTGGTATTTTTGTTGAGGACATTTGTTGAAGTAGCTTTTGCTCCTCTTTAATTTTGTACAGGATGCCAAACCGCTTTTTTGTTTACACCCTGGTGTTTTATTTTTCTAAAGTGGGGTAAATTTTGTAGCCAAACAGCTCTTTTGGAGTTTTGAAAATTAGCTTGTGCTGCTGTAAGGATTAACTCCTTTGTTACCTCGGATGCCCGCAAACCATATAGGGTACCCGGTAACGCCTGAAGCGGCATCTCGTAGCGTTGTAGTCTCCTAGAGACAAAACCAGGGCGCTTCTATGTCCAGGAATTTTTTCGTAAAATTATGTCACCCGGCGCCTAATTTCGTCCTCCACGTATGGGAGATGAGAAGCTTCGTGAAGCAACCTCACGGGGAAACAACGGCACACAGAATAGATGGATCGGAGTCCTCTATTCTGTGCACGCTGAAGGTATGCTAGCCAGCTATCTGCAGCCATGCCCCAGATTTCACAGGCGTACAACATGAGTGGGATTATCAGCGCTTGAAAGAGGTGTAGCTTTAAGCGGACTGGCATCGAGCCCGAACCCAGCATTGGGTATAAAAAGGCAATAGCCCCCTATACCCGTGCCAATAGTTATCTGATGTGTCCGCGGAAAGTTAGGCCTCTATCAAGTTGAACGCCCAGGTACTTGATGGAATTAGTCCACTCTATCCTACGGCCCCTGAGTGGAAGTTGGGGCAGTCAGCGGGGGTGTGGCGCTTTGTAAGAAGAATGGCGTGGCTTTTGTCCGGATTTACGAACATCCGCCAACGCCTGCACCACTCTTGTGTGAGACGGAGGTGTCTCTGAATTGGGTTGAAGGCTCTGAGTATATGTCTGTTTTTGAAGAACAACACGTCGTCAGCGTATTGTGCCATTGCGACATGTGGTTGAGTTGGAAAATCTGCCATGAAAACACTAAAGAGTGTGGGGGATAGTACAGAGCCTTCGGGCAAGTTGAGATAGGCAATGTATAGTGTACACCTAAATAAACCACAGTTAATTGTAGTAAAACTAACTGGCAAGATATGCTGATAAGTTTGATATTTATTTGTACAGTTTTACTACAATGACTTTAATATCGAACAAGCACTATTGTACATCCTGTACAGATTCCCGTAGGGGAAGGGATCCGTCCCTTTCAGCTGCCAAAGTGTGGGCGCTGCGGACCCTTAGCACTCGTGGTACCTCTGACGTTACTAGAGGAACCTCGGGCCGAACATGCCGAGCCCCTCCCTCTAGGAGCTGTTCGGATTGGGTTGGACTCGAGGGGGTAGTATGTTCCCGTCACCCACGGGCAATTAGGTACCTCTGGCCAGGCTACTGGCCGCCCTAAGCAGGTGACCCTAAGCAGGTGACCGCCCAAATCAATAGCCTGAAACCCAACAAATCCCCTGGGCACGATGGTGTCACAGCCACCATGCTCCAGCACCTTCCTCGGAAGGCTGTGATCCACTTGACGCGGATTTACAACGCATGTCTCACCCTGCGCCACTTCCCAACTTGTTGGAAAGAGGCAAGGGTGGTATGCATATTGAAGCCGCCCAAGAATCCAGTTTTTCCGGAAATTTACCGATCCATCAGCTTGCTCCCAGTCGTCTCAAAGATCTTTGAACGATTGCTCCTCCCCCGCCTAACTCCTCTCTTCGAGGAAAGGCACCTACTCCCGGATCACCAATTCGGTTTCCGTCGAGGCCACTCCACCACCTTGCAGTTACTGCGCTTGGCGGAGAAGGCTGTTCTGTGATTCCAGGACGGCCTCAAAACCATCGCTGTGCTCTTGCACGTGGAGAAGGCCTTCGCCACCACGTGGCACCAGGGGTTGTTGTTCAAACTCAAAGAAGCACAACTCCCCCCTCCCTACCTGTCAATACTCAGCAGCTTCCTCAAGGACCGCACCTTCAGAGTGCGGGTCGAGGGGAAGCTATCCTCTGTCAGACCCATAGCGGCTGGAGTCCCGGAAGGCAGTGTCCTGTCCCCGCTACTCTTCGCCGCCTACATGTCTGACCTACCCACGGAACCGCGCACTGTTTTGTGTCAGTATGCCGACGACGTCCTCATACTGGCGCAGAACAAGAACGTCCGGTACTGTCTCCCCCCTCTACAGCGTTAGCTCCACGCCATTGGCAGGTGGAGTCAGAAGTGGAGGATGGCCATTAGCCCGCAGAAGAGCTCGGCTCTTATGCTGGCTAAGACTCGTAGCTGGCGCCCAGAAGGTGACCTGCGGTTAAGGCGGAGAAGAATCCCCTGGGTTAACCGCCAAATACCTGGGAATACAACTGGACCGCGGCCTCACTTTCACTCTGCACGTCAAGGCAAAGGCAGGCCTCGGCCACGCTGCACTCAGGCAACTCTATCCGATCTTCAGATCCACAATGCCAATCCGCCTCAAACTACGGACGTACCGTGCGATCGTCCCGCCTCTGATCCTGTACGGATGCGAGGTCTGGGGTTCGGTGGCTCATATCACCCCCGCAGGCTGCAAGCCGTGCAGAACACGGCCTTAAGAATGATCTACGGTACAGACCGTAGGTTCCCATCTCACTTCCTGCACACCCTGTCTGGCATACCATACGTCGTAGACGTCGTTCGCGAACGAACACGCACGTTGTATGCCAAGATCACTCCCCACCCTAACCAGCTGGTGAACACACTTGGTCAATACGACCACCGTCTTCCCAGGAGACGGAGGAGCTATCGCCTACCCAAGGACGCCCTTGGGTGGTAGAGTCTGCCTCTCCTCCCACCCCTATCAATCATCGCCAGGTCACCTCGCGTCCTCGCCGCGGCTGGCAGGTTAACACCTGCAGTCGTGCCCTGGGACGCGCGCACGACCCGGAAATACCAACATCATCAACCAAATTTCCATCTGGTCTCTCGCTACTGGTTCCACCACGGCTTGTCGGCTCTCTAGCGACCGCAAAAGCAGGGTGGAACGGGGGAATACCGGCACCAGAAGCATCAGTAGAGGCCAACTGCGCCGTCTAACATAACGACACGCAAGCTTGCCCAATAACTTACATCTATTTTACCGCACGGGTAAATCCGCACAGCGACCTGCACCTGCTCTTGGCTCTTGGCTCTTGCAGAGCTAGTAGTTGGTGAGCTAGACACTGGCGGCCCTACCAAGGTTTTTTTGGTTGCTGGTTCATCAAGAACCGGCGCGTCCTGTCTGCCGTGTGCAGGTGGGGGGGGGGCAGCTTATAAAATAGGTGCTGCCCTATGGTAAATATACCCAAGAGGCCCGGCTTCAGGTCCTACAGGGCCAGGACTAATGGGAGTAGATCCTCGCATTTAATCCTGTGCAGATAGATGAAGATTTACTCGCTGATTCAGGTCTCCTGGCCATAAGCCTTTGGTTTTCCTGAACAGCTGTCATTTCTTCTTAACCGCTTCTTTTATCCTAATCCACTGTTCTCTTAACCTATATAAGAATTCTCCTATGAATCTATTTTGCTCTTCACCCATCTCCATTAACATGCATAACGCCACTACCTCTTTGCTCACTGTCCCATTTCTTATCCCATATTTTTCTCCTGCAATTTGTCAACTCCTTTCATTCTATCAGGTATTGAACAGTGCTCTCTTCATCTCCACAAAATTCACATATCCCTATCTCATTACTTCTCTACTCTCATCCATGCTACGCCTTCTCTTCCAGTTTTCTCACATTGATATACGGGAGTGTTCAATAAACAAAATCACAATTTGTTTACTTATCCTCATAATTTTGATGGCCCTTCTCAAAATAGTCTCCCCTGAATGCGATGCACTTGTCCCAGTGTTTCTGCCAGTCTTCAAAGACATGCTGGAAACCATTTTTAGAGAGATCCTTCAAAATCGCCTCCGCAGCCTTCACCACTGCTCCTCATGATGGATAATCCCTTCCACGAAGGCGTTTCTTCAAGATAGGGAATAGAAAAATGTCGCGGTGATTCACTGAAACTAGAGGCTTCGAGAAAACGGCGATATTCCTATAAAAAGAGCTGCAGTGAGTGAATTGAGTCAGTTCTTGGCGAGCAGCGAAGCAGCGCCGTGCTAGTGTACGGACGAGAAGACTCTGTACGTGCATCGTAAGAGTGTGCGTAACTGTGAGCGGCAGTGGAGCTGTAACAGACGAACTGGTGAAACGTAATTGTGTGCATTACGTAATTCTGTGTAATTGGCAAGTGTTCAACTGTAAGTCGGTTGAAATAAAGAACATTTTTGAGCGGTGCAATTGGACTTTTCATTACACGAACCCACAAAGTCACAATATACATGCTATGAGACACGTTTGGGGCGCGCCGTGGCTCAGTGGTTAGATCGCTTGGCTCTCACCAAGGCGGCCCGGGTTCGATCCCAGGCGACCGCAAAGTGAGATTTGTCGTGGACAACACGGCGCTGGGGCGGGTTTTCTCCGGGACCTCCGGTTTTCCCCGCCACCTCCTTCCACCGGTGCTCCATCTTCATCTCATGTATCATCAGTGTCATCGCCTGTGGTGCCGTATGTGGTAAAAGCGGGCGTTTAACACTACACATTACATTATTGAGACACGTCAAAATGTATAAATACAGTATATACATAAAGTTAAATTGATTACATACAATACACACAGTAGGCAGCTTTTCGATTGTTTCATGTGGTATTTGCATAGACTAATTTACTACAAGAAATGTCATAATATAAATATTACAGGTTTGTGAATGTACTATGCTCCCAGTGCTCATTTACATGGTTATAGTTCTAAAATTTCATTAACAGCATAAAAACAGTGTGCATGCAAAATGTCTTAACCTTATTGTTAAAGTGTTTTAATGATGCAGGTCGTTTAAATGATTTTGGAAGTTTAGTATATAACATTATCACTTTGTAGTTAAAGCTTCCTTCATAAAGGCTCGTGTGGTGCGCTCGAATTGCCAGTTTATCCTTGTTACGTGTGTGGTAGTAATGTACATCAGCATTTACTTGAAAATGATTTATATTTGTATGAACATTTGTGGAAGTTATGGCTCTCGAAAGGGAACACATTATTATTCGTCTACCTCAGTATAACTGTGATCAGAATGCAATTGAACTGGGGTGGGCAATGTTTTCAGAGGATGCAACGTTACTTGTGATATCTTCGCTTATCTTACATGCTATTTTGCTGAGCTGTGTTTTTCTATGTTAGCTGTCACTTCTTCCCCTCTGCCCGCATCACACCGTAAATCCAGCGCTCAAGAAAACATGTGCGTACTGTACATAACTATTACAGGTAACATGGAAGTGGTATTCAAATAATTTAATGACTGCCTCTATGGTCGAACCCGCTTTCGGTACTGGCTGGTGGTATCCGGGATTATGCCCGTTTCTTCCTGGATTCTGGAAATGTGAATGAAATTCGCATGTGTGTGAATTCATTATGAAAAACGACATTATGATAAATCCAATGATTCACACCACTATAAATGACGATCGCTTTGCCGATGAGCAATTGTTCGCAAGGCTATCAGTCACCGATATGGCCCCAGATGATAAAGGCTGTATATAAATGGAAACTGTCATTATATCAGCGCCTTGAAATTCTGTTCTCCTTACTTTGCCATTTGTAGTTTGCTTTTGTGTCTTCGAGGAATACAAATCTACAAAACACAATCCATCTTCCCCTTTAACCTACTCTATGGAGGACTTAGGCCTCTTAGTGATTACAAATGGGTATCTTGGCTCAGAAGCTTGTCAAGGAACACAAGAAATATAAATCTGAGGGATTATCGGTGATGGAGGATCGTCTGTATACCTAGTATGAGGATGAAGAAGTGTATGTTATAAAATAGCGGTGTAATCTGTCAAAAAATTGAATACGGAGCAGCTGGTGGGACGAATGAAAAAAGGCCTTGCCGTGGCTCAGTGGTTAGACCGCTTGGCTCTCACCAAGGCGGCCCGGGTTCGATCCTAGGCGACCGCAAAGTGAAATTTGTGGTGGAGAACACGGCGCTGGGCGGGTTTACTCCGGGATCTCCGGTTTCCCCCGCCATCTCATTCCACTGGTGCTCCATCTTCATCTCATTTATCATCAGTGTCATCGCCTGCGGTGCCGTATGTAGTAAAAGCGGGTGTTAAACAGTACACTACACGAATGACGAAGAAAACCGGAGAACCCTTACAAAAACCACCGTCTTACATGCGGCACCGTGGGGTGAAACCCCGACCGCTTTGGTGAGAGGCAAGTGGCTTGGCCAGGGCACCCTCTCAATCTATCTAAATTGTTCTTATGTAATTTTACGTCCTCCAACGTTGAGTCATATCTGATGGTGAATGAGATGGTTGAAATTAAGCTCAAATGTATCCAAGATCCATGGAGCTTAGGGTTACCCAACATTCATCTTTAAGGATAAGGGAAATCCCCGGAAGAAACCTTATTCAGGTAGCTCACCCTGGCCTAGATTCGAACTTGGGACCTATTGAACGTGAACTACCATCTACGCTACCGAGGTGGACAAATTCTTCTTCTTCTCTTGGTATAGGAGGCACAGCCCTGTCCTTTATGGCCCTCTACCTCTATGCCACTGTTCTAAATTATGAGGTATAAATGTAATCTCCTGACCCGTGTCATACTTTTGATGCTAAACGTTTTGTTTTCTTTTTCAGAAAGAACATGAGCGTTCTGGAGCAGTTTCACCTTGGAATCTCTAAACATGAACTGTACGGGGAGAGTGACGGAATCGTGGACAAGTTATTGACTAGTATGGCTACCCAGCGCATCATACATGTCAGTAAGTACTCCAAATTCATATGTTATCTTTTACCTGTATTAATATTGAAAGTTTCGGTTTATAGCATTAGGTTTGAGGTCAAGCACCAAATTGTACAGGAGGAGTTGTTTGTCGTTTTAGAAAGCATGGTCATTTGTTGCAGGACTCATAAGGCGAGAGCATGATATTGCTCTTTTGTCATCTAGTAAATTCATACACTCCGTCCATTGTTACTATAGTTACATATTTTCCCTCGCGGATAGTGTTGTATTTAATGAGTCTGAATCAGTTTATTTTCTGTTCTGTTCCTTATAGAAGTTACAATATAGTATTTACTTTTAGCCTCTTCCTAATTTTATTTAAGGCGTTGTGGCCGTTCCCCTTGGTCAGGAACATAGGATAATTAATTATGTAGGATGTCAGACGTATAGTAAGAAATGTGATTGTAATTGGGAGTAGTTTTATATTGCAATGATATAAACGTTTATCTGAAAGAACATACCGACAGAGTATAGCTAGATTTTGCAAGTTGGGAAACACATCTGGCTAAGGTATGCCGCCTCCTTTGTCTGGTAACAAAAGCGAACTGATGCAAATGTGCCCTAAGGCTAGCATAGGTGCCGCTCTATCGCGTCTAAGTTTCATTGAATCTTTAAAAGTACGTGTCTTGTACTGATTTCTGAGGGATTATAGGCATTCCTGAGTGCTCCCTTCGGAACGTGCTTGCGCATAAATTAGACTGTAAGCCTGGGAAAGTTTGTAGCATTTCTCCGTCATGCGCACACCTAATATTTCAAAAATAGAGGGAAGCAAAATTATGAACTATCCAATCACTCACTAATAATGCATCCAAGTGACGTCGCCAAAATTGAAAACCTTGTGATAGTGGGGGTAGTTTTAGCTATGGCAGAACTTAGAAGTTCCTGGTCAGATCACTCGGTTACTAGACACCGATGGAGTAAACCACGTATCACTCAGTTACTAGACATCGATGGAGTAAACCACGTATCACTCAGTTACTGGACACCGATGGAGTAAACCACGTATCACTCAGTTACTAGACACCGATGGAGTAAACCCACGTAACACTCAGTTGCTAGACACCGATGGAGTAAACCACGTATCACTCGGTTACTAGACACCGATGGAGTAAACCACGTATCACTCAGTTACTAGACACCGATGGAGTAAACCACGTATCACTCAGTTACTAGACACCGATGGAGTAAACAACGTATCACTCAGTTACTAGACACCGATGGAGTAAACCACGTATCACTCGGTTACTAGACACCGATGGAGTAAACCACGTATCACTCAGATACTAGACACCGATGGAGTAAACCACGTATCACTCAGTTACTAGACACCGATGGAGTAAACCACGTATCACTCAGTTACTAGACACCGATGGAGTAAACCACGTATCACTCAGTTACTAGACACCGATGGAGTAAACCACGTATCACTCAGTTACTAGACACCGATGGAGTAAACAATGTATCACTCAGTTACTAGACACCGATGGAGTAAACCACGTATCACTCAGTTACTAGACACCGATGGAGTAAACCACGTATCACTCAGTTACTAGACACCGATGGAGTAAACAACGTATCACTCAGTTACTAGACGCCGATGGAGTAAACCACGTATCACTCGGTTACTAGACACCGATGGAGTAAACCACGTATCATTCAGTTACTAGACACCGATGGAGTAAACCACGTATCACTCAGTTACTAGACACCGATGGAGTAAACAACGTATCACTCAGTTACTAGACGCCGATGGAGTAAACCACGTATCACTCGGTTACTAGACACCGATGGAGTAAACCACGTATCATTCAGTTACTAGACACCGATGGAGTAAACCACGTATCACGCAGTTACTAGACACCGATGGAGTAAACCACGTATCACTCAGTTACTAGACACCGATGGAGTAAACCACGTATCACTCGGTTACTAGACACCGATGGAGTAAACCACGTATCACTCAGTTACTAGACACCGATGGAGTAAACCACGTATCACTCAGTTACTAGACACCGATGGAGTAAACCACGTATCGCTCAGTTACTAGACACCGATGGAGTAAACCACGTATCGCTCAGTTACTAGACACCGATGGAGTAAACCACGTATCACTCAGTTACTAGACACCGATGGAGTAAACAACGTATCGCTCAGTTACTAGACACCGATGGAGTAAACCACGTATCACTCGGTTACTAGACATCGATGGAGTAAACCACGTATCACTCAGTTACTAGACACCGATGGAGTAAACCACGTATCACTCGGTTACTAGACATCGATGGGGTAAACCACGTATCACTCAGTTACTAGACACCGATGGAGTAAACAACGTATCGCTCAGTTACTAGACACCGATGGAGTAAACCACGTATCACTCGGTTACTAGACACCGATGGAGTAAACCACGTATCACTCAGTTACTAGACACCGATGGAGTAAACCACTTATTACTCAGTTACTAGACACCGATGGAGTAAACCACGTATCACTCAGATATTGGACATCGGGGGAGAGACCCACGTATCACTCAGTTACTAGACACCGATGGAGTAAACCGCGTATCACTCAGTTACTAGACACCGATGGAGTAAACCACGTATCACTCAGATACTGGACACCGGGGGAGAGATCCACGTAACACTCAGTTACTAGACACCGCGGAGTGACCCGCGGTTACTAAGTTGCAAGGCTCGAAGTAGTGAACCACGCGTATACTAAGTTATACGATACCGCGGATAAACCGCGTGCATTAAGTTACGAGACACCGCGCAGTGAACCAGTCAGCGTCGTGAAAGCGAACCTGTAACCACACGTAGACGCGCACAGTAAGAGAAACAACCAGATAGCGGCTTACAATTGGTGGCGAGTCGAGCTAGTGTTGCAGGTGATAATAAATTGAGAATGGACAAATGCGGATAGTATTTCTCCAATATCATATCCATGCCAGGAAGTACCCTGAACCCTGAGCACCTACAAGAGTCCTCATGCCAAGCGCCCGGAGAAAAGGCCTGCCGGTACCAAAAATCTCCCCACCTGTGACCCCTCTACATCACCGCTATCTAAATATGACGTGCTGAGATAAGGGAGATTTCAGTCGGGTTACATCAGAGCCTGAACCGCATCAGCGTCCAACACAGGACTCGTCACTAAACCTTACAGCCTTTTCGTAGAGGAGCACGCTTCGTTTTTATAATTGCACTAAAAAGCTTATTAAGTTATGTCTGGGAGGGAGGACTGAAATTCTTAGACATTTCTTACTGACCTATAGCGGAGAGTGACACCCCCTTTCTGTCTACAACCAATCTTACGCCGGCTAACGTGTAAGAACACTCCTGCATTCACAGGGGGCGAGACAGGCTGCGTTAGAGTATATGATTCCTAGCCTCTAATTTTATATCAAATAGCTTATTACGAGGGCTTGTCTACAAAGACTGAGATAGACTTTTTTCACATATATACTGCAATGCAATGTTTACATGATCGTTTTCAAAGTAGTCCCCCCCCCCCTGCTTCAATGCACTTTTTATAGCGTCTCTGCCTGTCTTTGAACATGTACTGTAGCACATTCTTTGTCAGGTCCTTGAGAATTACCTCAATTTTCTTGAACACTGCTTCAGAGTTCTCAAATCGAATACCCATAAGCTTTGTCTTCAGTGATGGGAATAAAAAAAGTCACAGGATGTAAGATCGGGGCTATAGGTTGGATGTGGTATACAGGCTATGCTGAATCGAGCCAGAAACTGTATGACTTGATTTGCGACGTGAGGCCGTGCATTGTCACCATGAAGTCGCCACCCAGTACGAGAAAGCTCTGGTCGTTTCTTTGCAATGTGCTTCCTCAGTGTAGTTAATACTGACGTGTAGTATGCTGCTGTAACATTAGTGTGAGGGGGAACTGCATGCTGGTAAATCATTCCATTACAGTAAAAAAGGTGATCACCATCACTTTCCCTGCAGATGGAACAAACTGTGACTTTTTTGGTGTTGGATAACCTGGCGATTTCCACATTGTGCTGATGTGTTTCCTTTCAGGATCGTGCCTTTTTTATTCCCATCACTAAAGGTATTCAATTTGAGAACTCTGAACAGTACTCAAGAAAAGGGTGGCGCTTCTCAAGGACCTGACAAATAATGATCTACAGCACGTGTTCAAGGGCTGGCAGAGACACTATAAAAAGTGTACTGAAGCATCAGGGTACTACTTTTTAAAAGAGCGTGTAAATATTGAATGACAGTAATAAACATCTGTAAAAAAAATCAGTGTCAGTCTTTGTTGACCAGACCTTGTACCTCTCACCAAGGGAACTGACGTGGCTGAATGCATCCAGGACTAGGTCCTCAAGCGAGAGAAATTTCACATCGATCTCGGGGCTCTCGCTGGACAGGCTCATCTACCGCGCTAATGGCATAGTTAGTTATAGGTTGCTAGAAGGAGATATCCTGGTCAATCCATCATCCTATCTAATAAGATTCAAATGACTTACGGTTCAAGTATGACATTTACATTTATATCCTTGCACAAACCACTAAACAAAGCTCAGGGCCGTGCACCACTCCTATACTGCTCTATCTGAGTACTGACTACTGCTCAGTACAGACCTGGAAGGACTACAGTTATCTGAAAATTTCAGCAACTAAGTGAAAAGGTCTAATTCAAATTTTACGCCCGCCTCGGTAGCGTGGTGATAGAGTGTCTGCTTCACATTTTTTTATTTATAAAGATTTATTGAACCCTATTTTACACAGTGGCATATTAGGGTTCGAGTTGATACATAAAAATATACAATTTTAACAAAAATATTTTAAATACTAGAAGAAATTATGTTTTAATCTGATGCATATTAATTTAAACTATTTCAGAAGTTTAAACACTGAGTTTATAAACATCATGAAGTACTTATGCTGTTGTGGCTTCATTAGCAAAAATGTGAGCGGAGCAGAAAATTCAGTTCCTAGAGAGTCTAGTTTGAATATTAATTCTTGTCTTTCTCTCCAGAAAATGGGAGAACAGAAAAGGAGATGAACCACAGTTTGAAATTCTTCACCACACATGCACTCGGGGTTGGATGTTAAGTGAAAGCGTGATAAGTATTCACCAAATTTACCATGTCCACTTAAAAATTGTGTCAAAACAAAATTTGGTACAATAGTTTCACATTTTCCTCTGTCATATACACTAGGGAAAAATAATGTTTTTGTTAAACTTCCATTTGGAGTTGTTAGCCATTGTTGGTTCCATTCTTCAAGAATATGTTGATGTATTATTCTCCTTACAGTAGAAATAGGACATAAAGAGTGTGTCACAGGAAGATTGGATTCTGCAGCCTTCTTAGCCAAGCAATCAGCTCTCTCGTTACCTAAAATTCCACTGTGTCCTTTAAGCCTTCCCATGCAAATATGCCCTGGATGGTTTTGAAGCAAGGTTCTGATTTCATGTGCTAATGAATTTAAGTTGTATTTATCATTAATAGCGAGTAGAGCTGATTGTGAATCACTAAGAATACGGGCACTGTTCCCATTAGCAGTACATCATTTTATAGCTTCTTTAATTGCTAAGAGCTCCGACTGGAATACAGAACATTCAGGTGACAATTAAAACATGGAGTGAGTTAATTCCGTTTGGTTTTCGTAAACAACAAAAGCACATCCTACTGCAGATATATTATCTTCAAATTGGTAACGCGAACCGTCTGTATATATGTAATAATCATGAAAATTACATATTTCCTTTAAACAGGTTACAAAGCTTAATGGGTGTCCTACTGTGGTAGGATGCTCCGGGATTTGTAGTTTTAAGTGAGACAGATAAAACGCACATTCACGTTCATGTCTTAAATTCGTAATAGTTGCTGTTGATAAACCAGTGAGAGCCAAAGGTTCAATGTTAGCTATAATCTGAGCTGCATCAGTGGAGATTGTACGATTTCCTCGAATTATGCGAAGGAGGAATCCCCTTTGAATTTGTGTAAGTTTTTTAACTGCCCATTTTTTATTAAGAACATCCTGGAATGCAGATACACCATACAAAATTAGGGGCACTACAGAACCTTGAGATATAATTTTAAGAATATTAGAATTCAGACCCCAGATGGGTCTTGTTGCTGCGAGGGCACCAAAGAGCTTGCTGGCTCTTTCAGCAATATAATCAAAGTGTGATCGAAATGTTAATTTACAATCCAGTATAACGCCAAGGTATTTTACCGTAGATACCACCTTCAAGTCGACGTTATTCATGGTAAGAGTAATGGGATCCATATTTCTTCTTCTGGTGACGATCATCGCCAATGTTTTGTAAGGATTATTTTTAATTCCCAATGAGTGTATCATTTTAAATGCTTCATTAGTTCTTTCTTCAAGGATTTTAGCATCAAGGGTTTGCTTCACATTCAAGAGGTCCCAAGTTCGAATCTCGGCCAGGTGAGTTACCTGGATAAGGTTTTTCCTGGGTTTACCCTTATCCTGGAAGACGAATGTAGGGTAACTCTAAGCTCTATGGACCCTGGGCTCATTTCAGTATCATTTCACCCATGCCATTCAATGTCAGATATGACAACATTGGAGGACGTAAATTACACAAAAAAATTAAAATTTACACAATAATAATAGTCTCTAACGATCAAATAAAGGAATTTAGTGGAGATCTGTCAAAGAAAAATAGGATACAAAAACTAGACATTTGACTACCAGACAGTTTCAAACAAAACTCTCCATGAAATCTTGTTTTCAAGAATGTAGCACAGCAGGCTGCAAGGCTTCACCACGGCAGGTGGACTTAATTGACCATCATGTGGAATGGAAAAGGACACCGAGGAAGATAAAGAAGATGGGTAGATGACTTTGGATAACTAGTGGATCCATTGGTCCAGTGCTACAAGGCATACATGGGAGTGCCGTTAACTTTTAATTACCACCCTTTAAAATGTGGTAGAGGGTTATGTTGATATGTGCTTATTAGTCCTTCTCTACGTAGTCACCATCAAGATTTACACATTTTTCCCAGCGTTTCTTGACCTTCCGAATACCTTCATTGTAGAAGTGTGCAGAATTCGCTTTAAACCACTCTTCCATTTCAGTAATGGCGTCATTTTTGTTGTTAAATCGGCGGCCAGGCAACAAATTCTTCATTTCCTGGAATAAGAAAAAGTCACTTGGTGCGAGATCTGGCGAATAAGGCAGATGCTGTAAGGTATCAAAGCCATATTCTCTTGTTTTGTCAACTGCAACTTGAGATGAATGAGCTGGTGCATTGTCAGACAAAAGACGAACAACTTTGAAGAGCATACCGCGTCGTATCTTAATCAGAGCTACTCGTAACTAGTCCAGAAGATTGCAGTAGTATCTGCCAGTGATGGTTTGACCCTTGGCAAGATAATCTGTAATGATGACTTCACGGCAGTCCTAGAAAACTAAAAGCATGACCTTCCCAGCTGACTTTTGCACCTTTGTCTTTTTGGGAGGGGCAGAATCGGCATGTTTCCATTCCATGCTAATGGTTTTTATCTTTGGATCCTACTGATAGATCCAGGTTACTATACGATCAAAATTATCTTCATGCTGTTCCAAGGGCATCAACATCTGTCTTGAAAGGTCACGCCGTGTTTGCTTTAGGAAAGGGGTTAGCAAACGCGGAACCCACCGTGCAGACACCTTAGACATGTGCAGTTCGTCAGAAATCATTTTCCACGCACTACCATAACTAAGATGTGTCTCATTCATGATCATTTGGGTGGTTGCTTGTCTGTTTTCCAGTATTAATTACTCCACTTTCTTCACTGTGACAACTGACGGTCTACCAGCTCTTGGCTCATCTGTCAGGGACATGTGAGTAGTTTGAAAATACCTTTTCCACCTCACAATAGTGTCATACGATGCGCAATCATTTCCATAAACAGTCGTCATCTCATCTTGGATTTCCGGGCAGTTTTGCCCTTTAAATGCAGGAACGTGATCACACTACGAGTCTCGATTTTCTTCATCTTACACTTCAGTCATTTCTGGTACTCACTGTAAAGATATATGTGTGCAAGAACTCATATTCACAGTGGGTTACCTAGTTACGTGGAATATTTCACTACTTGAGTCTTATACGTGAGCCTCCCACTCCGTAGAACACTTTTGCTTTAGGCTCTATTCATTGGTATTTCTGAAAGAGGCACTTAAAATACAGAAGCATATTCTTGAAGAGTCCAAGGAAAGAATCTGTCAGAAATATTTTTAAAATATGCCCCGTCCATTCTGATATCTTTATTTTAAAACTTCAAACATATCTGGATTAATAGAACGGAAAATAAGGATTTGCAATGCATTATTAAGTATAAAGGCTGCCAACATGAGGTCACGCTTACTCGTTGTGTGTTTTATTTATTTCCACAGGACAGTTGTAATTGAGCCTTATCTTGACTGCAGTGTCATCATGCACCCCAAGGACGTAATGCAATTAACCGAGTAATAATCTTGACGTGACAAAACAAATTTACCGCAACATAAAACAAAGTGTTCTGACATTCCAAACAATGGGGAACAGTTTTGTGACATAAAAACAGAAGAAACCTGAACTGAACCTATCTTCTTATTTAACTAATACTAGAACTTGTAACAGTGAATGCAGTACTTGGTGAAAACATTATTCTCTATGAAGCAGATATAGTCCCGCTGCTGTAACGTTTTACATGGAGTGAGTGAGTGAGTGTGGTGTTTAAGGGCCCGTCGACAACAACGTCATTTGGGCCCGTTTTACATGGATTTATCTTTGGTAATAGATACCTCTCAGCTAACGCACTGATTACTCCACGTGGAGTAAACATCTGTCATTTATGATTCCTGCGAATTCCATTTGCTGAGGTGATGCGGTTATTGGTTCTTAGCACAGGAAGTTCCCCTCTCACTCTTATGTCCGATTTCATCAACAAATGTTAAGACTTAACACGAGTTTAACAATAGTTAAAACAAAAATTGCATTTCACCAACAAGTGTTAGCGTAACACTCGTGTTAAATCTCATGTTAAACTAACAAGCCGAATTTCTAATGTCAAGTCCTTAACAATTGTAAATAGTCAAGATGGCGAGCATGAACTCAGCTGTTGCTGTCGATTTGCTATATTTAAGATCGTCTAAATGGCATTCATAATAGAGTATGGCCTATGAGGAGAAATGATTTTGAGGAACTATCCGAAGAAAATTGTTTTACGAAGGTATAGACTGTCGAAACATGTTGCTATGAAGGTTACTGCGGAAGTACAAGAGAGGTTAGAACATGCATCGAAAGAAATATGGCGATCTCGCCTTAGCTTCAAGTATTAATAACTTTGCAATTTTATAATTGACTGACTTATGTGGATAATACATTGTTCACCTCCCGTCTTGAAACGTTCAAGTCACTCGTCACTTGTACTTCTTCGCTCCTCGTTTTAAATTTACGTAATACTGATTTAGAACATGCATCGAAAGGAATATGCCGATCTCGCCTTTGCTTCAAGTATTAATAGCTTTGCAATTTTATAATTGACTGACTTATGTGGATAATACATTGTTCACCTCCCGTCTTGAAACGTTCAAGTCACTTGTCCTTCTTCGCTCCTCGTTTTAAATTTACGTAATACTGATTTAGAACATGCATCGAAAGGAGTATGGCGATCTCGCCTTTGCTTCAAGTATCAAAAACCTTGCGATTTTATAATTCACTGAATTATGTTTATAATACACTGTCCACCTGCCATCTTGAAACGTTCAAGTCACTTGTCCTTCTTCGCACCTCGTTTTAAATTTACGTAATAATGAGTTAGAATATACATCGAAAGGAATATGCCGATCTCGCCTTTGCTTCAAGTATTAATAACTTTGCGATTTTATAATTCACTGAATTATATGGATATTACATTGTTCACCTCCCGTCTTGAAACGTTTAAGGCACTTGTTGTTCGCACCTCGTTTTAAATTTACGTAATACTGACAAGTTGTTTGGTGCTTGTAGTAGTGACACATGCATTTGAATTAAATTCGTTTCCAACATTTTCCCCGCGACATCTTTCTCTTTTACATTCACTGCATCCGTCCTCTTATTTATTACGATATCCTTACTCTTCGTATTCTTTTCAATTAACAATTCTTTCTCTGTCGATGAGAAATTTGTCTCTGGCTTTATTTGTGATTTTGTTCATCCGCCATTTGTGCAGACGAAAATGAAAACACAAGCGCATCGGAATACGTTCAGAAAATCGTCCAAGCCTTCTATAACTGTGATATTTACAAGTTTCTTGGCGTTAACACAGGTTTGTTAACATTTTAAGAAAACAGGTTGGTGAAATGCAAGAAATTTAACATTAGTTTTAGCGCTGTGACAATTGTTACGTTACATTTGTTAACCACGATTTTAACATCTGTTGGTGAAATCGGGCATTACAATATTAACCAGCGCATTATCTGAGATGTTCGAGTAGCGCGACTATACCACTGATAAGGAGAGTAGTGTTGCGGTCTTGCAGGTTTTGCACAATCCCAAAAGAAGTCTGTGAGACAATGTTCTCATGAGGTTGGTATCAAGGAAAGCAGTGTTCATCAAATTTTGTGCAGCCAAAACTGGCAGCCTTACATTCACAGACTTCTCCACGCACTAAATGAGGACGATCCATATAGGCAACTGAAATTTTGCGAGTCGTTCCTGCAAAAGTGTGACAAACGAGATTTTCCAGACAGAGTGAACATATATGGGCTTAAGAAATTAAGCACAACCGAAAACTGTATTTGTGTCTCATTTCTTTGTGAAGAAATAACAGTTCAAAGAGTGAATACATCAATTTGGGACACTCTGTATAGAAATTAGTTGTTACCATACAGAAGTCACTTGAAATAAATTTTTTAAACGAGATTTGAGTTTTTGTTCACTATTTCCCAAGGTTTAACAGTTGATAAAACTGTACAAAATCCCTTCCTAAGAAGAGCTATCAAACTAATGAAGTATGTAATTTCCTACGATTTCCACCGTCATCTTATTTCACCGGTGCTTCATCTTTATCTCATGTATCAGTAGTGTCACTGCCTGCAGCGCCGCATGTAGTAAAACGGGGCATTAAACACAAAAAGTTCTTTTAAATATCGAACTGATATTTAAGATTAAATTATTTCAAGCATGCCAAATGAAGAATTTCAAGACAATATACTCATAACATTAATAAATTGAGATAGTTACCTTCAGTCTCAGAATCATGCGATATTAATATATTTCTTTTTTTAGAAGAATTTTTTTTTCAACGTGTTGTGAGATACAATGTAATTTGGTTGGCAACACTGCTACTATATGATATCAAAAGTAAGTTAAAAAGCCTGAGCCAATAGGAATAGTGTTATAGTTTTAGCAGCATCGTGCATCCAATCAAATAAGGCGGAGCGCGTCAACGTGTTCGGGAGAGTAGTTTTCAGTTGCATTCATTTCTTATTTATTTAATATTTAACGTTTCCGTTTGGTCACATATGCGTATTACTCTGAAAATTAAAGTTAAATAATTCATTATTTTTAAATTACTTTAACCGTCGGCGCTATTAACAAAGAAACTTTACAACAAGTCTGTCATTTAACCATTAAGCCATCTATCGGTCAGTCGCTGGAACCACGTCGGTGTGGCACCCTCTTCACGGCAGGTTGCGGCGATTTTTCGATGTTTGTAAGCAAAGAAGGGAACAAAAACCTATCGTAGTACGTATCATCCATACACGTCAGTGGAATGATAACTTCACTTGTGTTTTTAACTCATTACAGTACAAATAAAACAGAGGCTGAGGTAGTTGCCTCTGGGAGTAGAACAAGGAGGTTAATGTTATCAGTTACTCCTTTGTTATTTCCTTTACTTTTGTAAATAAAGTTACCAGTAATTAGTTTAAAGCACACAGAGTTCCAAAAGTTGGTTACCGGATAGCAGTATAAACGTTGATTCGTACCAAATGCCGATTTACAGACACCTTTTCTTCCTGCTTCCAACAGATAGCTCTAGAAAATGTAAAAATACTTAACATTTATTGATTTCACTATTCTATAAAAACCTAAATTACCTCTTTACCTACTGAAAACATAACAGATATAATAAACAATTGTGTACACAATTTCTTGTAACTAAATTTATAAATAAATCGATTCTCGGACGTCATGAAATATTCTATAATCTATAGGATGTATCCGCAGTATCAAGCAGCAATTAGGAGGCAGCGAATTAATCGAAATCAGATAATAAAAAAGAAGATAAATTACTTAAAATGCTTGGTAATCTAATATAAAAATTGTATTGTAATAATATGAAATTAGAATGGATAAAGTAATGATTAAAATAGTAGTTGACTTAAAGAATTAGATAGGAAGAATATAATTTAATACAAAATACAGGCAAGGAAAATAAAATATTCTTGTAAAAACCTGTGCATTTCGGAAAGACTGGAAGGGAGGACCGTTATCTTCCTTGCGCTAGTAAAAGTTCAATGTCTGAGATCTATAGAATATTTCCAGCCAGGAATGTGTTGGGACAAAGAGGCTTTCAAAATGCAGTTGAGCATCAAAGCTAAAGAGATTTCCTTCGCTGATTTGATAACGATGTATAGCGTTACAAACAACTCAGGGTACGCGTTCCCCAACTCAGGGTGGACTGAACGTCAATAAGTTAAAGGAGTTTTGCAAACCAATGAGAAAATTCGAAATAAATGAGAAACGAATAATAATGTTAACATTTGAGAAAGGTGAGCTAGTTTGGTAATGTGATAAAGTTAGAGAGGGGGTGAGAATAAGTTTCGAACTCAATCGTGAAGTAAGAAAAACTAACTAAAATGGTGATACCACGACAGGAAAGACGTGTTCATGCGCGTTAAGAAGAGAAGCGAAGTTTTATAAGTCTGAAATGTAGCGAAGGTAAGAATAGCGCAACCAGCGTAAGTGGAAGCAGCATTAGAAGTTTATTAGAGCAAAGTAGTCGCCGTATAAAGAAGAAATAGAAACCGCTCGGAAGTAGCTTTAAACAAGTAATCCAGGGTTTCAAGTAAAATTGAATTTATGTCAGTAATTTTACTATCAGGTGGTCACCGATCCAAGTCGCTAAGCAAACTAAGTAGGAATTAAACCAAGTAATTCTGCAACAGACAAAGTGTTATGAATACGACTGAGTAGCCAACAACCACCAAAATCCATTTCCTACAACCATTCACCTGAGGATAAGAGAACTCATAGCTCCAATAAGAACCCAATCAATTTAACACTGGTATGCGGGTTTGCCGCAAGGAGTAATCATTTCATTTAATGGTTCAGGTGTCAATTAACATTTAATTTACCGATCTACAATTATTGATGTAAGATATAAATATCGGTTGAAAGGATTGAAGAGTAAAATGATTAAAAAGTGAACAGAAAAAATTCTTCTAAATACAGCTTATTATATGTGTGCTTGTGTGCGTACGTATTTATCAGCAGCATGACTCTACAACAAAAACTTCACCAATATGAAATTTGGTAATTAAATGTTGCATGTTCCAAAGATAAGGCATGAGATTTTAAAGACAATTGAACCATTCTATACTAAATATGATGGCTCTTCAATAAACAATGATCACATTTTTTTGACAACGTACATTTACGCATCCTCATAATTTTGATGGTCCTCCTCAAAATAGTCTCCCCTGAATGCGATGCACTTGTCCCAGCATGTCTGCCAGTCTTGAAAGACATGTTGGTAACCATTTTTGAGAGATCTTTCAAAATCGCCTCCGCAGCCTTCACCACTGTTTTGATGATGGATAATGCCTCCCACGAAGGCGTTTCTTCAAGTGAGGGAGTAGAAAAATGTCACATGGGGCTAAATTCGGACTATAGGGAGGGTGAGGGATGCATTTCACGTTGATTTTTGCAAAATATTTAGCAACCACATTGGCAACAAGCGGCCGCGCATTATCGTGGTGCAGCATCCAGCGTGCTTCACGAAATGAGGTCTTTTGCGCATCATATGGACTTGCAATGTTTTCAGGACATCTCTGTAGTATTGTCCAGTTGCCCATATTTGTGCAGGTACAACATGCTGATAAACCATTCCATGAATATCAAAGAAAGTGATGACCATAACTTTCCTAGCAGAAGCAACCACTTTTGCTTTTTGGGGGGTTGGTGATGAAGGAGATTTCCACACTGAGCTTTGCTGTTTGCTCTCAGCATCAAACTGATGTAGCCAAGTTACGTCAGCAGTGATTACGTGTGAAAGATGCTCCGGATCTTCCTCTAACTTTAACTGCATGCAGACTTGCATGCGAATGTCCTTTTGTTCGGGAATCAACAATCTTGGAACCCATCGTGCACGAACACGTCTCATCTGTAATGTTTCTGTCAACAACTTGTGGGTGACACCCAGTGAAATATTCAGTGTTTCACAAAGTGATCTTAAGGTAGTTCGTCGATCCTCTCACACAATGACAGCAGCAGTGTTGATGTTTTCTTCCGTAAGAGCAGTAACTGGAGCACCGGGTCCACCTTCCTTTGAAATTGATTGTCTCCCGTCTTTAAATATTTTAAACCACCTTCGAGCTGTGCTTTAGGGAAGAACAGGCTCTCCATAGGCCTCCTGTAACATTGTATAGGCCTCAACTGAAAATTTGTTGGGAATTTCAAAGCCACATATTGTTCCTAGCGTGTTACCTCCACTGCAACGATAGGCGATACTGAACATGTCTGAACTTAACTGGTTCTCACAGGTGGGAACCAGGAGTACCAACAATAAAACTACTACGGCGCGTTTGTTACACATGATGCTAACAGAATATAATAAGTTTGAATTTTGGTGCGAAAAATTATGACCGTATAAAGATTATGATCATTCTTTATTGTACAGCCCTCGTATGCAACAAACTGAAATTAAAATGACGTTTTAAGTAATGCCGTATTTTGTCTCAATGTACTTATAATGACTAGGAGCACGGCTCTGTGATATGAGGGTAACATGACCGTCTCACATGCCCTATGTTCGAATCTCGACCAGGGTTAGCTATCTGGAAAATGTTTCTTTTCTAGGAAATTTCCCTTAATCTGAAAGATGAATGTCTGTTAGCTCTGAGCATTCGGATCGATCGGAAGTGTGGCCACTGTATTCCGCATGTTCTTGAGTGTGGGATGAATCTGACCCAGGAAATGTTCGTAGCTACCTTCCATCATCTGGATTACTCAGGAAGATGGGAGGTGCTTTGGCAATGCTAGGAGTTTCTGTAGAAGGGACAGCGGAAACTGTTTCCGGGGACCTTTGAGATGAGACAGTTTCACTCCTCTGGCGTTCTGGTGGGATTGTTCTGATGGAGGATGAGTTAGAGGAAGTCGCTAAGGTATCAAAGCGATTTGAGATGCTGGGGGTACGGTCACTGGCTCGTTTAATCTGCTGATTGTGTTTCCTCTTGGGCGTGACCTCTTGCCATTCGGTATCTGTTATTGACTGCTCATGATTACTTAAATAGAAAGTTAGAGAGTCTAGGCAGGAGCGATGACTTACTAAATTCTTGAATTCAGAGGAGGATGTTTTGTCATCATTCCCTTCAGCAGACTTCTCGATTAATTCCGAGAGTTTGTCTTCTACTGCCTGGATGCATTAAAGACGAACTGTTTTCTCCACATATATCCATGCTAGTAGATTGGGTTCTATTGGTGTGGAAGGATGCCTGACTAGAGCAGAATCTCGAAACAGACGAATGTCGCCATCATCAAGGTAATAGGACAGCGCCTTCGTCCGGAAATCTTTTAAATATATGTTTGTAGAAACTGTGGAAGAAGTATCCATGGCAGTAGAGGTATCCCTGTTGAGAGATGACAGATAATAGCTAATGGAGAATCCCAATGCAACAGCAAAACAAAGCGCAGGGAAAGCCAATCAAAACGAAGCACTTTTGTGCATGCAAAAAGGGCAGACAGGCCCATTTTGCTGTGTGAAGCGAGAAATGCTGTGATTTTTGTGGGAGAGTTACACAAAACACTGCACAGCGTACGACATCGGCAGACTATTTTAGAACTTTGTCTATTACAAAACTAGCTGCAAAAAACACTTCTACGAGGGTTGCTCAATAAAGAATGATCATAACTTTTTTTACCGTTACTCATCCTTATAATTGTGATGGTCCTTCTCAAAATAGTCTCCCCTGAGTGTGATGTACTTGTCCCAGCGTTTCTGCCAGTCTTCAAAGACATGCTGGAAATCATTTTTGAGAGATCCTTCAAAATCGCTTCCGCAGCCTTCACCACTGCATCTGATGATGGATAATGCCTCCCACGAAGGCGTTTCTTCAAGTTAGGGAATAGAAAACAGTCACACGGGGCTAAATCCGGACTGTAGGAAGGGTGAGGGATGCACTTCACGCTGAATTTTGCAAGATATTCAGCAACCACATTGGCAATATGTGGCCGCGCATTATCGTGGTGCAGCATCCAGCCTGCTTCACGGAAATGTGGTCTTTTGCGCCTGATATGGACTTGCAATGTTTTCAGGACATCCCTGTAATATTGTCTAGTTACTGATGTGTGTGCAAGTACAACATGCTGATAAACCATTCCATGAATATCAAAGAATGAGATGACCATAACTTTCCCAGCAGAAGCAACCACTTTTGCTGTTTTTGGGGGTTGGTGATGAAGAATATTTCCACACTAAGCTTTGCTGTTTGCTCTCAGGATCAAAATGATGTAGCCAAGTTTCATCAGCAGTGATTACGTTTGAAATATTCTCCGGATCTTCCTGTAACATCAACTTTAACTGCATGTTACCTCCATTGCAGCGGTGAATGACACTGTACATGTCTAAACTTGCCTGGTTCTCACAGGCGGGAACCAGGAGTACCAACAATGAAACTACTATGTCGTGTTTGTTTCACATTAAGCTAACAGAATATAATAAGATTGAATTTTAGTGCTAGCAATTATGACCGTAAAAAGATTATGGTCATTCTTTATTGAACAGTCCTTGTAGAAATGTAACACTCCAACACTGCCCTGTATATCACTGAGTAGTTGCGAGTGCATAAGAAACACGTCCACAAAAAAACGTATGCACTGAAGAACATCACTCCCCTCTGATTAATTCACTGTATGCTGAGTTTCTTTGGCTTGTTAAACTTTCGGCGGCCGTTTGTTCTAAACCACAAAGCTTTTGGCGCCGTAAGGTGTTTGATTCACCCTCACTCCACCTCGGTCCCCATACGCTTCCTTTTGCAGAGGAAACTAAATTTTTAGGATTGGTGTTCGACAGGAAGCTTAGCTGGGTTTCTCATATCGCTTCCCTGAAAGGTCGCTGTGCCCGGTCCCTCAATATCTTACGTGTCTTATCAGGTACATCCTGGGGAGCTGATCGGACCGTGCTCTTACAGCTTTATCGGTCCCTGGTACGATCAAAGCTTGACTATGGGAGTGTGGTATATTCGTCGGCACGACCTTCCATTTTGAGTCGTTTGGATCCTGTGCACAATCGGGGGATACGTCTAGCTACTGGTGCTTTTCCAACCAGCCCCATCCCCAGTCTGTACGCTGAAGCAGCTGAACCTCCCCTGTGCTATAGGCGAGATATTCTTTTATGCACCTACGCATGCCGTCTATCCTCTCTACCCACGCACCCACCCAACGTACAAGCTTTTCTTTGCCTCGTCTCTTGACCGCCAGTACGCTGTCAGCCCCCTTGCATTACTTCCTCCCGGTGTTCGCTTTCGCCTGCTTCTTCGGGTCCTGGACGTCACACTACCGCCAATATTACCTCGGAGGGAATCTATTTTTCCTCCTTGGTCGCGGTATGACACCCTATTCGAACTTGGGTTGACGTCCATGCCCAGGTCTGCGTTTCCGACCACTGGCATCCAATCCGCATTTTTAGAACTTCAGCAGCATTTTAAGAACTACAGTTTTATTTTTACGGACGGCTCTAAAACCGACCGTGGTCGTTGGCTGTGCCTTTGTAGCTGCTGCGGAGAGTTTTACGTTTCATCTTTCCGGACAGTGCTCGATTTTTACCGCCGAACTTTTTAGTATCTATCAAGTCCTACTTTTTATCAGCCAGCAGCACTCTAACCACTTTGCCATATGTAGCGATTCTCTGAGTGCTCTACAGAGCATTCGTTCGCTGTACCCCAGCCATCCCCTAGTACAGCGAATACAGGATCGGCTGCATTCGCTCGCTAATTCAGGGTTCCACGTGTCGTTCGTTTGGGTTCCCGGACACGTGGGCATCCCGGGCAACGAGGCTGCTGATGCCGCCGCGAAGTCTGCTGTTTTATCCCCCACTGTTTTTAGCAATTCTGTTCCTTTCGAGGATCTTCGTGCTTCTCTTCGCCGAGCCATCAGCACTCGCTGGCATGATGACTGGTCCGCGCTCGTTGGGAACAAACTCCGGGAGGTTAAACCTCTCCCGATTCCCTGGGCCACATCTTCACGTTCTTCTCGCAGGGAAGAGTTTATTTTAGCTAGACTTCGCATCGGGCACTGCCGTTTTAGCCATCAACACTTGTTACGCCAGGACTCAGCACCTCATTGTTCTCACTGCGGTGAGCCTTTGACGGTGCAGCACCTTTTAGTGGAGTGCCGATTTTACTCAACGTTGCGCTCCTCCTTGTGTTTGGCACCCAAACTCAGCGCAATGCTGAGGGATGATAATGCTGCTTTGGAGGGCCTCTTCGACTTTTTACAGCGCAGTGGAATGATTCGTTCCATATGATTTCAATATCCGTCTCCGTGCCTCATTTTAGGTTCATCTCGGCACTCCTATTTTATATATTTTAACAGTTTGAGCATCTTTTATGGTTTTTTTGTGTTTTTGGACCTCTTAGTGGATTTTTTTTCTTTTAGCGTTTGCATTTCAGGTGGGCTTTTCCTAGTCTGAGCTCGGGCGCTAATGACCTGAGCTGTTGTGCGCCCTTAAGCCCCACTACTACTACTCTGGGAGTACATCAAGGAGGTTAACGTTATCAGTTACTCATTTGTTATTCTCTTTACTTTTGTAAACAATTACTTATTTCGATTCAAAATCAGATCTACATGTGATTGTATTTTTGGAAATCATCTTCAAGCTGTCTCTCACATTTTATTTGATTGCCCGTTTTTCTGTTTATTGCTTCAGTCCTTAGGTTACACTTTCTCAAAACCACTTACACATATTCTGATGAATTACAAAACTTATCAATATTTCATGGCTTTCTTAAACAAAGTATTTCTTAAGCTAAATGATTCATCTTGATGTTTACTGTTTGTCAGCTTGATATTGAATTTGTTATGTTTCTGTAAATTGTATTATATTCATAAGTTTATAAACTATATTCCTAATTAGGAATAAAAAATATTGGATAATATATAAATAAATCCAGTAATTAGTTTAGAGCATACGGAGTTCCAAAAGTTGTACCGGATAGCAGTATAACCATTGATTCGTACCAAATGCAGATTTACATACATCTTTTCCTCCTGCTTCCAACAGGTAGCTTTAGAGAATGTAAAACCACTTAAATATATTGATTTCGCTATTCTATAAAAATCAATTCTTTAAAAACCTGACTATTCAATTATCTCTTTTCCTACTGAAACCATAGAAGATTTAATAAACAATTAGGTACAACAATTGAAGACATGCCCGGAAAAACGGGTTAATTCACATTTTTTAAAAATGGAGAAAACAAGTGTTTTGTGAATGAGGCTGAAAGAAATTGTTAACATTATTTTATTTCATTTCTGAGAATATGACTCTCAAGAATACACTATATATTATCAGGGTTATCCTTAATAGAACCCAAAACAGGACTGATCTAATAACATAAAAATAAAATAATGAAAATAAAGTGGAAACCTTTGTCAGCTTTTACTTAACTTTCATTCTATATACATTTTACAATTTTAGATGAAACTAATAGGAGTGTCTTTTGGCATATTTATACATGGTGAAGCAATATTTGAAGATGGTGGCGATCAAGGGTTACCACAGCACCACGTTGTGCGCCAATTTGAAGCAAATATATGTGGCGAACAAAGAGTTCTACGTTGGAACGCCAATTTGTAACTAAAATGTTTATGGTTGAGCAAATAAGTTGGCGAGCAATGAGGTTTCTCTCAGGGTATGCGTGGATGGGTGTGAGAAGGAGATTTTCACAACACTGGAATGCCCGTCTCCAAATTATTTATTCACTGCTTCTTCTTTTCAAACATCGAAATGGAAGTTGCCAACCGAGGGTTACCAATCTCGGTTTAGAGTTACTGAATGCTAATTGTTTATTATTCGATAAATTTTGATGACCCGACAAATATTCAAGACAGAACAAGTTGACCGCTCTAATAGGCTTCACGTCTCAGACTCCTCTCAGCGGCTGCACGCCGAAGCCCCTTCTGATCAGCCTCACGCCGATGACTGTTTATAATGACTTCATAGCCCCGAACTAGCCAAGTCGACTTCACGCCGAAGAGTGCCCTCTAACCACAGCTGCGCGTGTATATATCTCTAACTTTCACTCTCAAAACTCTTTTTCAAACAAAGTCCCTTTGTGGCTGTTTTGGTCGCCATTGTAAATGATCCAAAGAATTCCCTATTCATACACGTCAAGTGACAATTCCTTTAGAAATCTTCTAAGGACACTGCTTCTTAAATGGCTTTGTTATACACTTTCCCCAACTCAACTGGCCTTGCCCTTTGTCGTAACAAAGAACCAACATTCCTTTGACATCTATCATGATTCTTTGCTTCTGGCAAACCATAATTTCGGTATCAATGGTACACTTTGGATTATTCCACTTTTCAATAAGTATATCATTTTGGAAACTAGGTACAATTTTTTTAGCTTTAGTCAGGCTGATCAAAAAATACTTCATCAGTAATATTCTCAGAAGCTGTGGTCTCAGATTTAAGAGTTTTATAGTACTAAGGATAATTTGATGGGATATAGTTCATCAGATCCTGGAGGTCCTTTAATTTTTCAGCATTTATAGGTCTTGGACCATTGTATTTTGGAGGAAATGTCACATAAGTAAGGGATGGTTTGCCAGATATTATTTTCCTTCGAATGTCCAAAGTGTCGTAATCCTCAGCCTCACCGTAAGTGTAGTTAAAATATAACTTAAAGGGGTGGTATTTAAATACTTTCATGCATGTCACCTTGTTCAAGAATACGTTTTGCCGAGATTCTGAAGCTGTTCTTTTCTGTACTTTGTCGAGAAGAAGCTTTGTAGAGATGAACATGTTAGTTGTCATTTTGAAAACATGAAAATGATTCTTTACAATGGTTTTTCTCACTAGCTCCATCCACTGCTTGCCTCTTCTTTTTCTCTATAAGGCCGAAGTAAGGATCACAAAGCAAAAATGTATGACCGGGTACTAGTTCCGCCATTATTTGTTTACATTCACAGTAGAGTTTACCAACATAACGCACTGTTGAAGCACTACGGTTTGTGGTAGTTATTACTTATGAAGTGGGCTAAATACTTGTCTAATTTCCATGTATCGCTTTATTCTTATAACTAAAACTATGCTGGTTTCATAAAATATAATGATAGTTAAACTGAAAGAATACAATCATTTAAAACTTTTGTAGTTCTGTCTTGGTTATCCTGTTTATATGTTAGTTACCATGAGTGCCACTAGATGACAGGCACAGAGCATGAACAGGTTAACCCGTTTTGACATTATATGAAAAGGATATCACGAAACGCAACAACTTCACCTCTCTCTGTTTAGCGTTATATGATTGCTGGAGGATAGACCAACAAAAGAAAAGGCAACAGTTGCGGCAACAGAGGACAGCACTTATTGCATATTTTTTATTTTGAGAGTTAACCCGTTTTTTTCCGGGCATGTCTTCAATTCTTCTAAATAAATCAACGAATCATTTCTCATACTTCATGGAATATATTATAATCTAGAGGAGCAATCATCTCATTTATTGGTTCAGGCGTGAATTTATATACACTCTACCTCTTTCCCATTATAGATGAGATATACAAGGGGTGTCCAGAAAGTAAGTTATGTTCCAATTTATCTCCGCTGCAGCGCTGCGATCGCAGTTCCACACATGCGCGGTAGACGCTCTGTATCAAGGAGAAGCAACATGCGCCATTGTGAGACCGCTGTCAGCCACGTACGCTTTGTGGTGCTTGTTTACCATCTCGGTGTTGATTGAAAACCCCGCCGCTTGTGAAATCAGATCTGTGGTTCGTTTTCTCAAAGCTGGGAAAGTGAAACCTATTGAAATTTATCGGCAAATTTACGACGTCAAAAGGCGTTGTGTTTCTTCACGACAACGCATGACCACACACTGCAAATGCGACGAAAAACATCCTACAGGGATTTGGCTGGGTCGTGTTTGACAAAACCCCCGTACAGCCCTGACCTCGCTCCTAGTGACTTTCATCTGTTTTTGCACCTCAAATCTTTCCTTGGCGGTCAACACTTCAACAATGACGAAGAGCTGAAAGAAAATGTTTCCAACTGGTTGAAGACACAGGCTCCAAACCTCTATGAAGGAGTTATACAAAAACTTGTGCCTCGCTATGACAAATGTCTGCAAAATTTCGGCAGTTATGTGGAAAATTAGTTTAAGGATTGTAGATTTTCGTGCATTAAATAATATTTCTGTATCTATACACAGTTTAATTTTTTTACCAAACAAGAGTTTACTTCTTGACATACCTCGTACAAGTAAAGGTTGAAGGGTTAAATGATTAAAAACTAAATAGGAAAGTTCTTCTGATTACAACTTAAATGCTCTGCCAGTTTAGATTTCTCAGGTTACATTAAACGAATGCTCCGTTCATGATCGATTATTCTAGTAGCGATTATCCTTCCGGTTTGTCCTATATACCGTGTCCCACATTTACAGGTAATGCGGTACACTCCCGGAACTTGGAAGTCCAGTTTGTCTTTCACTGGTCTCAACAGATGTTTAATTAAGGAGGCTTTGGTGATTTCCTCTGAAAGGAGCACGCTTAGCCGTGATGCTGGATTTCAGTTCAGCTCCTCTTGAAAATCGGCCTTAAAATGGAAATTCGTCGAATTAAGAAGCAAAGATCAATACAGCTTGATAATCAAGTTAAGTAGTTACGTTTCTTTGACATAATGTCTATACTCACGCCATCTCCTCACCTGCGAAACGATTTAAATGTTTTTTAAATCTATTTAATAATTTAAATAAGTAAAAATAAGTATTTAGAGTATTGAATTATGGTATGGAAAAGTTATTATATAAAATGTATAAAGAAATGTATAAAACTTGAATTGTGTTGATTTGTCATGATGGCAACGGCAAAAGGACTATATAAACATGTGGACTGGGGGTGATTGTTCTTCTTAATTTGACTTCCATGGTGAAAGGACGTGTGAGTAAGTCCGCAAATATACGTTCATGTGCAAAGGCAAATTTTGAGTGTAAGAATATATGTATCAGTATATTGTGACTTTGTGGGTTCGTGAAATTCAAATTCAAATTGCACAAACTCAAAATGTTCTTTATTTCCAACCAATTACAGTCGGAACACTTGCCGATTACATGGAATTGCGTAGCGGACACAATTTCAATTCACCAGTTCGTTGGTTACAGTTCCACTTTGCACTCGCAACTACGTACACTCCTCCGATGCACGTACGCAGTCCGTTCGCTCACTCGGCGCTCCTCACGGCTGCTCGCCAAGAACTGACTCTCCTCCAGCCCGCCGCGTTGCTTATATAGGGCCAACTGGCCAATCTAGAAGGTTACGGGTTAGATGAAATATCCTGGATGTTCCAGAACTCAGGAGGAGGGGAAAGAGACGGCACAGTGGCCTGCGATCCCTTCAGCTGGCGCTACAAGATAAATGGGTAGGCGTGGGCGAATGCTTCCCGGCCCTCACTCAGCCGTCAGTTGGTCGTGCCTGAGTGACAATATTTTACTTGGTGTAACAGAGAAGTGATTATTGGTGAATAGTTAATTGGATTGCACCAGAAAATACTGATATCGATTGATTTATGTTAAAAAGTTTCACGGTTAATAAATCTCAGAGTTTGGAGATTCTTTGGGGAAATTATAAATAATATTTTATTTAAACCAACATTATCCTTCCATACCCGCGACCACCCCTGAAAAGAAGAGTCCATGCAGACACAAGAGCAGCCGAGGAACGACTAGATCGAACTTCGGTAACTTCGAAGAAGTCCATCATCGCCAAAATTCTATCTACACCCCACATTGGAATGTATTTTCTTATGTTCCACCTGGCATTTATTTTACTGAAAACTGTCTTTTGTTCAGTAATGATAATTTTGATAGTATTTTGTCTTTGTTTATAGTTGTGTTATATCCAGTATTTCATTTGAGGTTATAACATTTTATGTTGGGAGAGATGTCACATTGCAAGATTTCGTTCTGGATTGTCTTGGAGGTCCCCTTAAACACTATAGCATTCTCCAGATAGGTTTTTCAGAACACAGTCTAGCTCTGCACTGAAGTTTATCAGTCCTCGAAAAATACCAGGATTGCTTGACGTAGCTGAATTATTGTGTCCTCGTAGAGCTAACTCAAAGGTTCCACAAAACCTAATGCAGTTAACAATAATGTTTAAAACATACCTATTTTGAGCCACTTTCTATCTGTGTTCTTCAATTGTTCTCCGATATGCACTGTCCATCTGCTTTGCAAAGTGAGACTTGTAGTGGACAACACGGCGCTGGGGCGGGTTTTTTCCTCCGGGATCTCCGATTTCCCCCACCATCTTATTCCACCGGTGCTCCATCTTCATCTCATGTATCATCAGTGCCATCGCCTGCGGTGCCGTTTGTAGTAAAAGCGGGCGTTAAACACTACACATTTCACCTGCTTTGCTATATTTACATTGCCAAGCATAGCAAAACTGTGTTTTTCATGTGCAGTTTTTAAGTTACGTGTTTTTAGCGCGATCATGAAGATGCTGCAAATCCTTCACACCATGTTTTGTCCACGGATCTTCACCGCCAAACAGAACGCAAGGAAAGCAAAACAGGCTATTTTTAATATTACAACCACACATCAAATTATATTTCTCATATACATTGTTGTTAAAGTTCCTGTTCAAATATCTTGTTTTTGTTTTGACTACCTATGTGATTTTTATATTTGGCGTGGGACTTCCAAGTCGCTTATTTTCGGTGTTTTGTTCTAAGCTGATTTTTAAAAAGGATGTGCTAATAGACACTTTATGGAATTCATTGTTTCTCCTTATATAACACAATATACTTGTATTTAAATAAATCACTCTTATTCACTACTCAAAGCACGACACAGCTAACAAAACACGGCACAAAACAAGTGGCTATGCTCTGTTAGGTAATAGTAATCTGTGGCAATATTTGACCGATGCGAACATTTAATATGAGAATAATAGGTGGCGCTGAAAACAGAAGGAGAAGGCTTGGCATTCACTATTCTCTGGCTGCTAGGTTAACCAACCTTATGCAGCCATAAGCCCCGCCCTTCCCCCCTACTTGCCTCTGCACGCCTAGGTTCATCCTGCCCTATACCTCCCCCATTGTATACCAGTGGTTTGCAACTGAGAGTGAACTACTTGGCACCTGCAAACAATACATCGCGCGCTGAGGGCTACTGCACTAGACAAGGTCGAACTGAACTCCAAATGGAACATGCCCTTGCATTAAAGGAAGACCCAGCATTTTGGTTGTAGCGCAAACATGCTACCCCATTGAAAAGCCGCCCCTGGAGATGGGAGAGATGTACACTCCCGAAACTTTAATATATAATCATCAATTCACCTGGCTGGCTGCCCGAGAAGAAAGTAAGTGTATTCGTCGCCAGGAAAGCTTCAGGTCTTATTTTCCTCGTACGTTGTTTACTCAAGGGCTTCGAACTTAAAGCTTTGTTGATCCAATTATTGAATCTCTTGCCTATTGTACAAAACTAGATGGTAGAGAAGGCCTAAACACAAATGAAACTGCAGCTTCTACTCTCTGAAATGTCGTTTTCGAATACATCCACCACACTATTTAACTTACTGAGGTCGTTGAGTTTCACGCTTGACTTTCTTTTCTTTCCTACTGGGAGTTGAAACAAAATCAAGTGGAAAATGTCATTCAGCAAACCATGGACATTATATCAGAGACATAAGCAAGGGTCCCTATAGGCTGAAAACAATACAATTATTGCAAGTGTTTTATTATTTGCACATCATCGATTACTCTGAAGTGAACAAATAAACACTACAAACAATAATCCCATCAAACTAAGCAAACAAGACTTTTTTCTATAACCTTTCATAGAAGGGAAAGCCAGCGAATAATAAACGTATACCAGCTCACTGTCATCTCCATACGTACCTCATATGCTTAACACTTCTATGAGAGGCTCATTCAGGCTGTGGTGGGAATATGTCAACAAATGACTGTGCCTTTTTCTATTTATACACTGACTATTAATTTATTCAGTATAAACTAGACAGCCATACTAACATCTACTGAATGCTCTATATATTGCCTACCACCAATGTGCCAGTATATTTCTTAATGTCTCTGCATTATGTTTTGGTAGAATACGAGAACTGTTCAATAAAGAATGATCACAATCTTTCTTGACAACGTATCTGTACTTATTCTCATAATTTCGATGGTCCTTCTCAAAACAGTCTCCCCTGAATGCGATGTACTTGTCCCAGCATTTCTGCCAGTCTTCAAAGACATGCTGGAAACCATTTTTGAGAGATCCTTCAAAATCGCCCCCGCAGCCTTCACCACTGCTTCTGATAATGGATAATGCCTCCCAAGAAGGCGTTTCTTCAAGTCAGGGAATAGAAAAAAGTTAAATGACGCTAAATCCCGACCATGGGGATTGTGTGGGATGCACTTCACGTTGATCTTTACAAGATTTTCAGCAACAAAATCGGCAATATGTGGTCGCGCATTATCGTGGTGCAGCATCCAGCCTGCTTCACGGAAATGTGCTCTTTTTTGCCTGATATGGACTTCTAATATTTTCAGGACATCCCTGTAGTATTGTCCAATTACTGGTGTGTGTGCAGATACAATATACTGATAACTATTCCATGAATATCAAAGAATGATATGACCATAACTTTCCCAGCAGAAGAAACCACTTTTTTGCTTTTTTTGGGTGATGATGATGAAGGAGATTTCCACACTGAGCTTTGCTGTTTGCTCTCAGGATCAAAATTATGTAGGCAAGTTTCATCAGCAGTGATTACGTTTGGGAAAAACTCCGGATCATCCCCTAATATCAACTTTAACTGCATGCAGACCTGCATACGAATGTCCTTTTGTTGGGGAATCAAAAGTCTTGGAACCCATCGCGCACAAACACGTCTCATGTGTAATGTTTCTAACACTAACGTGAGGGGTGGCACCCAATAAAATGTTCAGAAAGTGATCTTAAGGAAATTCGTCGATACTCTCTCACAATGGCAGCAGGAGTGTTGATGTTTTCTTCTGTAAGAGCACCGGGTCCACCATCCTATGAAATTGATTGTCTCCCCTCTTTAAACATTTTAAACCACCTTCGAGCTGTGCTGTAGGGAAGAACAGACTCTCCATAGGCCTCGTGTAACATTGTATAGGCCTCAACTGAAGATTTGTTGAGACGAAAACAGAATTTCAAATCCGCATATTGTTCCTCGCATGTTACCTCCATTGCAGCGGTAGGCGATATTGTACATATCTGAACTTGCCTGATTCTCAAAGGCGGGAACCAGGAGTACCAACAATGAAACTACTACGGCAAGGTTGTTTCATGTTAGGCTAACAGAATATAACAATAATGAATTTTAGCGCGAAAAAATATGACCGTAAAAAGTTATGATCATTTTTTGTTGAACAGCCCTTATATTCTGCTCTAATCTATTATATTCTATCCTACTGGACGTCTTCTAAGCTTTTTCGGTTTCTGGCAACTCTGAAATAAAGGAAAGAAGAAGTTAAAGAAAATCTGGATTGTATTTTAGAGAAACAAAGCAACAGCATAGGTTTGAGTGCAGGTGTTGGTACACCTGAGTTTTATTCTCCCCCAGCAGCCGTTAACTACAGCAGGGTGATGACGGCGATATTTGGTATTTCATTGTGACAGCTGGAGCGTCTTTCCGTACCGAATATAATGGCTTTATTTAATCACAAGAAATGTGGCGACTGAAATGTGCGTAGCGAGAAGACATGGTAACCCAAAGTGACAGCTGTCTGACGTGTTTAATATTTAACTTAGCAGGGACTGTCATATCTTTCTGACCCACTCCTCGTCACTGTGGTTGCCGACAAGCGCTTATCTGGACAAGACGTGAACTGAAAATTGTGCTGAGGTCACATCTGTGTGAATCCAGGGCTCACTTCAACTCTTTCTTGGATGTATCCCTACCCTAATCATTGACACAACATTATTATTGCTTTCTCTACCAGTTACGAATATACAGGGTGTTAGGGTACATATACAGCTGTGTAAATAACATTATACACGGTGTTCCAATTTATTCGTTATTTCCCGCCCTCCGATTGAGCAAGAATGACGTCATAGTTGACTGCTGAGTCTATCTTGAAATCTTAGTGCCCTCTACGGAGAAGAAGCGGTAACTTTTGCGGAACAGTAAGCAAATTACAGCGCTCTGAGTGTCGTTGCTCAGGTAAATAATACAACCAGCTGCCCCTGGATATGAACACAGACCACTGCGTCTTCATGGTTGAGTGCTACTTTCGTACCAGCATTAAAATTGGTGCGACATATAAATATAGTTTAAACCGCTGCATAGAGGAGTTTACGTAAAGCTATCCACCACTCAGACAAGTCCCTCGGAGCGTAATGTTGTCAAAAGTTGTCAAACGTCTTACGTTTCATTAGTATACCATACAAATTTTTGGCCATTCTCACGCTTAATTAAACTGTCTACTAATGTTGGTATCCTTATGTCTTTTAAAATCTATAGGTGTATCAAACATTTCCAAGATAAAGGATCAGTTTCTCGCAAAAAGAGAGACACTGGACGCTATAAAGTGACTGGTTCCAGTTTAGAAGCAATAAATAATGTTATGACAGAAAGGCCTCAAGGATACCTTCACGCAATACAGACAGTGTTTAAGAGGAAGAGAGAAAGGAATATAAGGAAATGGACACATAAGACTATGTACTAGAGATATTTTCTTGTTTAGACTTGGATAAAACCTTTGTAGATATCGTAATTTATTTTTCAATCCTAGAACATATTCTGCTAATTTTCTAGTTTGCAATGAAGTTACATCGAGGAAACTGTGGGTGATAGAAAAGAAATGACATCAAATTAAATATTTCTCTTTTATTTGACAGGTTTACAATATGCATATATGTCTACTATAACAGATAAATAGATGTTCATTGTTAAATAAATGTTCATTGACTTATCATTTTGTATATTTATTATTTCCTGGTATACTTTTATAACTGCAGAAATAGCTTTGCAGTACATTGCATTGCAGTATACAGTTTTTAAAGCTGTTATCGTATCTACGCACCAGACGAAATAACGTACAATTTATATTTCGGGGGCAGATCCACCTCTCAAATGGTATATTTACCTGCCGGTAGAGGGAGGCCTCGAAGCTGCTGTAAGCATATCTAATACGACCGCAAGCCGCTAGGAGAATCTTATATAAACTCGGTCCATCAGCGATGCTATTGATAACGCAAATTTTGCGCTGCAAAACTACAGATAAAAAAGATCACCGTATATAATCCCTCCGGGCTCAAATTGGGGATGCATATAAACATTCTGGTTTCCATCACTCCGCCATTAAACACGTGTTGAAACTTTCGGCTGTCAGCTGTTTACGTCTTTCTTATCGCGACAGTCATATCTTTCACTGAAGTCGCATAGAGGTGGAAAAGCACTCGTCTAATGTTGTTACGTTAAGTAATGTAACGTGGGTGACTACATACAGCATAATGTTACAATCTACTATGTAACTAGGGACGTAACTGAAAGGATGACGGGGCCAGATTGTAGAGCAAAGCAGAGAGAACCCTTAGGTCTATAACATGACAATTTACTAAATTCTTATTATTAATGTTGAAGTTAAAGATACTCCCAAACTCTTGAAGTGTTTTAGGGGTGAAATGGTGTCAATTACATACTTATATAAAGTACCATGTGGGCTTACCTTGAAGATGCGATTCATGTCAGTGGAGGATGCGTATACATTAGCCACCGCTGGTAGGTGGTATGACGACCCTGCCTCGATCAAGCGTGACCCACAAAGGTGCCCAAACTATAATGACCCGTGGCTGCCCAAATAAGCAGTCAGAGGGAAAAGGAAGGTCGCGATGTCTGGGGTACGGAGCTGTAAATATAAATTGCCAGATATGTCAGTAAGGTGGCATGAAAGGATCTATGAATCAATAGTAGAATAAGAAATGACATATGGTGTGGAGTTACTAATATTTCACTGGTCTAATCGACCAGATAAGCCCCTATAAGAAACAATCACATCGCTGGTCACCAGGTGGTCTCTACGCCTCAACGCTCTGACGAGTACATTGGATAATGTGCAAGTAGGTCAAGACAAGGAAATAATCAGTGAATAATACAGTTATAAATTCAATATTCAGTTAAGAAGTTTTTTAATAATTTCAGAGAATAGTTCCAGAACGTTAAAGTTAAATATATCATTTGTTATGCAGGGATACTAAGCAAACTCGCTGTAGAATTTTTGAAAATATTAAAATTTGTGAGAACTGTTTGAATTGAGATGTGGCTTTGGAGATGTGACTGCTGTTCAAAATCTTCAGTTTGGGGTAGGATTTTTTTAAATCTAGGAATCTTTGTAATATGCAGAACTTAAATATGTAATTTACGAGAGATGTTCAATAAAGACGGATCACAATATTTTTTTGGCAACGTACCTTTACTCATCGCAATTTTGATGGTCCTTCTTACAATAATCTCCCCTGAATGCGTTGCGCTTGTCCCTGCGTTTCTGTCAGCCTTCAAAAATATGCTGGAAATAATTTTTTGAGACATCCTTCAAAATCGCCTCCACAGCCATCACCACAGGCGGATAATACCTTCTACGAAGGCATTTCTTCAAGTTAGGGAACACAAAAGTGTCACATGGGGCTAAATCCGGATTATAGGGAGGGTGAGGGATGCACTTCACGTTGATTTTTGCAAGATATTCAGCAACAACATTGGCAATATGCGGCCACGCATTATCGAGGTGCAGCATCCAGCCTGCTTCACGGAAACGTGGTCTTTTGCGCCTGATATGGACTTGCAATGTTTTCAGGACATCCTTGTAGTATTGTCCAGTTACTGATGTGAATGTAGGTAGAACATGCTGCTAAGACTTTCCATGAATACCAAAGAATGAGATGACCATAATTTTCCCAGCAGAAGCAACCACTTTTGCTTTGTGATGAAGGAGATTTGCACACTGAATTTTACTGTTTGCTCTCAGGATCAAAATGATGTAGCCAAGTTTCATCAGCAGTGATTACGTTTGAAGGAAACTCCGGATCTTCCTCTAACATCAACATTAACTGCATGCAGAGTTGCATGTGAATGTTCTTTTGTTCGGGAATCAACAGTCTTGGAAACCATAACGCACAAACACGTCGCATGTGTAATGTTTCTGTCAGCAACTTGTGGGTGGTACCCAATGAAATGTTCAGTATATTAGAAAGTGATCTTAAGTTAAGTCGTCGATCCTCTCTCACAATGGCAGCAGCAGTGTTGATGTTTTCTTTTGTAAGAGCAGTAACTGGAACACCGGGCCCACCTTTTTTTGAAATTAATTGTCTCCACTCTTAAAACATGTTAACCAATTTCGAGCTGTGCTGTAGGGAAGCACAGACTCTCCATAGGCCTCCTGTAACATTGTATAGGCCTCAACTGAAAATTTGTTGAGACAAAAGCAAATTTCAGAGCTGCATAATGTTCCTTGCGTGTTACCTCCATGCAGCGGTAGGCGATACTGAACATGTCTGAACTTGCCTGGTTCTCACAGGTGGGAACTAGGAGTACCAACGATGAAACTGCTACGGCGTGTTTGTTGCACATTAAGGTAACAGATTATAATAAGTTTGAACTTTAGTACAAAAAATTATGACCGTTAAAAATTATGAAGATTGTTTATTGAACAGCCCTCGTAGTAAATACCAATGTTTCTATTTTGAATTATGCTGATTATGGACGCACGCACGCTCACACAAACACGGATATTTTCCAACAAATACTTTGTAGTTTCAAAAACATGTCACTTCAATCACAGTATTCAACTTTTAGCTGCAGTGTAATTAGGTAATAGAATCGAAATTAGGTAAGGGGCGTAGAGAAAACCTTTTAATTTTACACATAGGCTGGTTAATGTTATTCTTATGAGTTTTATATTTGATCAAAACATCCAACTTTCACCTAGAAAAACAGTGAACTCAAAAGCACACAAAGTCTAGCTGCTGTCGACTGTTTTGATTGACAAAGTAGTGCGATCATTTCCAGATAATGCAATGTAGACCTTCTTTTTCCCCTATTATTGGGAAATTATGTAATATTTAATTGAAACAGTACATTTACAGGTTTTGTTGTTTGCCGCCAAAGCAATTGTTTTCTCTTTGTATTATATATGACTGATTGCTAGGAAACACAGTGTTACATTTCATATAATTGCTTTAACTGTTTGTTAATTTCAACACATGGCTAATTAAAATCAAGTGGATAATATTTTAACGTTTAATGCTGAAATATAAACCACGAATATAAATTAGCGTTACGTGCTTTATAAATAATAGAGCACAGTATTGGCGAGATTACAATTAAAGCATTTTAAGTAGGTAGTTGATAGACGTCATTTGTTTTAACGCCACGTCCAGATCCCTGATTACTGTAACATGTTCAAAATAGAATTCAATAACAGAAAGCCCGTCTCGGTAGCGTAGATGGTAGCGTGACTACCTCACGTACAAGTGGTCCCGAGTTCAAATCTCGGTTAGGGTGAGTTATCTGGATAGGGTTTTCCGGAATTTTCCCTTATCCTTCAAGACGAATGTCTGGTAACTCTAAGCTCCATGGACCCCGGACTCATTTGAGCATCATTTCACCCATTCCATTCACCGTCCGATATGACTTAACGTTGGAGAACATAAATTACAAAAAAAAAAGTATTAGGTTAGATCACTTTTGAATAAATGTTATTATTGAAAGAATATATAACGTAATACACAAGCGTGAATTTCTCTAACCATTTTTCAACTGTTATTAAAAAAGTTAATACAAGGTACAGAGGAAATAGGGCAATACAAAGCATCATTTAGATTTGATTGAATTACGGAGGAGGCAATTTGGCACTGTATCTACTGTACCTATGTCCCCAAGTGGGGTATCCCCGAGAGGAAGGATGAGGCGTGAGGAGACAGAGGTTGGCCATCCCAGTGAGTTACAACAGTGCACCTTACCAGTTGGAAACTGCTCGGCAGAGCAGCATGACCAGCAGCTCACCCGACTGCGGTCCCAAAACGTCCTCACCAGCCTGGGCTCGCAGACCGGAGGAGGAAGCGTTTCTCCAACGTACCTGAGAAGCAACTACGAGTGCTGTTCAATAAAGTATGTTTATAATTTTTTTGACAACGTACCTTTACTCATCCTCATAATTTTGATGATCCTTCACAAAATAGTTTTCCCTGAATGCCATGCACCTGTCCCAGCGTTTCTGCCAGTCTTCAAAGTCATGCTGGAAACCAGTTTTGAGAGATCCTTCAAAATTGCCTCCGCAGCCTTCACCACTGCTTCTGATGATGGATAATGCCTACCACAAGGGCGTTTCTTCAAGTTATGGAATAGCAAAAAGTAACATGGGGTTAAATCCGGTCTATAGGGGGGGGGGGGGTGAGGGTTGCACTTGACGTTGATTTTTGCAAGATATTCAGCAACAACATTGGCAATATATAAATTATTATATATTATAATATATTAAATACTACATATAATACATATATAAGGCCAGTTCTTAATTACTGTGGAGAAGTACTGATAACATCATCACCTTCAACTTCCATGATACTGGAGCGTACACAAAATCAAGCTCTTAGGTTAATTACTGGAACTATAAAAACTACTCCTATAATAACCTTACAAGCATTCACATGTAACACACCCATAATGACAGATTTAGAAATGCAAGCCCTTTTAACATATGAAAAGCTCTTAAGAATTCCAGAGAATAATAAATGGGTAAAACAACACCTTCAGTAAGAAAACTGAATTAGGCTTCATACAGAAAGTTGAACAACTAAGAAATAAACTAAATTACCCATCCAAAATAGAACCTTTCATGTCTCTTAATAACCCACTGAACATCATTGAATTAGAACACTACCTAGATTTACTTACAGATTTTAAAAAGAAGGAATACTCATCTATAGAAGCTAAAGCATATGCCCTTGAAACCATAAATGTAAGATATCCAGTTGACAAATGGACACACATCTATACAGATGGCTCCCTTTACAATCAAGAAGATGGAGCAGGAGCAGGAGCTACCTGTAAATTCTTTTCTTTCTATAAACAAGTTGGAATTTACTTAACAAATTTTGATGGAGAAATTGAGGCAACTTATACTTCCTTACAAAATCTATTTGCCTGGACAAATAAGCTTTCCAACAGCGTTTTCTTAACAGATTCTAAAGCAGCTATTCAGGCTATTATTTCAAATGTCAGCCAAAAAACCGAAAAGATAAATGAAATTCATAATATGATTAAACATCTTCAAAATTTAAATATACGTATAGTTTTCCAATGGATACCATCTCATTGTGAAATTTCTGGCAATGAGCAGGCAGATATGTTGGCCAAGAAGGGTTCCAAAATATCTCAAACAGCGAAACAAAATATCCCCTATGAAACAGTTAAAAGATAAATCAAAAACATCTTCACAAAACTATATAACAACTATCTAGTTTCCTCTGAAAAACTTAATTGGAAAGATCTCCAAAACAAACTAAAGACAATTCCAGAGCTACCTCGAAAATCTTCAGTAGCAATGTTCAGATTAATCACAGGCCACGATTGTTTGAATGGACATTTATTCAAGGTTGGATTAACAACTTCTCCACAGTGCTGCTTATGTGGTAAAGACAATTTAATGAGCATCGATCATCTAACTGTATGTGAAACTCTCAAATATCAAGATCTAGTCTCCAAATATTGGGAAGCAAGAAGAAAAATGATTTCATTATCAAATTCTGAGCATTAAATACACACACACATTGGCAATATGCGGCCGCGCATTATCGTGGTACAGCATCCAGCCTGCTTCACGGAAATGTTGTCTTTTATGCCTGATATGGACTTGCAATGTTTTCAGGTCATACCTGTAGTACTGTCCAGTTATTGATGGGTGTGCAGGTACAACATGATGATAAACCATTCCATGAATATCAAAGAATGTGATGACCATAACTTTCGCAGCAGAAATAACCACTTTTGCTTTTTTGGGGGTTGGTGATGAAGGAGATTTCTACACTCAGCTTTGCTGTTTGCTTTCAGGATCAAAGTGATGTAGATAACATCAGTGATTATGTATGGTGAACTTAATAATAATGAGTATATACAATGATTATTGTTGAACATGGTCAAAATGGTTGTCACAGCTTACAATGCAGAGATAGTTGAAATTTATTACCAAAAGCTCATTGATGGACAGATGCACCTTTAACTCTCTCATGTAAAATTTCCTCTCTCAAGAAGGCAAAGATGAATTTAGTTTCGCTTCCCCTCATCATAAAATTCCTTTTAATAAGGCAACGTAACGCCCCAATTTATGTGGGCTGTGCTTAGGAGACTCCATTTTCGTAGGCTAACCCCATCTCTTCCTTTGAGAAGTATAAGGGATGATTAGTAGCGCTAAAACTGTATATACTTGCCACCCTGAAGGGTGTGAGACAAGGATTTAGGGGCAAGAGGGAGGGTGGAAGCTTCGTGAATAATTGCCTGTAGTCAGTGTTGCAGAAAATAACATGTAAGAAGTCCTACTCCACTAAGATCTCACACAGGAGGTAGTGGTGGTGTGTGCCTAGGGCCGTATTTCACACTCGGAGTGCTATTTTGTAATATATATGAGAAGGCAAATTTAGTATTGTGCAAGAAACCGCCTTGATAGATATCCCGGGGCAGGCCCCTTGTGCAGTGGGGAGTTTACAAAGAACAGCCGGATGTGGTGGCTTTCCCGAGAAGATATTGCTTTCGGCGGGTTAATTTGCTTTTATCTAAAGTCAGTACTTGGAAAACTAGATTCAATAAAATTGCTTCCACTGTTAAGCCCTGCTCTTTTATCTGCCACAGTGTGCTGAAGCATTTACCTACGGGGCACCGGCCACTAAGCAGCAAAGGCTTTTACTAAGATTAGGAAAAGTCTTGGAGCCCCCATTGTTTTTAATTACAGAAAGGAATCTTAAAATATCTACTTAATTTTGTAGAAATTATCTTACAAACGATTATTTTCATATGCATCACAATAAACCAAATAAACAATTACAGAAGTTTTTCTGTTAATTAATATCCCCTAAAGTTAAATCATATCAGACGATGAGTAAATTGCGTGAGATGTTCATAGAACATAGAGTTACCCGAATTCATCTTTCATTATAAGAGCAAACTCCAGAAAAATCCTTGTTAATGTAACCTACCATCAAAGTATAAACTTGGAAGAAGCGTAGGGACAGTGAAGCACAAATTAGTACACAAGTGAATCGAGAATATATTGACACATTGCTTCACTCACACTGTTTATTCAAAGGACATGTTTCAAGAGCTTTTGCTCTTATCATCATCTGATACTCGACTAGTGCAAGTTGTAGTGGTTTCTTCTTTCTCCGTATTGTCAATAGATGGCGTGATGTACTTGTCAAAGATGTCCGGTGGTGGAGTTTCAAAATTCATGACTCTATGACGATTTTCGTTAATGAAGATTTTTTCCCATACGGAAAGGTCTATGGGGTGATTAACCTATTTTATTAGAGATGTTTCCAAGTTGATGTCATGTCTAGTATTCAAAAAATGAAAAGCTACTGCTGATTTTTCTGTTTCACCATTTTTAATGTTTCTTAGATGTTCTTTAGTTCTGATGTTAATATTTCTTTTTGTTTTTCCTATATAAATTTTAGGGCAAGTTTCACATTTGATCTCATAGATTCCTGGTTTCTCTTTGGTAAGGATTGAATTTTTGGGAGGGCCTTTTAACAAATTTTGAGGTGCAAGAGTTATGTTGTGGCTTTTTGGAGGAATTGTTGGGGAAAAGTGGCGGGGTCCCGCGGATGCACCCCCGTTAGTCTCTGTATTAGGGTGCAGGCGCCTGAAGGGCACGTGCTTATAGCGGTTTATGTCAGGGGGTCCAACCATGACCAGAGGCCCTGAGTGGATCGCCTGGATTAGAAGGAGGGATTGGATGATTAGGATCGTTTATTCGTCTTTGGGGTCGCTGTGCACCATTGGTGCTTAATTTAAGCGCCGGCTGTGGCGCGTCTGTCGCTCTGTGCAGACTGGTCGTCAGGTGGTGGATACGCGCGAATACTTCAGAAAAGTATTCGCGCAGGGTGTCAGGGTGTGTAGGAGCAGCTGCGTTCTGGATGTCAAGCAGCTTGTGATTATGTGCGTCCTGGTCTGAGAGTGAGAGCGGCTGTTGTAGTCCTGTAAGTCGTTGATTTTCTGGTTGATGGTGTCCTGTATAGTCTCTTGTACTTGCTTGATCAGAAAAGAAGTAGTGTTTGAAAGCGTTCGAAAGGAGGAGGTAGCTTGCTCTTGGTGAGATGTAAGGCTCTCAGTCGTCTGCTGGTGTGAAGTCACGAGTTTGTCGTTGAGGTCAGTTACTCTAGCATAAGTGGCGTCGTGTCTTGATTTATTGGCGGCGAGTGAGTCCTCCAGGTTTCCCAGGCGAAGACCAACGCTCAGGACTTCAGAGTGAAGGTCCTGAATGTCGGCGCTAGTGGTGCCTTGGAAGGCTGAGGCGGGTCCGCTTGCCAGGTGCACCTCTATGGAGTGAAGCCGGCTGTTGACGCTCTGGACTTCTTCCCTAAGACAGCCCAGTGCTGTTGTCCAGTCGGCCACACCGCTGGAGTGACCTGGTGGCGGAGTGATGTGGTCGGCGTCCTGGCGAGGGTGGGCAGGCACTGCGCCTGTCCTGTAAAGTGGCCGTAGCCATTGCAGGTGGCGCAGTACCGGCAGCTGCGACGGAGATCGTACTGCTGACATTCCCCGGTGAGTGTCGCGGCACCACAGTAGTGGCACCATGGTGAGTTACCCGAATTCATCTTTCAGTATAAGAGCAAAAATAATAAAGAGGTATCCTATAAGGTATAGCCGACAAGTTTAGATGCAGTTACACATTTACCCTATATTAAGTTCTCGTCATTATCGAAGCCTGTCACAAGCATGGGCTCAGTTCCCTTGACTAACGCCTATGTACTCACATGGCAAAAAGGTGGAATGGTTGGCCAAACGTCCATGAGATACTTCTAGCACAGGTCTGAGAAAGAGTACTCCGAAGGTGTGCTTCCCTGGGGTAGCTACTAGCACACAAAACTACATACTCGTTATGTGGAACTGGTTTTCTCTGACGGTTTTCCGCTTTGGTGATCATGAATGGAGAAGTAGGGGAATGACTTGACACGTTGTCAGCGATATGACCTCAGAGTTAAAACGATATCGAAAAATAAAATCAATGTAGAACTTTAACCATTTTCGAGATATTTTTGTGGGTTTGAGTTTATAAATATTGTATTTGACAATTGAGGGCATAATGTTTGGCAGATTTTGTACAGCATATGTCTAACAGAAGGGATATACAGTTGAAATTCCTCTATACGTAATTCGCAGCTATACGTATTATCGTGCTGCTCGAAAGGTTACCCTGGCTTTATCTTTGTTAATACAATCATCTCAGGTAAAGCACTGATTATTCTCTGAAAATTAAGAAGGGTCCTGGCGCTTCTCGGACGTGTGGTAAGATCAAATTAAGGCATCACTTCTGCCAGTGGAATGCACAAGAATAAAAAATGACAGATAGATGTTACGTCCACGTGGAGTAATCTGTGCGTTATCTGAGAGGTTTCCATTAACAAAGATAAAGCCAGAGTAATCTTTTGAACAGAAAAATATTAAATTTCAGTGAAATAGAGTTGAGTTATGTGTGACTAAATGTTCTTGCGGCATACGGTATCTTAAAAGAAACTCGAAATTCATTTCCCCTATCCTTGCAAACAGATACTTTGGAAGAAAATTTCTCCAGATAACTCACCCTGACACAGATTCGAACTCGGGACTGAACTGTGTGCATATAATGCAAGAAAACCCTAATTAACTGAACATTATTATTTGTTCTTTTATTTTTATAAATTTATTACAAATATATATCTATGTATATACATATATATTTTTCTTTTTTTTCTTATTTAACCGATTTTCCATTATTTCCGTTTGTTTTCTTATCTGTTTTCCTAGTTTCACAAATATTCACTATACACATAAACACCCATGCCCAAGGAGGACTCGAACCCGCGACCCTCTACGCGGCGTAACACTAGAGACATACGTTTTAGCGACCATGGCTACGAGGGCCGGCAATATTGTATATTGTTTGTGAAGTTTTATACATGCAAGCCCACTGTATTGCTTTTAAAAGTAATGCAATATCAAAACCTCATTTTTACGTAATTCTGAGTTCTAAGTAATCTTTTCTCTTTTCCTTTGATATACGTACAAATCAGATTTAACTGTATTTGTGTTCCAGTAAGAAGATCTTGATTATCCACTCCCATATAAAGGGTTTACTTTCACTCGCTCCTTTACAGCGATACACATAATCTTTCAAATCCCATTTGTGGAAGCGTGCAAGAGACAGCCTCATGTCCTTATGAAAGGGTACACCGTACGCTCTTATATTTTCCAATATCATCAACAAGGCGAAATGTCGTCACTCACCCTTCAAAAGATCACATGCCAACCACGTCCTTGTAATACTCTACCTGAATTTTGAACGTTCAGCTTTAAGACACCATTTCAGGAGACAATAAATGATCAAGTAGTCTATTGTCTTATTTATACAAATTCCCTCTTTGACATTTTTAATCTGTATACTTTGTGGATAAAAATAAACTTTTACTAAAATACAAGATCTGTTCAATAAAGAATGATCATAATTTTTTACGGTCATAATTTTTTGCAATAAAATTCAATCTAATTAATTGTGTTAGCTTACTGTGAAACAAACAAGCCGTAGTAGTTTCATTGATGGTACTCCTGGTTCCCGCCTGTGAGAACCAGGAAAGTTCACACATGTTCAGTATCGCCTACTGCTGCAATGGAGATAACACGCGAGGAACAATATACGGGTTTGAAATTCTACTTCCGTCACAACAAATCTTCAGTTGAGGTCTAAACAAAGTTACAGGAGGCCTATGGAGAGTCTGTTCTTCCCTACAGCACAGCTCGAAGGTGGTTTAAAATGTTTAAAGAGGGGAGACAATCAATTTCATAGGAAGGTGAAACCGGTGCTTCAGTTACTGTTCTTACGTAAGAAAACATCAACACTGCTGCTGCCATTGTGACAGAGGATCGACGAATTACATTAAGAGCACTTTCTGAAATACTGAATATTTCATTGGGGGCCACCCACACGTTGGTGACAGAAATGTTACACAGGAGACGTGTTTGTGCACATAGGTTCCAAAACTATTGATTCCCGAACAAAAGGACATTCGCATGCGGTTCTGCATGCAGTTAAAGTTGATGTTAGAGGAAGATCCTGAGTTTGCTTCAAACGTAATCACTGCTGATGAAACTTGGCTACATCATTTTGATCCTGAGAGCAAACAGAAAAGCTCGGTATGGAAATCTCCTTCATCACCAACCCCCCCCCCCCCAAAGCAAAAGTGGTTGCTTCTGCTGTGAAAGTTATGGTCATATCATTCTTTGATATTCATTTAATGGTTTATCAGCATGTTGTACCTGCACACACATCAGTAACTGGAGAATACTACAGGGATGTCCTGGAAATATTACAAGTCCATATCAGGCACCAAAGACCACATTTTCGTGATGCAGGCTGGTTGCTGCACCACGATAATGCGCGGTGGCATATTGTTAATGTCGTTGCCGAATATCTTGCAAAATTAACGAGAATGGCATCCCTCAGCCTCCCTATAGTCCGAATTTAGCCCATGTGACTTTTTTTTCTATTGTCTAACTTGAAGAAACGCCTTGTTGGGAGGCATTATCCATCATCAGAAGCAGTGGTGAAGGCTGCGGAAGCGATTATGAAGGATCTCTCAAAAAATGGTTTCCAGCATGTCTTTGAAAACTGACAGAAACGCTGGGACAAGTACATCGTATTCAGGGGAGACTATTTTGAGTAGGAGCATCAAAATTATGGGGATGAGTAAAGATACGTTGTGAAAAGAAAAAAAAAGTGATCATTCTTTATTGGACAGCCCTCTTAAATATTTTTATATCTTTTTTTGCGATTTTTTATTTTCTTCTGTTTTTGCTAAATCCAGGTTTTTTTGTGGGTACAGCTTCTGGGTTGAGTGTATTAATCATTTTATGAGAAGTAGTGAAGTTAGAAGTATCTAATTTTAGAATTTTTCCTTTCTGTTTTGGACCTGATAACATGACTTTCTTACAAAAATGGTGTCATATCTGTTCTTGAATTAACTCTTCATAAAGAAATTGCTATAAATCGAAACAAGCATTTGTAGAAGCGGTTTCATTACGTGATTCTAGTGGGTACATTAGAAACACGTGAATGCAGTAAGCCCAAGGAATAGTCAAATCTGTTGGGGGCTAGTTGGTAACTCTGAAATTTCATTCCTTGTGCATAACAAGAAGTATCTCAGGACATATGAGGGCTCCAGGGAAAGAACCAGTTAAGTCACTTTTTATAAGAAAGCTAGAAAACGAATATTTAATTTTAAAACACAATAGGTGATTCTAAAACAAAACAGTTATTTCTGACATAGTGGAACTTTAGTGCGTCACATGTAGTGAATCAACTAAAGTGGCGCTTCCTGTCGGATAAGTCAATAACATTGCACCAAACAAAACAATTTCATTCCAATAGCTTATTTTGTCAGGAAAAAAACCAGGTAAGTGTATGGTGAGATGGGTGGAAACATGTATAGATGCTGGTGGAGGGAACTTCCAACATTTTCTCTGAGATTTAAATAGTGTAATGTAATCTCTAAATTGTATATTATATTCTACCAAAGTTGCACTCCATCATTGACAGACGTCTGACGTTCCGAAACCATCTTGATTATGTAGACGGGAAGGCTAGTAAACTTCTTACCGCACTTACTGCTTTAACGAGACCAACATGGGGACTAAACTCTTCATTATTGAAGTTAATTTATAAAGCGGCAGTAAGAATCATCCGAGGATACCACACCATCTCCACTCCAGCAGCGCTCATTATTGCTAATATTGAACCCATCTTTCTTACTGGTGTATGTAAGGCAAATATCAACAACATTAGAAATGGCCGAGCCTTGCCACAACATATTTCACAACTGCAACTTGAACAACCAGTTAAACAAGCATCTCATCCAGCCATCTGTGTCTCTAGTCTTCTTGAAGATTGTGCAGCAGAATATCACCAGTACTCCATTTACACAGATGGCTCTCGGATAGCTGAAGGGCTTAGTAAAAATGCTAAAGTAGGATGTGCGTTTGTAGTATTCTCTCGCTCCATAGAATGTCATTCTTCCATGTTCAGACTTGCCAAAGAGTGTTCAGTTTTTCAAGCTCAATTATTAGCAATTCGTGAAGCTGTGAACTGGTGCAACAACTTTCAATGTACCGCTCGCCTTTACAGTGACTCACTAGCAGTAATTGCAGTTTTGAAAGATACCAAAAACAGCTGAAATAAGGAGTCAATTATTATGTAGTTCTCATCTGAGTATTAAATGGGTCAGAAGACACGTAGGCATTGCCGGAAATGAACGTACAGATGAGCTTGCAAAGAGAGCTGCGACTTCAAATCTTCCAGGAATTTACACTCTATGCCCTATTTCTTATGTGAGGCAAACATTAAAGGATATTATCATCAACGACTGGAATGAATACTGATTAAAAGGTGTTTGTGGTGCTTTGACTAAGAATTTATATTTCCCAACAGTTTCTGACAGACATAAATGTAAATTCATTAATCCTATGTTCTCACTCAATTCTTAACTGGACATGGCAAATTTTCAGCTTACTTATTTCGATTCAAAATCAAATCCACATGTGATTGTATTTGAGGAAATCATCTTCAAGATATCCCTAACATTTTATTTGCTTGTCCATTTTTCTGTTTTGAAAGATACGAACTTGAATTATTGCTTCAATCCTTAGGTTACACTTTCTCAAAACCACTTACACATATTCTGATGAATAACAAAACGTATCAATATTTCATGGCCTTCTTAAACAAAATATTTCGTAAGCTAAAAGATTGATCTTGATGTTTATTGTTTCTCAGCTTGATATTGAATTTTGTTATGTTTTTGTAACTGAATGTTTTACTTAGAACCCAGTATTGCTCTTGGAATATTGATTGACTTTTGTAATTTCTCATTTAATTTACTAATTTTGTTATAAAATATCACAAACCAACACCATTCCGTGAATAAAAAGGAAAATACCTATCTATCTTCGCGAAACAAATGAATACAGATTTTCATAACACCGAGTGCATTGTTGTAGAAAGCTTTAGAACCCGATGTGTTAACTTCAGTTTTGAAGCCATTGCAAGATGGTCTAGTATAATAATGGGAGTAGGTTACATTGGAAATCGTTCAAGACTTGAATGAATCAGTGCCAGGGAGGAAAGATGCTGTGTTAAAGATGAAAGGTTGTTTAACCGCTTAATAATAAAGGAAATAATATCGACTGCATTTAAAATGTTGGCACATCAATGAGGCTGGTTTAAGGAGAGATTAAATGAGCGACATTTGCAATCATTTTATTTGGGATAATTTGTATTATTACGTGTTTCAAATGGGAGTGTTACGCACTTACCCTGGGATTGGAGTGTGGGACTCCTCTGGGGAAGATGATTATATATATATATATATATATATATATATATATATATATATAAGGGAGCTCAACTACGGCGGTCATCAGCGCCCTTTAAAAAAAACTAGTCATGAAACTTTCTAAAACTATACAAGTGTAACAAAACCTATTAAAATTACACGTACATAAAAACATCAATCAAAACCTACTAAAAATTTCGTTCACTAAATCCTAAACTCTAAACTAGAAAAGAATCTAAAAACCTTCTCCACGGGTCTTCACGCACGGCCTACACGTGGGTGGGCCTGTTGACCGTCTCCCTCAACCACGAAGAGGAGCCCACACGAGGGAGACTGTTGGCTCGGGACCCCGGGTGCGCCAAACCCGTACCTAACGAAGTAGGCCCCTGGGGGGGGGGGTCCTCTGGAGAATCGAACCGCCAGCCCTACCCACTAAAAAACCTCCACCGGTGAGTATTCGGGAGGGGTGCTGTGGCAGTACCGCTGTAGCACCTGCGGATTCAAGGAAGGCCTGGTCCAAGGTGAGAAATACGGCAGGACGTAAACATGACCAAGGCCCTGCTTACGCCCTTGCTTATTAGGAGTGAGGTGTAACTGGATTCTGGGTAATATGTCAGGGAGTGGTGAGCGGCCTTGTTTGGAAGTGAATGAGGAATTAAGGTTATTGACGAGTGTAGGGTCTCTGCGGCGGTTGGTGTCGAACTCTACTGTTGGGGGCCGCGGCGTGGCTCAGTGGTTAGACCATTTGGCTCTCACCAAGGCGGCCCGGGTTTGATCCCAGGCGACCGCAAAGTGAGATTTGTTGTGGACAACACGGCGCTGGGGCGGGTTTTCTCCAGGATCTCCTGTTTCCCCCGCCATCTCATTCCACCGGTGCTCCATCTTCATCTCATATATCATCAGTGTCACCGCCTGCGGTGCCGTATGTAGTAAAAGCGGGCGTTAAACACTACACATTTCTAGTGTTAGGTCCGTCGAACATCGTCTGGAGGACTGCCACTTCCTCCTTGATGAGTCTCCGGAGCATGAGTGTGTGTGTGTCGTGATATTTGATTGAGAATTCATGCTTCTCCTGTATGTCTTCTCGTAATTCTGCAAGCTCGGTGCTGAGATTCGTGTGTTCTGTAGCTTGATGCGCAGATGAAGTCATGAGCTCTGTAAGAAGTTCCTCCAAGTTGGTCAGTTTGGCCATTACGACCAGGAACTTCGAATAGAGAACCCGAACGACCTCCCCTAGGCCCTGGAGTTTCTCCTAGAGCTGCTCCTGGCTAATAGAGTGAAGTGCTGTTGGCTGTTGAGGTTGCTGATGTGGTGGCTGTGGTGTACACAGCTGTCGTTGAGAAGATGACGGCGGTGGTGGAATAGGTGATGCCTTCTTGCAGGGATGCTAAGTCTTTCACCCCTTATATATATCCGGATGATGGGAGAGATGCACACTTTCCCGTAGGGGAGGGGATCCGTCACCTTCAGCTGCCGTAGTGCGGGTGCTGCGGACCCTTAGCACTGGTGGTACCTCTGACGTTACTAGAGGAACCTCGGGCCGAACATGCCGAGCCCCTCCCGAAGGGGAGTTGTTCGGATTGGGTTGGACTCGTGGTGGCAGTGTGTTCCCGACACCCACGGGTAAATGGGTACTTCCGGCCAGGCTACGGCCGCCCGGATGGGGTAGAGGGTTGCCTGAATAGTCCCAGATACTAGCCTGCAGAGCTAGTAGAAGGTGTGCTAGATCACCAGGCGGCCCCACCGAGGTTATTGGTAGTCTTCCCTGCGGGGTTGACGCGCGTAAGTGGCGTATCCACTTCCATCCCGTCTTGACGTTGTGCTCAGCGGGGGTGGGCTTTTTAGACTCCAGGTATTGCCCTAGGGAAAGAGCCCCGGAGTTTCCATCGCTGCCGGGGTCGAAGGAGGCCCGGGTCCTTGGTCCTACGCGTCCAGGACTAATGGGAGTAGAACCTCTGCGCTTAACTGTCCCGAAACATCGATTTCTAATTGTCTTTTCACCTGGCTTGCTGCCCGAGAAGAAATTGAGCATTTTAAAATGTAAAATACTCTTAAATTTTAAATTACTTCATGAAACAAATAAGTAACATTGATTTTTCGAGGCCAAATTTAAAACAACTGAAACAGCGCTTTTCGATTGTTTCTTAAGTAACACATGTATGTCAATAGAGCATTTGGTCATGTTTTGTCGGAGTCCTGATCTATCATAGGGACACATACAAGATCGATACCTGGGGTCCCTGTTATAAAACGGGCAGCAGGTATCTTTAATGACTTTGTCAACGGATTATATCGCGTGACAGTCACCTTCTTTAATTCATTTATCAGACATTAAAGCGGAACTGTAACTAGCTTTGGTTGTCAAAGCTTTCCTAAAACAAACCGTGTACAAAGAGGAGGTGAGGCGTGGTTTGTATGCTATTAGCTGCAATAAAGACGTGGAAACCGCAACCACCATGATACATGTATGCATGTTCAGCGGCAGCTGTGATTAATTTTGCTCCGGTCGCCGTTGTTACGCGGTTTCACATCGACTGTCAGAACCGCCATCCTACTGACCTGACAAGCCTTTTCAGAGACGTATCAACCACTGAGCTACACACAGATAATGTGCAACGGTACTTTTTTTTTTAAAAAAAATCTATTTTACTCTTTTTTATCCCTCGTAAATGAGAAATGATTCCAGATATAAGGGACGCGTAACAAATTATTACTGCTTCGAAGTTCGAAACTTAAAAATCAGAAAATATAACTGTAAATATTCTCCTTAAAAGCCCAGAGCATCGCTGACATAATGAATTGTAAAACTGGCACTTGGACCTTCTCTTCTCCCCCTTTAACAGACTATGCGTACAAATTCTTATTCTTAGGAGGGTTCTTCAATAAACTATTATAAATATTTTTTTACAACATACCTTTACTCATCCTCATAATTTTGATGGTCCTCCTCAAAATAGTTTCCCCTGAATGCGATACACTTGTCCCAGCGTTTCAGCCAGTCTTCAAAGACATGCTGGAAACCATTTTTGAGAGATCCTTCAAAATCGCTTCCGCAGCCTTCACCACAGCTTCTGATGATGGATAATGCCTCCCACGAAGGCGTTTCTTTAAGTTAGGGAATAGAAAAAAGTAACATTATCCTAAATCCTGACTATAGGGAGGGTGAGGGATGCACTTCACCTTGATTTTTGCAAGATATTCAGCAACAACATTGGCAATATTCGGCCGCGCATTATCCTGCTGTAGCACCCAGCCTTCTTTACGGAAATGTGGTCTTTTGCACCTGATATGCACTTGCCATGTTTTCTGGACAGACCTGCAGTATTTTCCAGTTACTGATGTGTGTGCAGGTACAACATGCTAATAAACCATTCCATGAATATCAAAGAATGAGATCACCATAACTTTCCCAGCAGAAGAAACCACTTTTTTGCTTTTTTGGGTGATGATGATGAAAAAGGAGATTTCCACACTGAGCTTTGATGTTTGCTCTCAGGATCAAAATGATGTAGCCAAGTTTCATCAGCAGTGATTACGTTTGAAAGAGACTCCGGATCTTCCTCTAACATCAACTTTAACTGCACGCAGACCTACATGCGAATGTCCTTTTATTCGGGAAGCAACAGTCTTGGAACCCATCGCGCACAAACACGTCTCATGTGTAATGTTTCTGTCACCAACGTGTGGGTGACACCCAATGAAATGTTCAGTATTTCAGAAAGTGATCTTAAGGTAAGTCGTCGATCCTCTCTCACAATGGCAGCAGCAGTGTTGATGTTTTCTTCCGTAAGGGCAGTAACTGCAGCCTGGGTCCACGTTCCTTTGAAATTGATTGTCTCCAGTCTTTAAACATTTTAAACCAACTTCGAGATGTGTTGTAGGGAAGAACAGACTCTACAAAGGCCTCCTGTAACATTGTATAGGCCTCAACTGAAGATTTGTTGAGATGAAAGCAGAATTTCAAAGCCGCATATTGTTCTTCGCGTGTTACCTCCATTGCAGCGGTAGGCGATACTGAACATGTCTGAACTTGCCTGGTTGTCACAGATGGGAACCAGGAGTACCAACAATGAAACCACTACGTTGTGTTGGTTACACATTAAGCTAACAGAAAATAATAAGATTGAATTTTAGTGCGAAAAATTATGACTGTAAAAAATTATGATAATTTTTTATTGAAGAGCCCTCGTATTTACAGTAAACTAATTCAATATCAGAAACCTTATCAGAAAAACAAAATTTCCTCTATAAAAGAATCTGGCATTTATACACTTAATTCCTCAGTTTTAATTAAAATATACATTGAAAAGACGTAACTTTGGAACCATATTAGAAGAACACTTCAGGAACATTAATACAAAATGAAATAGATAAATCCGTAGTTGCAGCACATTTGTGGGATCATAAAATTGATTATAAAACCTGACTAGTGAAATCAGTTCACATGAATCAAGAATTAAATATCTGGGAAAACATTTGTATAAAGAATTCGAAACACATTTATATTGTTTTTCATTCCACTGGAAGAAAATGTTTTACTTAGCGGGATTGAATCGTCATTAGATGTCTCATTTTTGGAGAACCATGATCATCTGATGCACCAAGTTGACAACTTCTTGATAATGCCTTTAAGTGGGGGTAAAACTACTGTTCAAACGTATAATTACACACATTTTCCTCTATATAAAGACTTTTTACCTTATCTACCTACTCCGTACGCATTAGAGGAAGTGGAAACCACTTGTTCAGTTTCTGAGATATCCCCCGGCACATAATGAAAAAAAAAATGGCACTCTTTATGCGTTAACACAAGCGATGACAATGTGTACATGCCAATATTTATATCAGCAAAATCGGTACAGGGCTTATCGTGACAACATTATTGACACTGCCAATATGGAGACGTGCAAAAACACTCTCTAAACACAATAAACAAGCATGGGCTGGTATTACACGACACATAACAGCTCTCGCCTTTGTCATTAAAATTTAACGCTAGTTTATACATCGACACAGGCAGATTTTAAACATGTCTCCTAAACTGACAGAATCACAACACATTATGGACAGACATAGGTAATTTACTGTATTCTAACAACTAGTAAATGGAAACTACTGATTTTATTGCTTCACCATTTACGTACTTATAGTAATAAGGGGAAGTATTGCATTTTATCAAAGAATTCCATACCAAAATGAGGGGTAATGTATATATTTCGAGCTTAATAAATAAAATAAAGTAATTTTTGATTGAAAATGTCTTTACAGTTTTTCAAAATTATCTTCTTTATCACCAATATACCTTTCCCTCCATTTGAACCATTTTTCAAAGCATTTATTGCAGTCTTGTTGAAACACCCCCAAAACGGCTTCTTCTGCCGACGAAAATCTGAACCAAATCGGGAACAAAACGAAGTCATTGGGTACCAAATCAGGACTGTATGTTGGATGACCCATCAATTCCATTTTTGAGTCTTCAAATACTCTGTTGCTAGACGACGTATGCACCTTCCTAAGGTACTGTTCTTCCTAGGAGAACAGAAGAACACCTGGGCTTAAGCTGTACTCAAATTTACAAAAGCTGTTTGCTGTTGAATATCTTTGCTTTCAAGACGTAACAAGTGTAATTTCAAATTTTAAAAAGGTGTAATAAATATTTAAGTAATTTATTATTATTATTATTATTATTATTATTATTATTATTATTATTATTATTATTATTATTATTATTATTATTATTATTATTATTATTATTATTATTATTATTATTATTATTATTATTATTATTATTATTATTATTATTATTATTATTATTATTATTATTATTATTATTATTATTATTATTATTATTATTATTATTATTATTATTATTATTATTATTATTATTATTATTATTATTATTATTATTATTATTATTATTATTATTATTATTATTATTATTATTATTATTATTATTATTATTATTATTATTATTATTATTATTATTATTATTATTATTATTATTATTATTATTATTATTATTATTATTATTATTATTATTATTATTATTATTATTATTATTATTATTATTATTATTATTATTATTATTATTATTATTATTATTATTATTATTATTATTATTATTATTATTATTATTATTATTATTATTATTATTATTATTATTATTATTATTATTATTATTATTATTATTATTATTATTATTATTATTATTATTATTATTATTATTATTATTATTATTATTATTGTTGTTATTGTTGTTATTGTTGTTATTGTTGTTATTGTTGTTATTGTTGTTATTGTTGTTATTGTTATTGTTATTGTTATTGTTATTGTTATTGTTATTGTTGTTGTTGTTGTTGTTGTTGTTGTTGTTGTTGTTGTTGTTGTTGTTGTTGTTGTTGTTGTTGTTGTTGTTGTTGTTGTTGTTGTTATTATTATTATTATTATTATTATTATTATTATTATTATTATTATTATTATTATTATTATTATTATTATTATTATTATTATTATTATTATTATTATTATTATTATTATTATTATTATTATTATTATTATTATTATTATTATTATTATTATTATTATTATTATTATTATTATTATTATTATTATTATTATTATTATTATTATTATTATTATTATTATTATTATTATTATTATGATCATCATCATCATCATCATCATCATAACCATCATCATCACCATCATCATCACCATCATCATTATTATCATTATTATCATTATCACCATCACCTTCACCATCACCTTCACCTTCACCTTCACCTTAACCTTCAACTTCACCTTCACCTTCACCTTCACCTACACCTTCACCTTCACCATCTTCATCTTCATCTTCATCTTCATCAACATCAACATCAATATTATCATTATCATTATCACTACTATTACTATTATCCACTAAGTACGAAATCTTGGCACAGAAGATTTTAATAGATTATTCTTTACTGTGTACAAGGTAAGAGAAAGTATTTCTTTATGCAGAGGGTCTTAAAACATAAGATTTTGATGGAACAGAATGCTTCCTTTCATTACTCTAAATACCAATTAGAATTTTTTTTAAATATTTGGGACCATATAATATGCACTGAATTTGGTAGGTTTATATAAAAAGCTGCCTATACCTAGGGTGGGTAAGAAATTAACTTGTGATTAACACATGTCTGGTGTGTTATTAGCCGACAGGGACTTGCCAGGGCGCTGGCCAGTTCGGTAGTAATAATCTAAAATCTTCAAAGGCATGACGTCATCAGCGTTGCTGCAGCTGCGGGTACAGCGGAAACTTACGCAGATTTTCAGATGATTGCACTCACCTTATTCAGTGTTATATTCAAATATTTGGTGTCCTTAAGGGGGCACGTATGCAAATATAAAAGTTTTCAAGTTAGAGAAGTGAAACTTAGTATACTCATTTAAGATAACACAGTTAATATGCACGATTTTTTCATAATTTTCTATTCTTTCTAACTAATGCTACATATTTTTTCTGTGATCAGAGATATTTAAAAACTTAAGCCCATTTTTTTTTTCAAAATTCACATATGCTATCTATCTGAAATTTTGTATGTTATTTTAAAACACACTAAAAATGAATTTGTTGGATTTATATTTCTTATTGAAGCTGTATAGAATTAAAAAAAATGTTAATCATATGCATCCTTTAAAAATTAAAATATTTTCATATATTTTGTATCATCACATTCCATATGGAGCTTAATCTTTAATTCTAGAACCAACAAAATGTTCATTGTGGCATGAGAAAGCTGTGTGCTTAATTGCATCACTGTAGATGAAGTACTTTGAGAGAAAAATGGGTTGAAGTTGTAGAAAGTGCAAGTTATGGGGAAAGGCAATTAAAAATACAATAAGTATTATTTAGTTTGCCTTTTAATTTTAAGTCAGAACTTCCCATATACATAGTCTGTATCCTCATTCTGGTTTTCTTCAGCCTTTCTTTTTAAATTCCTCTTCTGTCTTGCTTCTTTCTGCATTAATTTCATAGCTCTTCATGCACCAGCGATGCGAATGTTGTCGATACTCCATAAACACACCAGGTTGATACCCTAACTGGTGCATCACTTTCTTTCTGCCAACATTCCCACCATTAAACACTATTGCAGCATCAAATGTAGCAATTTTCACCACTATGGAAGACACAAATGATGTTCTGGGACCCCTTTTCCATATCAAACTCTTGAGGCTTTCATTTGGGTTTTGTGTCTCTCCATAGAGACATTTGTTTAGCAAGTCTGGGTGTGCTAAGAATTGGTAGGTGGGCTTTATAGGTTCCAAGACAGCTGATGGAAGAATATGGCTGTGGTTATATGGCTCATTTCTTTTCACTGGACACCAAGATTCTCACAAAGACCATGTTGTGGGTTTTCGTTAGTAAACAGTTTATGAAAATAGGTGGCCCACACTACACGTTGCATATTTTTCACATCTCCAATGTTTCTTCTGATAGCATGCCCATTGCAGTTCTGCAGTACACCTATTTCTTTCTGTGTCAATCTTCCTTTTCCACCACTAGGTTTGCCATCTTTGAGCTTTCTTCCCTTCATCTCCTGACATAGTTTTTTCAGACGAGTACCCATTCTCTTCTGTATATGTCCAATGCATTCAAGTTTTTCAATTTTTACATTGGGGCCATATGGGTAGCTCTCTAGTACACTTTTAAAAGCCCTAGAATCACCATCACCTATATATTTTGTATATCTAACTTAATGTTCTTCTTGTGACCTAGAAAATATCATCGTGCTTGCAGGTTCCATTGCACCACTACTGCCATTAAAGTTTCTTAAACAAGTTTTCTTGTGAATTTCCAGCCATTTTTCTTTAGTTTGTTTACCATTATCTGTTTTTCTATTTGTACACACATGACAAAACTTGCTCATATTTGGCGAATCTAAAACTGTACCTGTATCTACACTTATTACAGTTGAAACTCCATACAGAGATGTGTGGTCACGTTTCATTCATGTACTGTCACATGATACATATAGATCAGTCCCAATTATTTTTTCTTCTGTAGTGTTATGAGCAACAGCTTTTTAGCAGCCTCAGAATCAGCCTGTCCACATAGACTGGAAAAATCTTGTACAAACAAAGAGTAAAGAAAAAGCTACTATGCAACACTAGGGTATTTAAATTTTTTCAAGCTACATACAGACAACCTACAGTCATATTTTGGTGTTTGATACCTAACACTATATACTATTTTACAAAACAATAAAAAAAATTTAGATTTTTTGAAAATTTTCACGTACGTCCTCCCTTAATATATCGCAGATATTGCTTCAGACTGACAGCGGGTAAACATAGCAACAGTGCACTAGACGTCCACGTGGCAACACGAACGTCATCACAAGGTACGCTTAGAGAAAATAAAAAACAAATCACTAAAACCTGGAAGACATTAGTTTCAATTGTGAAGTACAAAACGCCTTCGGAATGAATTAGATTATAAGTCTCGTTTTTAGGAGCCATTTGTTGCAGGCGTACAAAAAATCCCTGCAGCATCCAGTGAATATGTTACCCTTAACACAGTTCTTTTTCTCTCCTCTTCCACGGAGGGAATGTAGATGCTCCACTCTTTATTTGCAATAGGTTTCATGTAGTAAATGATTGATGTTGCGGCCACACAAAGGGGGTCAGGGCTACTCCGATATGAGGGTGGTCGCCCACAGACTGACCAACCCTTCTTCCTCCTTCTTTCCATTATAAATAAATCACGGTCGTTAGAGGCAGAGAGCTCAGTATAAGTAATTGATTGCTCCGTTGCTTTTTTTACTCTCTGGACCTCACACAGGTCTTCATCTCGTTGGAACGTTTTTCTATGCTCATATACGTTTCATCTTCTCAATAAAGAGGGAAAGAGTATTGAGCTAGGGTATACACAGCTACGAACATGAGAACAAGAGAAGCAGCGAGTAAGATGACACTCTTCTTAAGCTGATATCTAATTTCAAAGTGGCACTGAATCCCTATAATGCCTACAGAAGGCATTGGAAAGAATTCATTTGTTTTACTTATACGAGATTCCCTACTATAGCTCTACAAACCATTATCGCTGTACCTATCCAAAGTTAATTGAGACAAACATTAGCAGAAATTAGCTTATTGCTAATTGTGCTGTAGATGTAAGGGAATATAAGAATATAGTAGACTTTCTGTGATAGTCATTTTTTTTAAAATCAGTTCGCTATTGGAGAGGAAAGGAATACAAGCGATGTGGGTAAATTAGTAATATGTAGAATAGAAGATATAGAAAGAGAGGAACTATGGGGAAATCTAGAAAATATAACATCATTACAATTTTACAAACAAATAAAAATAAATTGGGAACAAGAAGCATATGTAGATTACTGCAGTAGGCAAGAGAGAGAAGGGTTAGCTTGGATGAGAACATGAATAATATTTGTAAGAGGGATATGAGGTAGGGAAAAGGGAATTTGTGAATTTTATGGGGGAAAAGAAAGCATAGAACACTATGTAACAGAATGCGAGGAGGTTGCGATGTGGAGAAAAAAGGTTTCGAAACAAAAATGGGAGAAAGTAGGGAAGAGGGTAGTAGCTATAAAAATGTTAACGGGCAGGGAGGAAAATAAGGTAAGCAGTATCGGTGAGTTCTTGCAGAAGGTAAAAGAAAAATAGGCAAGACTCGTATAAAGAATATAAGAAAGGAAGATGAGGGGGAAGAAAGGGACTAATTAAGTAACAAGGAGGCATGGAGGTTAAGAGCTACCTGGCAGAGCAGAAGACCAGAGTGTCATGAAAGCCAAGGTAGAAACAAGGTAAAGACAAATAAATGTAGCCCGAAGTTTTAAGCTGTAAAATTTTGGAATATGCACAATAAATATATCATATCATTATTTGAAATTTCTTTCCCTCTATAGATCCAAGGCATTAAAATCGAAAAAAAAAACATATTTGCGTTTAAAAGTATAAACAATTAATAATTTACAGAAACAAAGAAATGGCACCTAAATGATTCAGTTCACATAAAAGTTTTTTTTTCAGTTTGTCAATTTTTTTCGCAAAATGCAACAAATACTCGGAGCGGAGAAGTAAGGAGGCTTTGGCCATTTCCTTCGAGAGCAGCGTGCCTAATCGTGATGCTGGATTTCAGTTCAGCTTCTCTTGGAAACTGCTCTTAAAATTGGAAATCCGTCGGCTTAAGAAGCCCAGATCCATACAGCTTGGTCATCTAGTTAAGTAGTTACGTTTCTTTGACCTAATTAACTATCTATACTCACCCCATCTCCTGGCCTGGCATTTAATTTACTGAAAACAAACTTTTGTAGTGTTTTTATATTTGTTTATATTTATGTTATATCCAGTGATTCCTCCGTATGGAAGGGGATCCACTCGTGGTACCTCTGACGTTACTAGAGGCACCTCGGGCCGAACTGCCGAGCCCCTCCCGTCGGGCAGTTGTTCGAATTGGGTTGGACTCGAGGGAGCAGTGTATTCCGGAAACCCACGGCGGATCGGGTACCTCCGGCCAGGCTATGGCCGCCCGGAGGGGGTAGAGGGTTGCCTCATAAGTTCCGGGTACTAGCCTGCAGAGCTAGTAGAAGGTGTGCTAGATCACCAGGCGACCTCACCGAGGTTTTCGGTAGTCTTCCCTGCGGGGTTAACGCGCGTAAGTGGCGTATCAACTTCCACCCGTCTTGACGTAATAGTAGAAGGGGGGGTTTAGGCTCAAGGTATTGCTCCATGGAAAAACCCCTTGGAGTATTCATCGCTCCCGGGTTGAACGAGGCCTGGGTCTTGGTCCTATGGGTCCAGGACCAATGGGAGTGGAACCTCTGCAAAAAACACACATTCAGTGATCCATTCGTGGTTATAAAAATTAATAAATATCCTGATGATGACAGAGATGCATGCTCCCGAAACGTCGATTTCTATTCGTCTTTTCACCTGGCTTGCTGCCCGAAAGAACTTAAATATATACGTCGACAGGAAAGCTTCAATTCTTATTTTACATGTCCTTCAGATTTTTGGATAGGCGAACGTTGGATGTTCCTGAATTTTCACCAATTTCCTTCGATTGTACTGGGCAACAATGAAAATGTTTCGGGCTTATAAATAGTGAATTTACATGCACGAGGGCCGTTCAGAAAGTAACTTCCGGTTGATTGCAAAAAATTCACCAAGTTAAATAAAAATATTTGAATATATACATCTTACAACTACATCTTTGCACTATTCTTCTACGTAGTCTCCAGAACGATTGAGGCACTTATCGAATCTGTTCACAAGCTTTGAAATTCCTTCTGCATAAAAATCACCCGCTTGCCGGGCTTTTATTGGTTTGGAAGGTGAACTGGAATGTGCCCACAGCTTTGGTTGTTCTTTTGTCTCAGGGATCTTGTACTTAATCCAGGTTTCGTCCCCGGTCACGATTCTGTTTAGCAATGGTTCACCTTCGTTCGCATAACGTGACAGAAAGTCTAATGCAGAGGCCATTCTTTGAGTATTGTGGTGGTCGGTAAGAATTTTGGGCACCCATCGTAACCCAATCTTGCTATCACTATCTCGTACAAGAGAGTCTTAGAAATCTGTGGAAAATCAGTAGACAACTCCGACATTGTGAAACATCGGTTTTCACGAACTTTTGCATCAACTGTCTGAACGAGTTCGTCCGTCACCAATGATGGTCTACCACTCCTCTCTTCATCATGAACGTTTTCCCGTCCACTTTTAAATAAACGTACCCATTCACGGACCACTCCTTCATTCACAACTCTTGGTCCGTACACGGCACAAAGCTCACGATGAATAGCTGCTGCAGAATATCCTTTGGCTGTAAAACACCTTATAACAGCACGCACTTCACATTTGGCGGGGTTTTCTATTGTAGCACACATTTCAAACGGCCACAAACACTAAACTAGCACAGATACGACGTTACCTCGACCACGGCTTGATGCCGACTGACCTGCTGAGTGCGTGAATGCACAGATGGCGTCGCTAATCCCCCACTACCCGCACTGTGACCGATCGGAGGTTACTTTCTGAACGGCCCTCGTATTTCCATCTGCTGAATTCAAAAATCACAATAAAAATGGTAGATTAGCTCTTATTTTGAAAATAAAGTGACATTTCATATTTTAGAGTGAAGATTTTAAATTTGGGGGAATTTTTTTGGGAGTAGGCACACCTGTCAAATAACAAAACACAATCAGGGAGAAATTTTGTAAATTAAGTGATGCAAAAGTTAAGGAAGGAATTTTTGTCGGACCACAAATAAGAGAACTTGTAAAGGATCCTGCATTTCACCAAATTTTGGAGCGGAAAGCAAAGGAAACTTTGGAAGCCTTCAAGGGTGTTGTTCATGGATTTTTAGGCAACAAAACAGATGACAACTACAAGCATTTAGGTGACAGTGCTCCTGCAAAAATACCGTAACCTTGGATACAACATGTCCCTTAAGATCCATTTTCTCCACTCCCACCTAGACTTTTTCCCTCCTAGTTGTGGAGCTGTTAGTGATGAACATGGGGAGAGATTCCATCAGGACATTTCTGTTATGGAACAAAGATATCAGGGCCGTTGTAATGAAGTAATTCTTGCGGGTTACTATTGGTCTTTGTATATGGATTCTGCGGAACTCCATCACAAGAGGCAAGCTAAAAGACGACGAAGTCAATAGGCCACCACATGACTCTCTTCATACACGACTATCTGCGAAGTATTTTTCCAGCAATTTAGAACTCTTAGCGTGTAATTACCAGTTAAAAAAATCAAATTCACTTTCATTGTTGTGAGCATGTATTAAAATGTATCCTTTTCTCTCAATCCGTTAATATGTGATACTTCCACCTTGTGTATATCATAGAAACTAGAGCTAATAAAATTTTTCATTGTCATATTTGTTTTTCTCAACCCAAAATTAGTAGGAATTGCCTCATGAAGTGCTGGAAACATTCAAAAATTATTTTTGTTTCCCAGTGTTATTTGTCTAGAGTACAATCTTTCAAGTGTGCTTATGCATTTCGTGGTTATTGAGTCTTATTGTTACATAAGCTGCTTAAGTTTGTGTAGTTTTCGGTGTACCAACTGGTCGTGAAACACATATCGTTTTGCTGATATGTCTCTTTCATAGCCTCAGGTGTTTTATGTGCCATAAGTTTCACAGAACCACTGGATGTACTTTTGTTCAAAAGGAATCCATGCTAAGGATTTATATGCCCAGAAAACAGGCCAATGTTCTCCAGGATTTAACGCGCTGCTTTGGCAACCGATAGATGGCGCAAATGTTGGCTCAGGGTGTTACTTCCCGTGGAAAATATAGCACTGGTAATTCGATAAGTCGTTTTCAATGCTTACCTTAGGCAACTTCAGCGGGACACATCTTCCAGCCTGGAGCAGTTAGGGACTTCCCGCGGCTTCGTGGTCTTTGTACTTGCAACCTGTAGACTTCTGTGTACCTCCGTGGTGTCGCTGCCACATATATTTAAGTGGATAGAATTGCGTGAGGTATACCGTTTCGTTACATAACCTAAATTGTAGAACCGACCTACCTAGGTGGTCTGAAAAGTTTCCGACCTAATAAAAATATCTTTTTCAATTTTTTTTTTTCAACATAGTCTCCTTGTAACTCTACACACTTCTCCAACCGATGCTCCCATCTCTGTAACGCGTCCAAATAGTACTCGACGTTTTTCAACATACTCTCCTTCTAACTCTACACACTTCTCGAAGCGATGCTTCTATCTCTGTAACACGTCCAAATAGTACTCGGCGTTTTTCAACATAGTCTCCTTCTAACTCTACACACTTCTCGAAGCGATGCTTCTATCTCTGTAACACGTCCAAATAGTACTCGGCGTTTTTCAACATAGTCTCCTTCTAACTCTACACACTTCTCGAAGCGATGCTTCTATCTCTGTAACCCGTCCAAATAGTACTCGGCGTTTTTCAGCATACTCTTCTTCCAACTCTACACACTTCTCGAAGCGATGCTTCTATCTCTGTAACACGTCCAAATAGTACTCGGCGTTTTTCAACATAGTCTCCTTCTAACTCTACACACTTCTCCAAGCGATGCTTCTATCTCTGTAACCCGTCTAAGTAGTACTCGACGTTTTTCAACATACTCTCCTTCTAACTCTACACACTTCTCGAAGCGATGCTCCCATCTCTGTAACTCGTCCAAATAGTACTCGGCGTTTTTCAACATACTCTCCTTCTACCTTTACACACTTCTCCAAGCGATGCTTCTATCTCTGTAACCCGTCCAAATAGTACTTGGTGTTTTTCTCTGCAAAATAATTGTTCACGAAGGTGATTGCCTCTTCTTTTGACGAAAATCTCTGTCCGCCGAGTGCAATTTTCAGATGAGGAAACAAAAAGAAGTTGCTTGGGGCTAGATCTGGTAAGTAAGGTGGTTGGTCAAGCAGTTCAAACCGTATTTTGTGAATTTTCGCCATTGCAACCGCTGAGGTATGAGACGATGCGTTGTCTTTGTGTAACAGGTTTTCCTTTTTCTGCAAATGTGGCCATTTTCCCGCAAGTTACGCCTTCAGCTTGTCAAGTATCGATGTTCCTGTAGTTGTTTTGTCTTTTTGAAGATAATGGATTAAAATTACTCCACGAGTATCCCAAAATACAGTGCGCATCACTTTCCCAGCTTTGGAGCCGGCTGCCCCTTTGTAGTCCACTGTTTGGACTGTATTTTTCTTTCGGGCGTATAATGGCGTATCAAAGTTTCATCTACAGTAATACATCGGCAAAAAACTCGGATTTATTGCGCCCAAACTGCGCCAACTTAAGATTGTAAATGTTCATTCGAACACGTTTTCGGTCTATTGTGAGCAAACGCAGAACCCAAAGCGCGAACAGCTTTCTCAGGTATAAATGTTGATTTAATATGTGAAAAACACATACTTTACAAGTTCATAGCCTCTGTTATCTCTCTCACTTTAATTCGGCGGTCGTCAGCACCATTTGGTGAACTTTGGCGATGTTTTCGCCGGTAGTTGCAGTTTTTGGACCTCCCGAACGTTCGTCTCCCAAGCTCTTACGGCCACGTTTAAATCCAGCTGCCCAAAATTTCACTGTGGTAAATGATGGTGCAGGGTCCGCATACACAGAATACAACTCATGTTTGATTTGCGTAGGCGTATTGCTTTTCTAAACAAATATTTAATGACAGCTTGATACTCGATTTTTTCTTGTTCATAAAAACACTAACATAAACTCACTAAAGCGACGGTTACATAACTGAGCGTACAAAATGGCTGAAACTTTGGTAAGTGTCAACAGATGATCAACAAAATTCACTAGTTTTTATTTACGAGTGCTGCCATCTTCATGTTAAGGTGGGAAACTTTTCAGTCCACCCTGGCAGACATTGTGGATTTCCAATTGAAATATAATAATATTAGCTTTTTAAGGGTTTTAAATGACAGTTTACTGTCTGAAAGATGGTGTTATTTTTACTATATTAGCCAAAATTACGACCAAGTAAGTAGTTATTTTAGACTTGTAATACTCAGGTACGAAAATACCGCTTTCTTTCATTTTTATCTCGGATTATATGAATATTCAATAGCGCTCTCATGAATACACTATTAAGCACTCTAACATTACAGCATTCCAATTATTTACGAAAGTAATCATCAAGTATTCATTAAAATACATAACAGGGTAAATTCAAAACTCCACTCACTTAAAGAAGAAAGGAACACAAGTTCTCTTGAATCTGCTTTTAACATACTCTAAAACAAATTATTACTCACTACATCAGAACAAATATTGTACCAGGGCTCTTCAGTAAAGAATGGTCACAATTAATTTAATATTTTTTGACAACGTACCATCACACAGCCCAATAATGTTGATGCCCTTCTCAAAATGGTCTTCTCTGAATGCGATGCACTTGTCCCAGCGTTTCTGCCAGTCTTCAAAGACATGCTGGAAACAATTTTTTTAGAGATCCTTCAAAATGCCTCCGCAGCCTTCAACACTGCTTCTGATGATGGATATTGCCTCCTACGAAGGCGTTTCTTCAAGTTAGGGAATAGAAAAAAGTCACATGGGGCTAAATCCGGACGATAGGGAGAGTTAGGGATGCACTTCACGAGGAATTTTACAAGATATTCAGAAACATCATTGGCAATATGCGGCCGCGCATTATCGTGGTGCAGCCTGCTTCAAGGAAATGTGGTCTTTTGCACCTGATATTAACTTGCGATGTTTTCAGGATATCCCTGTAGTATTATCCAGTTACTGCTGTGTGTGCAGGTACAACATGCTGATAAACCATTCCATGTATATCAAAGAATGAAATGACCATAACTATCCCAGCAGAAGCAACCATTTTTGCTCTTTGGGAGGTTGGTGATGAAAGATATTTTCACATTGATGTTTGCTGTTTGCTCTCATGATCAAAATGATGTAGCCAAGTTTCATCAGTAGTGACTACGTTTGAAAGAAACTCCGGGTCTTACTCTAACACCAACATTAATTGCATGCAGATATGCATGCGAATGTCCTTTTGTTCGGGAATCAACAGTCCTGGAATCCATCTCGCACAAACACCTCTCATGTGTAATATTTCTGTCACCAACGAGTGGGTGGCACCCAATAAAATGCTCAGTATTTCAGAAAGTGATCTTAAGGTAATTCGTCGATCCTCTCTCACAATGGCAGCAGCAGTGTTGATGTTTACTTACGTAAGAGCAGCAACTGGTCCACCTTCCTTTGAAATTGATTGTCTCCCCTCTTTAAACACTCTAAACCGCCTTCGAGCTGTGCTGTAGGAAAGAACAGGCCCTCCATAGGCCACCTGTAACATTGTATAGGCATCAACTTAAGATATGTTGAGACGAAAGCAGAATTTCAAAGCCCCATATTGTTCCTCGCGTGTTACCTCCGTTGCAGCGTTAGGTGATACTGAACATGTCTTAACTTGCCTGAAACTCGCAGGCGGGAACCAGGAGTGCCAACAGTGAAACTGCTACGGCGTATTTGTTTCGCATTAAGCTAACAGAATATAATAAGATTGAATTTTAGTGCAAAGAATTATGATCATTATTTATTGAACAGACCTTGTAACTGCACTGATATAACCTTCTCGACTCTTTCAAAGTGTTCTGACAAAACTAAATTTTATCTAATCTCTATTGTGAAGCCTTTCTAAAATATTGTGACTGCTTGGGTTACGTAGATTTGTAAATCTGGTTTGACTAAATTTGGAACAACTTTTGCTGGAGGAAATAGACGTGAAATTGACAATCAGGTGCTTTGCTACACGAAAACAAATGAATGAAATCACTGCGGTACACTTCAATCGTCGACTGTTACAATAACCAATAAACAAGTGCCGCTCTAACATCCTGCCGGTATTTATACCTCACCTGCCGTTGTTTCTAGAAAGGAACACGGTGACAATAAAGATCCTTGCATAACCACGCAATATAAAAAAAAAGAAAACTGTAATTACTTCAGTTTTGGGAATTTATGTGATAAATTTTAGAACAACTGGATGAAAATTGCATCGAATTGAGCATTTTGAATAAGTGAATATGTTGAAAGAAGTTTCCAAAAACCATAAACTTCAAAATGTAATAATTCTAGATTTTAAACGTATATTAAATAAAAACTGGTACTTATAATGTAAAAACCGGAATATATTTTGAATGTATAAATTGTTTTTAATGTCTTGTACAAATGCTAATTTATGCAAGGTATATGGCCGATATTTAAATTATTTTATTTTCTAGACGTTTCCAATATCATCGCCGCACTTTCTCCCAGGCAACCTGTAAGCAAAGTAAAACAAAAGAGCAGTTTACAGCGTGTAATGCAGGTGTAATATGTGAGCAGGTGAAGTCACAAAGATGTGCACGCCAAGTTAGCCAGGAACGTAATTTATTCCACATAATCGGTATTGCAATATCGTAACAGACAGTATGGAGCTCAATCTTGTTGAATTTGAGTTAAGGGGGGCATGCAACGTGGTCAAAGCTTGGTGTTACAGGTCACTGAACATCAGCCACGGAGCGCTGACCTCCACAGTTGCGCACTAACAGCTACAAATGGAATATCACCTATTTTAGAGATACTCACAACACTAATACCTAATTCCATGGTGTCCATTTACATCTTCAATATCCATAACTTCTAAATATTTCTGGATCTGTGCTATTTGCGTAATAAGTAGAGCTTGGATTTTTGCATATTTGCATGTTCTATTCTTTGATAGTTAAATATATACATGTAATTAATAAATTAATAAATTTTGATATCAAAACTTTTAGGTGGAATGCACTTTATGTTTTACGGAGTATTTAAAGGAAAAAATACGGTCGTAGTGTTTATAAAATAAAGTGGATTAAGGAGGGAAGCTAAATAGTATTTGGAAGAATTAAAAATTGAAATATCACAATAATTTGATTGTCGTGGTAACAGTTCAGAATGCTTGTTTTATTTTCCCGTGGAATTGTGTATTTTTGAAGTCATTCTTTCCTTTCCATATAGCACTCTGTTTTAAAAATAGGTATGATTTGTGGAATAGTGCACTTGTCTACGCTTTTCATCCATCCATCCATCCATCCATGCATGCATCCATCCATCCATCCATCCATCCATCCATCCATCCGTCCGTCCGTCCGTCCGTCCATCCATCCATCCATCCATCCATCATCATTTATTTATTTTAATTTAAGTCCTCCAAAGTTAAGTCATATCGGACGATGACTGGAATGGGCGAAATGATGCTCAAATGAGCCCAGGGTCCATAGAGCTTAGAGCTACAAACATTCCTCTTTCAGGATAAGGGAAAACCCCGGAAAAACCTTATCCAGGTAACTCACCCTGACCGAGATTCGAACTCGGGACCTCTTGAACGTGAGACAGACACTCTACCGCCACGCTGCCGAGGCAGGCTTGGAGGTCGCTAAGTCACTCGGTTATTCACTTATTAGTTGTTCTGTATGCGAAGAAGCGTTTTCATTCTTTCTCCTGTTTGAACTTCATCCAAAGACGTTCTAAAAATTTGTGGCTTAGAGATAAATCAGGATAAAAACAATACATCCAAAAGTAATCAGCGGAAACGATGTTACAAATCAAATTCAAAATGCCGCTTTGGTACTTTCCCAGTTTTTCAGCTTATGAGTAATTCATTGATAGCAAAGTTTTATCACGTAGTTTTTCACAAAAAATTGTTGATACCAAGCTCCGATAGCGTCAGAATATATTCGGAAGATGTTTGCGCATCTTGTTCAAGTATTTCCAGAATAGTGGCAAAATATATCACCAAGAAGTAAGAATGAAACAAGAAATACAATATCCTTTGAATTCCTGCACCAATTATAAGCTCTGGGCTTCAATAGGGTTCTTTGCCAAATACATTTTTAAAGCAGTTTTCATATTTATCAGGCGCGAATGGCAATTTAAGGCTTAAAAAAATCATAGAATAATATGCTGTCAAATTCCCCTTTGGGTGAACATAAAATTTTTAAATAATGATAACTAACAATTTATTAGAGTAAAGGAGGCTTTGGGCATTTTCTCCGAAAAGAGCACGCTTAATCGTGATACTGGATTTCAGTTCAACTCCTCTTGGAAACCGGCCTTAATATTGGAAATCCGCCGGCTTAAGAAGCTCAGATCTATGTAGCTTGATATTCAAGTTAAATAGTTACAGTACGCGCAAGATAAGAAGAGCGCTGGATTTACGGTGTAGTGCGGGCAGAGGGGAAGTTGCGAGAGCTAAACACTCTTTTGTTTCTGCAGCGTGCTCAACCTTGAAAAACACGGTTCAGCAAAATAGCGTGTAAGATAAGTGAAGATATGCGAGGAAAGTGTGAGATCTGTGGACAAACATTAAATTGAACTCGATCCTATAAGCTGTATATTTATATACTTACTATTTATGAAACATATAAAAATAGTAAACAATTATTATGACAGCTATATATACTCACTCATTCTGTTTGTGATTCTTCGATTTCTGAGTCCATTGCATCAGTTTCATCGCTAGTATCCTCTGATCTGTTGATAGTTTCATCAATCGCATTTTCTATTACACCATTATTTCTCCAATATTTCATTTCCAGTTCTTGCAGTATCCTTCCCAATCCGTCGCAGTTACAGAAGAGAATGCTTCTATAGCAAGTTTCTGTGGCTGACATATCACCAGTGACGTTGTGTCCTCTGAAAACGTTCTTTATTTTTGCCCACGCCAGTTCAATTGCATTCAGATCACAGTTATACGGAGGTAAACGAATAATAGTGTGTCCCCTTTCGAGAGCCATAACATCCACAACATAGGTAAGTCTTGCTCCTAGGTTTGTTGGCCTCTATTAAATACCGGTGTAGCTTTGGTAATGGAGGGAAATAGAAAGCTGTGTAGAAATATACAAAGGGATCCGAGCAAGAGAAAAAGAAAGATAGAAGGGCAAGATATAAGGAAAAGGAGGAAGACAAAAAGGAGAGGTTTGAAGAGAAATGAAGAAAGAAAGAAAACATCACTATTAGTTATTACCATACACAGATCACAGCCTTACCTGCTTTGTCTTGGTGTTTTTGGAGATTCATTGGGATGAGAAGTACAAAACGATTTAATACGTCTGACAGTGCTGACGCTTTTTCCTGAGTAAGCAGCAGCTCGTTCTATTGATTTGCTAAGAGGGAACATTAACTGGTTGTTATCCTTTTCTATATCGCAACTTTCTACAACTTTCGCTATTATTTTGCGGCCATCACTATGCACGACTGTACGTGCATGTTTCTGAGTCGGAGTTGGTTGCTCGGAAGGTACATATTGAAGCAAAAATGTTTGGCGAACGATGACAAATATGATTGGCGAGCTAGGGTTACCAAAGCTCCACGTTGTCCGCCAGTTTGAAGCAGATTTGTTTATGTCGAACAATGAGTTATACGTTGCGGCGCCAATTTGTAACTAAAATATGTGGCGAACAAGGGCCCCGCGTTGGGCGCCAATTTGTAACTAAAATGTTTATGGGTGCACACAAGCCGACGGGGTGACGCCAATTTGATGCAAATAAATCGGCGAGCAATGAGATTTCTCTCAGGGTATGCGTGGATATGTGAGAAGGAGATTTTAATAACACTGGAATGCCCGTTTCCAACTTATTTATTTACTGCTTCTTCTTTCAAACATCGAAATGAAAGTTGCCGACCAAGGGTTACCAATCTCTGTTTAGAGTTACTTACCTCCGAATATTTATTGCTCGATAAACTTTATTCGTTCCTCACGTATATATGAACCGACAATTATCAAACCCAGAACAGGTTGACCGCCCTAATAGGCTTCACGCCTCGGACCGCTCTAATCGGCCTCACGCCGAAGAGTCTTCTGATCGGCTACACGCCGAAGGCTGTCCTGCCTCACCACAGCTGCGCGTGTGTGTATCTCTAACTTTCACTCTCAGGAAGCTCCTTTTCAACCAAAATCCCTTTGTGGCTGTTTTGTCGCCATTGTAAATGATCCAAAGAATTTCCTATTCATACTAGTCAGTGAGCCACTTTAGAAATCTTCTAAGGACACTGCTTTTTACATGGCTTTTGTTATAACGCTTTCCCCCAACTCAACTGGCCTTGCCCTTGTCGTAACAAAGAATCAACATTGCTTTGACATCGATCATGATTCTTTACTTCTGGCAAACCATAATTTCGGTATCAATATGATGATGAGTTTGGTGTGCCCTCAGCCATAATTAGGAACTGGTTAAGCTGTAGTAATTAACCTCAAACTTGCACAAAACGAATGCACACAGAAAACAAAGAGCGCGCGTAAAAGCTTAGCATATGAGTCACTAGATGTCAGAGTGTACTTGTGTAGTGTACTAGTATAGCGCATTTCATATTTCCAAGTTGTCATCTGTGTTTACGAAGTTAGCCGAAACCTACCGAGTAAGGACTTGGCAGACGAACACTCAAGATAAATTGCGCATAGTGTACGTTTCTTTGACCCAATTAATTTTCTATGCTCAGGCCATCTCCTGACCTGGCACTTAATTTACTGAAAACAGTCTTTTGTTCAGTGATGTGAATTTTCACAGTATTTTGTCTTTGTTTATATTTGTGTTATATCCAATGATAAATTTGAGGTTATAATATTTCTAAAAATATCCTGATGTTGGGAGAGAAGCACGCTCCCGAAACTTCGATTTCTAATCGTCTTTTCACCTGGCTTGCTTCCCGAGAACAACTCGAACAGTTGATAGTAACTGTATTTAACGGCATCCGGTTATCCTGACTTCCATATGAAGTTTTGGGAGTACTTTTGGGCTTAATTCTTCAGGAATGGCCCGCATCCAAATGTAGGTTTTCCACCATTTGCCCATTCATTGATGTGACTTTATCAAGGCAGAAGGCACATGAGTTAGGATGACCGAAAGTTGATAACAGCTAGCCCTTTGTCCCTGACGTCATTCTCAGAATCTCGTCAACTTCGATTCCTGTCGTGGAAGCCCAAGATACTATAATTATTTAACATTTATTTACATTATTTTGTTAGTAAGAGTTTGTCTATGATACATACCTGAAACTGATTTAATTTTATAAACCTTAATAGCTGTATCTGTGTTGTTATTTATTCCCTCATTTTTCCCTTTAATTTGCAGGTCAGAAAGATGGTGGAACACAAATCAAACTCATCATCGACTATCCCAATAACGTACAGGCGCTGTTCAAACCCATGAGGTAAGTACCACTACTTGAAACTTGACACTGCATGGAACATTTTACAGATTACAGAGTTATACGAGGAAGAATTCTCTCCCTCTGCCGTTAGTGGTTTGTAGGTAGTTTACCTGCAGAGAGAGATGAATTTTAGGAGCCAAACAGGAACTCTGCTGTAACGAGACATTCATTTTGGTGCTGGCGACACGTTCTAATAAATTTAAAAATGCAGAAGAATTTTTTGCTACTCTCTGTTACACCTGCCTACATTCAAAGAAAACTCAGGTACTAGGAATCTTTACAACAATCACGTTAAAATGATGAACTGACATGACATTTAGAGAAGTTGAGGTTTCAATCCAGCATTTCTTGTGACAGATTAGAAGCAATCACGAAAAGTTCTTGTTTGATATTTACATTTTTGTCACTCACGTTACAGCCTTGACAATAATGGCTGAAAATTTTGTTTCATTGTTGTTAAATGTTTCTTTAAAATATGAAATAGGATATATAACGATAGCAGCTTTGCAGAAGGCAATAAATGAAATCCAGAAATTCTGGAAAGAGTGGGATATAAAAATAAACATAAATAAGTCGAAAGTTATGGACTTAAAGAAGGGAGTTAAACTAAAACAAATGAAAACTGGACACTTAATGGCAAAACAGTAGAACTGGTCAATGAATTTGAATATTTAGGAGTAAGGTTGAATAACAATGGAAAATGGGGAGCACACAGGAGAAAAACTGAAGGGCGACATAGAATGGAATAAGAATATGCAAATATAAGCTAGAAATGACAACCAAGTGGTTAGAAAGAATGTAGGAAGCACTAGTAGAATCCAAAGTATTGTATGCAGTGGAAATCTGGGGGTGGGGGGGGGCCACAGAGGTAAACAAAACGGTGGACCAAAACTACAGAAGGTTTATCAAACTACGCTTACCAAGATCAGCACCTAGGGAAGTAGCTTTAGTAGAATTAAGAAAGAATAATACAATTTTGGTATAGGTGTTTGGCCAAAGAAGGGGAAATTATGAAATTATGCATGAGACAACAAAAAATATAGAGAACTCAAATAGTTGGTGGGTAGTGATAGGAGAAATTACGGAAAAATAGGAATGGGAGATATATGGAGATTAGAGGAAAGGAATACAAGCGATGTGGGTAAATTAGTAAAATTCAAAATAGAAGACATAGAAAGGCAAAAAAGTCCAAGAAATATGAAATGATTGCAATTTTACAAACAAATAAAAAGTAACATGGGGCCAGAAGCATATGTAGATTACTGCAATAGGCAAGAGAGAGAAGGGTTAGCTTGGATGAGAACAGGAACAGTATTTCTAAGAGGGATAAGAGGTAGGGAAAAGGGAATTTGTGAATTGTGTGGTGGAAAAGAAAGCATAGAACACTATGTAACAGAATGCGAGGAGGTTGCAATGTGGAGAAAAAAGGTTTGGGAGGAAAATGGTAGAAAGTAGAGAAGAGAATAGTAGCTATAAAAATGTTAACAGAAAAGGAGGAAAAGAAGGTAGGAGGTATTGGTGACTTTTTACAGAAAGTTTGTTCTCACACGATGTCTTCATTGAACTGTCGTCGCCCACCTCGGTATTGTAGATGGTAGCATGTGTGCCTCACGTTTAAGAGGTCCCGAGTTCGAATCTCGGTCAGGGTGAGTTACCTGGATAAGGTTTTTTCCAGGGCTTTACCTTGTCCTTCAAGACGAATGACAGGTAACTCTAAGCTCCATGGAACCTGGACACATTTGAGCATCATTTCACCTGATTCATTGACTGTCCGATATGAATTAACGTTGGAAGACGTAAGTTACAAAAAAAAATTAACTGTCGCACCCAGGAACGCACATTAGACACAACCATGGTGCCATCACCACATGCCTCACTCAACTGGCGATGAATTTCAATAGGTGTCAAGCCACTATCAAGTTGTTCGGATTGGGTTGGCCTCGAGGGGGCAGTGGTTCCCAATACCCGTGGGAGTTCGTGTACGTCTTCGGACGGGGTTGAGCCATATATTCCCACGTACTAGCCAGCATAGCTGGTGAAGTCTGTCTAGTGAACAGGAGTGCAGTTTGCCGCTCAAAGGAAACTACTCTCCCGCCCACTAATGACCGTCATAAATCTATCTCCACACTTCAGAAAGGGAACACTGTCGTTGAGGACCAATAGGAACCATGATTTTCTCCAAGTGACAGTCGCATGTCTACTCCACATGGAGTCTCAGTTGTTAAAGTTCCAACTTCCAGTTGATCTGTTTCATTACCTGCAGAAATTCGTTGCGTGTCACGATGTGTCACTTAGTTTTAAGTGTCAAAAACAGTCCTAACTCTCGTCGTTGCCACTGCAGTTCTATGCGTTGTACTGTGCTGCCATCTCTGTCACGCAAACTCAAAAGTGTGCACGTGTATTCATAAAAAATCGTAAGTTCCTATGTGATCCCAATCCTGAAAAATAATTAATTGGAAGTGTTATAACTTGAACGGACTTCGTATATCTTACCTAAACTCAGCTCTGCCTATTGTGCTATCCCAGAGCTGGAATCTACACTGAGTGAAGTGTACAGACCCATTTAATGCACAGTGACATTTTCCTCGCTGTCAAAGCATGATGCCACGATATCTGTAAAATAAAAATCAGAAGTTGTTACATTTGCTTATATACAGAACACTACCAACATATGAAACTCATACCAAACTAGTTTTATTTTTATATTTAAGTTTTGTTTATGAGTCACAATGTTTACACTCAAACTTCACTTACTTGTTGTTGTATAATTGAAGCTAGTTGATGCCTTTAGAAGTCTAATTCACCGGCTGTACAACATCCCACTGAGTAAGGATGAATTTTTGAAAGAACAACAACACATAAAAGACATAGCGGTATTAAATGGATTCAACCCAGCCATCATAAGGAACATGATGAAGAGAAAAGAAAAACTGAAGATAATATCAAAAAATGCCACTCTCACACCACTTAAAAACACAAATTGGCAATATAGAAAATTCACCTACCATCCGTGGGCTTTTAGAAAATTTGAACGAATCTTCAAAAGACTAAACATAAAACTAGCACCCCAAAACAAATTCAGTTTGAGGAACCTGCTAAATAAACCACTGAAAAATACAATCCCCAACAATTTGAAATCAGGAATTTATCAGATTAACTGTGAAACCTGTGAAAAAAGCTACATAGGAAAAACTAAGAGAAACTTGTTAACCAGGCAAAAAGAACACCAGAGGAACATTAAGTTGAAACAAACAGAAAAATCTGCAGTTTCACACCATTTTTGGACAGAAAACCACAACATTGACCACAACATTAAACTGTTAAAATCTTTAAGTACACCCATAGAATTGGATAATTGGGAAAAAATATCCACAAAAAAACCGTGATAATGTTATAAATTTTGAAATCCCGGCATTAAATGAAGTATTAAAACTTAGTGCCCCTAACACCAGATGGCAGAGTGATCGGAGCTCCGTAGTAGTGGAAGAAGAGAAAGGTTCATTTAGTCACCAAACAACTGAGGATGAGATCGAAAGATCTTGAAAACGTTTCAATTATACAACAACAAGTGAAGTTGAGTGTGAGAATAGTGACTCATAAATCAAAATTAAATATGAAGAATACTTCACTGTTAATAATGCTTCTGCTTTTAATATTTATAATTTTATTTATTATGGTTTTTAGTAAAACTTTTAATCATTTCTCTTATACTTTGATTCCACTTTATTTCTCTGAACCATTGTGTCACACAAATGTTTCCCTGCCCTACCATTATTTATGTACAGGAATCTCTCGGTTTTTCAATTTGTATTTAATACGAAAATGTTGCCTATCTGTATAACAGCAACTGTCGTTAGTAATTTGTTTTGCCTGTCTGTGCACAGTCACTCCCCTTGGGTAAAAATACATATTTATTTACAGAGAGTGGTGCACCTTAACAAAACAAGTGACTAACCTGGATGTGAACTCGGATAATTTTATTGTTTTCTCCGGCGAGTGAACGAGAGAATCTCATTTCGCTGAAATCCCACTTCCTCCTTCTGGAACACAATCGGGTTAGGAATATGGATGCGGGCTGCACAGAAACGAGAATACAATGCTCTCCGAAACTCCAGCATTAACTTAGTTTTCCCTCAGCGAATCGTCCCCACGGAGCATCTTCCTTGGGAAAGGAGAAATAATCTGCAAGGAAAGAAGGACGTAAGTGGGGAAAGCTTTTGCATCTTTTTGATTACTCACAAGCCACTGTTAATTTCTAACAGGTGAACATCGTGCTGAATAGATGTAATCACCAGGAAGCTGGAAATATTTCCTAAGAGACAAGTGTCAGCAACGTTTGCGGCATGTTGTAAAATTCACTTCATGCCTCTTCTAGTTATATTGATACTATAAAAACAATTTAAATATAGGGTGTATATAAATGAATATCGGGGTTTTAAATCTTTATAATATTGTGACTTTGTGGGTTCGTGAAAATCAAAATTTGAGGCTTCAAATACAAAAACTGCACTTTATTTCCCTAGCAAATACATTCGTCACCATTACAGTTTGCTAGCTAACCTAAAACTGTTTATTTTCTCTCACTCTACCCTCAACTGTCTCTCACTTTCGGTAACTATCGGCCATCATTTTTCATCGGCTTCGCGAGCCTACCACCAGGGTGACACTGCTCCCTCCTCAAGGCTGGTCATCCCGAACAGCGCCTTCGTAACGGGCCAGGCGATCCAGGTGTACCACCAACATCTTTCCTCGGGGCACCTTCTGGATGCGGTAGACCACGTCGTTAATCCTCCTCATCACACGGTACGGTCCTTGCCATGGCTGCTGAAGCTTCGGGCAGCGTCCCTTGGTCCGGGTTGGGCGGTACAACCAGACCAGGTCACCTTGCTGGAACCCTTGGCTGTTGGCTTGCCTGTCTTATCGGGTTTTCATGCGGTCGCTCGCCTTCTTCATTTCCGTGGCCAGACTGTCGTTCGCTGCCTTCATTTCTGTGGTCAATTCGGTCTTTATTTCTTTCAACTCTGCGGCCAGGTTGTAATTTGCCGCTTCTGTTTTTGTTGTTAACTCGTTCATCTTCGCGGCCAAGTTGTTATTTGCAGCTTCCGACTTCGCTGTTAATTCGTTCATCTTCTGCAAAAGCATTTCCAATAGCGGTTCCTTGGCCATAATCTTCGGTGATGTTGTTATCCCACTTCTGACACCAGTTGTGACTTTGTGGGTTCGTGAAAATCAAAAGTCGAGGCTTTAAATACAAAAACTGCACTTTATTTCCCTAGCAAATACATTCGTCACCATTACAGTTTGCTAGCTAACCTAAAACTGTTTATTTTCTCTCACTCTACCCTCAACTGTCTCTCACTTCCGGTAACTATCGGCCATCATTTTTCAGCGGCTTCGCAAGCCTACCACCAGGGTGACACCATTTATTACATTAAACTTACAGTTAGAAATGATATGTCAAATGAAAAAGCAACTCAGTGTTGTTTGTTGTCACCAGTGTGCATATGCGTGCAATGTTTCTGCCGCAATCCGCTAGACAGCGGTAGTGGCAAAGATGACGACTAGTAAACAGAAAGCGTTTATAAGTTTGCAAAGACCGAATCTGTAGTTACGGCATTAAGTTCGGTTGTGATCCTCCCAGTGATAATAGAATTCGTAGATGGTATCATCAGTTTGAAGATAGCGGCTGCTTTTGTAAATGGAAGAGCACGGGACGACCAAGAGTAAGTGAAGAGACTGTTGAGCAAGTGAGAGAATCGTTCACTCGTAGCACAAAGAGATCATTCCGGAAGGCTAGTAGTGAATTACAGGTTCCTGTGTCGACTGTTTGGAAAGTTGTAAGAAAACGCTTACGGCTACGTCCTTGCCGTTTATAGTTATTGCTCTCTGAGATTATATAGAGAAATAAAAACAACCCGGGGGAGGGACGGATATATAGATATGTGTAGTAAGTTAGGGCGAGAAGGTTTTGCTTGGGCGAGAACAGGAGTGAGAAAGTTGAAAGGTATAGGTCAAGACAGCGAGCTAGATAAATGTCCATTGTGTGGAGAAGAGAATGCAGATTTCCATTGTATATTATATTGTAGTCAAACAAAGATATGGAGAGAGCAGGCTTGGCTACGTAAATGGGACAATTTGGGGGGTGAAGTAGTAATTAGAAAAATGTTGTAAGTAAAAGGGCAAAAGAACAGGAGAAATATAGGGAATTATTTAGGGAAAGTTAAAGAGAGATGGCTAAGAACAATTAAGAGAAAAATGTAGAGTGAGATAGGTGAAATGGCAGAAAGTGTAAAAAGGAGCAGAGGGCGTCCAATACACAAAAACCTAGGGTTAGGTGTATGGGGACTGAATTACTATTCAATGGTGGGCAACATGATAGGATTTTCAGGATTTAGGAATATATGGCATATTTCAGTATGGATTTTATAATTGTAATCTTGATTTTGTATTTCCATTTGTTGATGTAAAAGGAAATAAATTACTAAATTACAGGCTCTATGGCCGACAGACCACGGATTACGTGCCAACTTCGCGAACGACATGTTGTTTCATGACGATGACGATTTTATTGACAATGTTGTCCTCAGAGATGAATCGGCCTTTTCACGTTTATAGACACGTTAACACTCATAATGTGCGCAACTGGGACTCAGAAAATCCACACGAGATGGCGCAAATGCAACAAGATTCCCCTAAGGTGAATATTTTTTGTGCCGTATCCCGACGAAAAGTTTATGTGCCTTTTTTTGGTGAAACTACTGTAACTGGCACTTCTTACCGTGATACACTAGAGCAATTGCTCTTCCCTCAGTTAGAAGAAAATGAGCTAGAGAACTTCATTTTCCATCAAGATGGTGCGCCGCCTCAGTAGCATAACGAAGTACGCAATTGGTTGAACGTCACTGTACCCGAGCGCTGGGTAGGCCGCAAGGGCTCCAATGACAGGGCTTGCCTATGCATGGCCTCCACGTTCTCTTGACTTTTTTACGTTTGGGCTTCATCAAGGATCGTGTGTACGTGCCTCCGCTACAGCTGACCTCCCTAAATTAAGAAACCGGATTGAAGCAGCTATTGCTACAATTACTGAATACACACTTATCAACGTTTGGGAAGAACTCGGCTATAGACTTGATGTGTGCCGTGTGACAAAGGGTAGTCACATTGAACATTTATAAGGTTCTGTTTGAGTTGCTTTTTCATTTGACATATCGCTCATAACTGTAAGTTGAATGTATTGAATATTATAAAGAGTTAAAACGCCGATATTCATTTATATAGACCCTGAAAATAAGTACATTATTAACATATACTAAGAGTTATCATCAGAGCGTGGAACTTCAAGAAACATCATCTTTTTTCTGGGTCATCACGATGCACAATGCAATATAAATTAATTTCTCTTTAGCTTTTGGTGATATACGGGGAATTTCCGTAAAATAAGGTTTTTCCCGGGGTTTTCCCTTATCCTTCCCGACGTATGTCGGTTAACTCAAAGCTCCATGGACCCTGGACTCATTTGAGCATCATTTCACCCAGTACATTCACCGTCCGATATGACTTAACGTTGGAGGACGTAAATTACAATACAAAATTGATGGAAAGGTGGAACTTACAGCTATTTTTCAACGTAATCACCATTGCGATCGATGCACTTTTGCAGGCGCTGTGGCAGTTTTTGTATACCCTTGTCATAGCACTCTCCCGCCAAGTTGCGCAGGTAGCACTCAACCTCGTTTTTCAAATCATCGTCGGTCTGGAAGTGTGTTTCACCCAGGTGTGACTTCAACTGAGGAAACAGATGATAATCACTAGGTGCTAGGTCTGGACTGTAGGGGGGATGGGTGAGGATGTCCCATCCGCACTGGGTCAGGAGACCCACCTCGCACACACCTTGCGATAATGCAAATGTTCGGTCAAAATGTTGTCAGTTGTATTCTTACTGACTCCAGATTAGGGGGCTCCCATCTCTTTAAACTCGGTATCTACTATTATGACCGAGTCCTATATACAATTTATTAATACATTAAAAATTTACAATAATGAACAATTATTTTAATAAGACTTAGGAATATTAATTATAAATTGCATGCATAGAAAATTTCTTTAAAAAGCATTTTTTATATTTAATTTCAAGAACACATGCAAGTTTTGTCCACCTATTTGTCCACATGCACATAGATTGCTTTCTCTCTGGCCAAACCTATGTAGGTATTCGGGGTACGGAGCATGTCCTGATAGATAATGAAGTAGGCCATGCGTTGGCTGTAAATATTTAAATAGTCGTTCTTTTATTTCTGAAGGAAATGAATAAGCCCACCTACCTTTCTCACTTGTATCCCATTCGTCTTGCCCAGTTTCGATTATTTTTTCATTTAGTTCTATTTCGTCTTCAATTCTAAACCCCGCTAACTGAGGAGCTCTTAAGTTATTACCTTTACCTCCAGGAATAAGTTCGTACAGTTCGGGAACTGTCACACGCCGATCCTTAAGCATTTCTTGCTCCACTTTTGCAATTGTGTCGGCTGACACCGAAGGCCGACCGGAACGCTGTGCGTCTGTCTTTGAACTCTCTGACCCACTTTCGCATGGTTTTGACGTCCATACACTGCGGCCCATAGACTTCAACTGATAATGCATTTCAGTGGGGGTAGTGCCCTTGACACTCAAAAAACGGATCATTGCACGCAACTCCCACTCGGCGACGGAAGTGATAGGAAGCTCCATTACAAAGGGCTGCCCAGCCAATACGTTTGGTAAATTCGTTTTGGTGGGGATTTGAAGGGGTGAAACCAAGCTACACGCCAATGTTACCGGATGTCGCGTAATAGCGTTCCTCAAGGCTCCGGCGCCTTGGACACCTTATTTTACAGACACGCCTCGTATATATAGGTCATTTTTAGGAAACGTTGTATCACCGGTTCTCATAAGTAAAATCGGTTTTATGATTTTGGTGTTTTGGAAAACGTATTGGGTTTCCTTTGTTTGGCAATACTATATATACGATGTCATGGCTAGTGTTGGTAAATTGCGAACATGTATCAGTCTTCAGTTGTTCATAAAAATCATAAAATGAAGATAGCAAAGCTTGAACTAAGAGTCCTTCTAAAACTCTACTAGAAACAAAATTATAAAGACACTGCCAGCTCCAAGAATATGCGAAGTGGAAGGAGAAGGTGCCGTTAGTGAGCGTGTGGCACAACGACGTTCCAATGTTTTAACAATGGAGACGAAAACACTGAATATTTACCACGTTCTGGAGGACCTGAAGTATGACATACTGAGGATGGACGCCAAGTTTTACGAGAAAATCCGCAAAAAGCTACTCGTAGGCTTTCAGAAGAACCTGATGTGTCCAAAGATACCATACATCTCCACATTAAGACACTTAGAAAATCATACAGAAACTGTAAATCCTTACCTCATAAACTGACACCTCAACAGGCTGAAGGTGGAGCGGACATAATCGTCAGCTTATCCGTAATCCCATCAAAAATAGCTTTGGAACTTAATTGTTTTTTCACACTAGCCGTGTGTAGGACGCACTATGAAAGGGTAGAGCCAGAATGAAAAATTAAATGTCATTCATAGCCGGGATTTTAACCACGGATCTTCTGGACTCCGTCCAGCCACTCTAAACCATTGAGCTACTATGGCCAACGTGCCAACATGACATTAAATTAAAAACGCAAGTCTGTTGGAGATGATATCGAATGGTGAGAAGGATACTTCCAGAAAGATGGATCAGTGTGCCATACATCTAATGGCACAATGGAACTTGTAATCAGTTTCTTTGATAATCGAATAATCTCAAAAGGTCTGTGGCCTGCCATATCCCCTGACCTAGCCTCACCGGATTTTTTCTTGTGAAGGTACCTAAAAACAGAGTGTACAAGAATACGCCACGGACAATTGATGTTCTCCAGGAGTCCATTCGAACCGAAATAAGTAACATTGGCGAGGATACTCTCCGTAAAATTTCAGAGATTAAATGAAATGAAATGTGTAGTGTTTAACGCCCGCTTTTACTACATACGGCACCGCAGGCGGTGGCATTGATGATGCATGAGATGAAGATGCAGCACCGGTGGAATGAGATGGCGGGGGAAACCAGAGATCCCGGAGAAAACCCGCCCCAGCACCGTGTTGTCCACCACAAATCTCACTTTGCGGTCGCCTGGGAACGAACACAGGCCACCTTGGTGAGAGCCAAGCGGTCTAACCACTGAGCCACGGCGCGGCCTTCAGAGATTAAGGTGAGACGATGGCAAACATGTATAGATAATGGTAGAGGACTCTTCCAACATTTTATTTGAGATGTAAATAGTATAATTTAATCTCCCAATTGTGTATTTTACTCTCCCAAAGATACACGACTCGTAGGGGAGGGCATCCGTCCCCTTCAGCTGCTGTGGTGCGAGCGTTGTGAACCCTTAACACTCGTGGTACCTCTGACATTACTATAGGAACCTCGAGCCCCTCCCTGAATGGAAGTTGTTCGGATTGGGTTGGACTCGAGGGGGTAGTGTGTTCCCGTTACCCGTGGGACATCGGGTACCTCCGGCCAGGCCTCCCGCCGGATCGGATAGAAGGTTGCCTTATAAGTCACGGGTACTAGCCTGCAGTGCAGAGATAGTACCACTTTCGTCAGGCTCCAGACGCTGCAGAACAAGGCACTTCGCATCATTTACGATACAGGCTGGAGATTCCCTGCTCATATCCTACATGAGCAACCTCCAGATCCCTACATTGTCGATGTCCTTCGCGAGAGGGCACGATCAATGTATGACAAAATCCAAATTCACCACAACTCTTTGGTGAACTCCCTGGGAAGGTATGACCAGAGGGAGCAAAGACGCTTGCCGTCCTTCAGACTACCGAGAGACGTCTTGGGGCCCCTTGGGTAGCCCAAGAGAAACCCCAGATGTCTCTGGGATCAATTTTTACGCCTGATGGATCAAGCGCTACTCTTGACATAACCCGTAACCAAAACGGAGCAAAAAATTCAATCATGTCTCCCAAAACGTGGGAACGATTAAGTGCAGCTGCCTACAAGACTTAAACAAGGACATCGCATTCCAAATTCCAAACAAATTCAAACCCCCAGCAGAACATGAAACCAAATACTAGCTCATTTCGAGGGTTAAGCCGCAAAGCGGCTAGGTACTGCGGCATAAGACACCCGGACGGGGAAAAAGGAAATAGCCCCGCCCGACTAGAACTACCTCTGGACCTCTGCAGATTTAGTAGAAGGTGTGCTAGATAACCAGACGGCCACACCGAGGTTATTCGGTGGTCTTCCCTGCGGGGTTGACGTGCGTAAGTGGCGTATCCACTTCCAGCCGTTTTGACGTTGTTGTCGATGGGGGGGGGGGGTTTTAGATTCAAGGTATTTCCCTTGAATTCAAGGTATTTGAATTCAAGGTATTCAAGGTATTTATGTGGATCAAACTATACAAAGAGTAATAAAGTATGTTAAGAACAGGATAAATATCAGAACACCAATTGTTTTTTATGACATTTATTTGTCTAGCATTTTATTAGACATTTTTTCATCCTTACCAGTGACAACAAACACTCAGTTACTCAACTTCATTTCGTATATGTGTTTCGGTCACATAGTTTGTTTATCTTTTCTGCTTTTCTTTTCCTTTCTCTCCTCCTGTTTTCTTTCACTAGCTGGAAAAACCTATCAGAGAAGTAACCCATCACCATTTGATTTTTAAGGGCAGAAAGTCATAAAACAGGAGTCCAGGGAGGCATTGTGCAATAAGCCATAAACAGTCGCTACGCAAGGTCTGTCGTAAAACTGTAACAGAATTCCGTCACATCCTTCCTGAACCAAAAAACATAGATACACGATAACTGATAATATTTCGACAAGATCAGGAACATCCACAATCATGACGCTTTGCTGTTGTGGCCGTGAAATATTGAATTAAGGTGGTAGAGATCAAGGAATGATAGAATAATAGAAATTCACATCTTGTTGATATAGCATGTGGGATACCGCAAGGATCAATATTGGGTCCATTGTTGTTTATGATCATGATTAATAATCTTACTAGTATATCTACCTGATTTCCAGTTCTTTATTCTGAAGACACTGCTTTGAGAAATAAATAAATAAATAAATAGGTAGGTAGGTAGGAAGGTAGGTAGTTAGGTAGGTAAGTAGGTAGTTAGGTAGGTAGGAAGGTAGGTAGGTAGGTAGGTAGGCAGGTAGGTAGGTAGGAAGGTGAGTGGATGGGTAGGTAGGTAGGCAGGTAGGTAGGAAGGTGGGTGGGTACGTAGGTAGGTAGGTAGGTAGGTAGGAAGGTAGGTAGGTAGGTAGGTAGGTAGGAAGGTAGGTAGGTAGGTAGGAAGGTAGGTAGGTAGGTAGGAAGGTATGTAGGTAGGTTGGTAGGCAGGAAGGTAGGTAGGTAGGAAGGTAGGTAGATAAAAGGTAGGAAGATAGGTAGGTAGGTAGGTAGGTAGATAAAATGTAGGAAGGTAGGTAGGTAGATAAAAGGTAGGAAGATAGGTGGGTAGGTAGGTAGATAAAATGTAGGAAGGTAGGTAGGTAGGTAGGAAGGTAGGTAGATAAAAGGTAGGAAGATAGGTAGGTAGGTAGATAAAATGTAGGAAGGTATGTAGGTAGATAGGTAGGTAGGAAGGTAGGTAGGAAGGTAGGTAGATAAAAGGTAGGAAGGTAAATATGTAGGTAGGTAGGAAGGTATGTAGGTAGGTAGGTAGGTAGGTAGGTAGGTAGGTAGGAAGGTAGGTAGGAAGGTAGGTAGGTAGGTAGGTAGGTAGGTAGGTAGGAAGGTAGGTAGGTAGGAAGGTAGGTAGGTAGGAAGGTAGGAAGGCAGGTGGGCAGGCAGGCAAGTAAGTAAATAAGTAAATAAATAAGTAAATAAATAAATAAATAGAACTAGATGAACGTTGATGCTCATTTTGTAGGTGCTAAGAACTGGTTCATTATAAGTGGTTTTATGTCGAATCAAGAGAATCCCCTGCCCGCCTCGGTAGCGTGGTTGTAGCATGTCTGCCTTACGTTCAAGAGGTCCCGAGTTCGAATCACGGTCAGGGTGAGTTTCCTGGATAATGTTTGTTCGAGGTTTTCCCTTATGCTGAAAGACGAATGTCGGTTATCTCTAAGCTCTATGGACCCTGGGCTCATTTGAGGATCATTTCACCCATTCCATTCATCGTCCGATATGACTTAACGTTGGAGGACGTAAATTAAAGAACAAGAGAAACTCCAAATAATAAAATTAGGATTAAGGGAACAATGTACTCTGAAATACTAAAAAATATGCAACTTTTACCTTTTAGAGGGAAGTTAATGTTAGTGAGGTTGAGGATGGAAGCATTAAATGATAAACAGAACATAAAACAATAAATTAACCATGAGCATTTTATCTCACCTGTTTGATAATACTAAATAAAGCATTTGTAACTGAAAAGGAACCTGTTGATATTTACAGTAAGTGATTTAAAGTATTGTACACTAAGATCATAACAAAATGTTCTCAAGTTAAACAAATAAATATTATCATTGATGTATATATTTTTACAATTCATATTTTTAATGAAGCTAAATTAATCGTGCGTTCTTTGAACTCCCATCAACTCTTCCAAACATCAAAACCATATCCGTCATTTCGGCGTTCGTATAGCGCTCCATATTACTTGTATTTGCTATCTAAGTACGCGCAAAATCCTCCCTGTTAGGACGGAATGTGTAGTTTTACACTGAAGAGCAACCTTCAACTGTCCGAGTTATTAGTCAACTTTTTCACAAGTAACTGTGCTTTGTCCCATTACCTGATAGCTAGGCTAGGGTCACTAATAAAGAGCAAGGAGTTATGTTTTTGTTTTCATGTCCGGTGCGTTCATATAAAAACTTTTGAGGTTAGCTCACTAGTGGTTCCTGCACTGCCTAATCACAAAAGTGGTTCCTACGCTGCCTAATCACAAAATCATGTAATATTTAATGCTGCATAACATTATATGTAACTGAAGTTCGAACCTGCAACACCAAAATACGGAATAGTTAAGCTATAAACTACGCAACGGCTATAATCGTTCGATGTCGTTTTTAAACACCCTGTATATCGCTTTAATTACATGTTTCCGATGTTACTGCATATTCCATCTTTTTCCTACCCTTGTGAGGTAATATGTGTTAGTGCCTAGAGCTATTATCCTGTCAGTAATTATTACTTACATGCGTACAATATCTAGGATAAAGGATAATGACAGAAGTCCAATAACTACCGTTGAACCTAATTAAGCATTTTTCCATTGACGTGCTTTAACATTAAGTCATATCGGACGATGAATGTAATGGCGAAATGATAGTAAATGACGCTCCATAGATCTTAGGTACAGTAATATATAAGTTGAATAATGGATTACAATAAATTTTATTTATATGGATTGTTATTGAAAAAAATAATTTGAAGGTGGATTTAATTGTAATTTTCAGACTTCATATTTCAGAGTAAGCCAAATCCTTGTGAAATATCTTATCCAGAAGGCTCACTTGACCTCCTGAACGTGAGGCTGACACGATGGTGATGATTTGTATCCAAGGGCGCTCAACTTCTCGGTCATGAGTGCCCTTACAAAAAAAATCGAAACAAAATAAATAAGCCCAAATGGGGGAATATCAATAAAAGCTATAATTAGCAATAAAATACCAAAATGCATAAAAACCCGTTTTCAATATTAACTTGTCATGACAAAACTACCTGCCGAGTGGTGGTCGACTCTATTTGTTCTCATTTCTTAGGGGCTGGGCTAGCATTTTCAGCACGTTTGATTTGCCTCTTTCTCACTGTCATTTTGGTAGGCAAGATAGGATTTTCCTGCTCCATATCTTCAACGGAAAAGGGCTGCTTTCCTATTGGTAACTTCGAATCGAGTCTCTCGAAACGATCGGAAACTACGATCGGCGAAGATGAAAGCCGCCAATGTGAGTCCTCTCCGGATGATTCATCAGAACATGTTCTCGGAGTAGATGGTCATGGACCTTTACGCTCGTTTTGTTTGGTTTTATTATTTTAGCAAATATTAAAAAAATAAAACCAAACAAAACGAGCGTAAAAGTCCACGACCATCTCCTGAAATAATAAACAAAATGTTGCAGAATATAGCTGAATGTCTTCTCTCAAAAGAACAAAGTGGATCTAGAAGAGACAGATCCTGTGTAGATAAGATTTTTATTGTTAAACAACTAATTGAAAAACATAGGGAGTTTAATAAAGAAACGCATATGGCGTTTATTGACTTTGAAAAAGCCTTCGATAGGGTAAACCGATGCAAAATGTGGCAAATATTCGAAGAACGAGGATAACCACAACAATTAGTAAAAGTGATACAATGCTTCTACTTCCAAACAAATATAAATGTGAGGAACAATGGTAAAATTTCTAAAAAAAATTCTTACTAATCAGGGTGTCAGACAAGGGTGTACTTTATCACCTACACTTTTTAGTATTTATATTGACGACCTAGTGTACAAATGGAATCAGCAAGTCAATGTAGGTTTTAAAATTTCAAATAAAAACTTTTTAGATATTTTATCTTTTGCTGGCGACTTAGTTATTATACAAAATAGCGAATCTGCCTTGCAAAAATCTATTTTTAAACTTAGTTAACTTTGTAAGCAATATAATATGAAAATTTCTTTTATAAAATCAAAGGTAATGGCATTCATTGGGAAAGAGCGATTTAGAACAAAAATAGTTATAAATAATCGTTGCGTTGAACAGGTAAGTCATTTTAACTACTTGGGAACTGATGTTAGCTATGACAAGGAATAGGATGTCTACAATAAAATATGCCAATTTCAAAGAGTGTGTGTAACAATAAATAGAACATTTAGAAACAAAATACGTCAAGAAACAAAATTAAAGTTCTACAAAGTTATGGCTGTACCTATACTGACATACGGAAGTGAGACTTGGACGTTAACTAAAAAGCAACAGAGTAAAATACAGGCTTCAGAAATGAAATTCTTGAGAAGTGTGAAAGGATGCACGAAGCGGGACATAATAAGAAATGAAAATATAAGAGAAGAGCTGGACATTTTTAGTATGAATGATAGGTTAAAAGATCTCAAACAAAAACGGAAGGAACGTGTTGAAAGAATGCCAGATAATAGACTTACAAAACAAATATTACAGTATCAACCTAAAGGTAGGAGATCGACGGGCAGACCCAGGAAACGATGGCTGGAGGACTTCGAAGGCGGAACAGGCACTTGATTGCCTATGCAATGAAGTGAAGAAGAAGAGGAAGAAGAAGAAGTTTTGTTTGGTACTGGCCTTCTTATTCTCCCTGAGGAAGTCAGTTCTTTCATATGAGGTCTTGAACTTTCTGGGCGATGCATTATATATCACTGATTCACGTTTTCTTGAGGTAGATGCTTTCTGTGGTGTCTTGGCTGGAACGTTCCTCATAGCACTGGACTTATAATGTGTTTCAAATGGGAAGGTGTGGTCTGTGATGAGCGACAAACTGATCGATCTCTAATAAATACTGTCCGCCCTCTGCCAGCCCAGACTTCTCAGGTTTCATTAAACGAATGCTTCGTTCATGTTCGTTCATGCTGGTAGCGATGGTCCTTCCGGTTTGTATAGAGCCATAGAGCCAATTTTCGGGAGACGACTATCTTGGCAATATGCAACAGTTACTGGAAGCGGAGGATTGAGGAGGCTTTGGAAATTTCCTCTGAGAGGGGCAGGCTTAAACGTGATCCTGGATTTGAGTTCGGCTCCTCTTGGAAACAGGCCTTAAAATAGAAATCCGTCGATTTAAGAATCAAAGATCAATACAGCTTGATAATCAAGTTAAGTAGTTACGTTTCTTTGACACAGTTACGTTTCTGTACTCACGTCATCTCCTGATCTGGCATTTAATTTACTGAAAACAGTCTTTTGTTCAGTAATAGAAATTTTGATAGTTTTTTTTCTTTGTTTATATTGGTGTTATATTAGCGTGTCATTTATCATTTATAAAGATTTTTATACATCAAAACGTGCATATATCTGTTATATAGGTTATAAGTAGAACATTGTTTGGAACAACTGACGTTCTGTTGACTGTGTACATAGTTAGGATCATGAATAGGCTAAACGATACTTGGGATGAAACACCTAAACATAACACAATCGGAACATACTTGAGGCCTGATGTGGTAAGAAAACAAATGCCTGTGTACCAAAGGCTGCCATCAGATGAAATCCTAAGGAGATGTACATTGGGTAAGACACAAAATGCAAATGAAAGTTTACATAACATGATATGGCATAATTGCCCAAAAGAAATATTTGTGTCAAAGAAGAGACTTCAGGTTTCTGTGACATCAACCATCAGTGAAGTCAGTTTTGGTTGTTCTGCCTCACTCAAGCTGCAGTCAGACATAATGGACACAGATTTTATCAGCATCTCTAAAAATTAGCCAAGGAAAGGACCAATTACTCTTACTTCGTTCAGTAATTTCTGCAAAGGTAACTTCTAAAACGTCCAGAAGGAAACTAAAATTGAAGAAAACTGCTGCAGAAGAGAGAAGGAAGAGGCAGGAGGGTCCAACTTACTATCTGGAGGGTTTTAATCTGCTTCAAGGCATGTAGCTGAGAAGGAAATGTTTTGGATTTTAAAATTTTATTTACTCAGTTATAGCTTTTCAGCATTTCATTCAAAATGTTCCACGCGATGCAGTTTTGATCCAGTCCCTCTAAAATTTTCAATACATGTTCTTAGAAGGTAAACAAAGGTTTCTGTCATATGAAGTTTTAAAATTCATTATATTTTTAAAGTTATTGATATACAAAGTCAATGGTTTAATAATTTTTTAGCATTTTTGTCTGCTCCATGCCTAATTTCTCCCATCTGGAACTAAAGACAGTATAAGAAATTCATATGATATATATTTTCTTCATAATCATCTGAATATTTTTAGAAATAAAGAATTAAAATTTTGAAAATTTTCATCACCTGGAGTGGTTTCAATATTGCCCAAATTTAGAATTTCACAAATTTCAAAAGCTATGGAGGATACAAAAACCAAATTTTGAGTTCTGTGTCCACTAAGTGGTACAAATTTCAGCAATGTTGGTTGAAAATTGCTGGATTTGCGATTTTCGGTGCTGCATCCCCTCAGTTGGAGATTCTCGAAAAATTCCTCATGGAGTTTACGTGGAAAAGTTTTCGTAAATTAGCTCTTTCTCAAAATGGCTTCAAGGTTACTGATTATGTTACCTGATGTTAAGATACTTTAATGACTGGTGAAAATTGAAATTTCAAGGAAAGACTTCCTAAGATTTATTCTTATCTGACTACCTTTTCTTGACACTGGTAAACCTTTTACTGTGCAGAAACAAAAACAAAGAAGGTCTAGTTAAGGCACTTAATTTATTTAAAAGAAATTATTTCTAGGAGTAGTCATTGATTGGAATTTTAAAATGCTTTTTCGTTCTACTTCTGCTAGTCGTGTGGAAAGAGAAAACCAAATTTTAAAGCGATCACAAATGGCTAGTTCTTATAATTAATATTAAAGGATAGAAGAATAAATAGTATATGGATATGAATTGTATGGCTACAAGGAATATTATTTACAAACTGCAGTCTGTAGCCGTATTATCAAGTTGTGTTGGTCTTCAGGGTGATACCCAAGCCCGATCCGTCCAATAAATTGCCTTCTGATAATTCTCTTTGACGGCAGAAGCTAAAGCAAGGGATGATGATGAGTTCGGGGAAATTATCGTCCGGTATTCTAGACGCTACCATGTGGCACAGCAAATTAGAGCGCTTCCAACTCTCCCTTCGCAAGTTTTGTATATGCAATAAGCGGCTGAAACTTGGGTCTGGTCGGACATATTAAACTAGCTGCCCTTCCTGGCAGTTTCTCTGAGGATTTGGGAGTTCTAACAGCTTCTTCTGCCAAGGGAGACTATGTCAACTGGGAGCTTATAATACTCAATCCTCTATTGGTTGCTTTACGTTTGAAACAAAAATATAATGAAAGACTTAGTCCCATATCAAATATTCAAATAATTATCAGATCTTAAGTTTTTTCATAGGTAATATGCAGAATAGAAGATATACAAAGACCGGAAATTTGGGGAAGTGTAGAAAGTATGACATCACTATAATTTTACAAGCAGATAAAAAGAAATTGGGGACGAGATGCGTATGTACATTACTGCAATACGCAAGAGTAAAAAGGTTAGCATGGATGAAAACAGGAATAATATTTCTAAAAGGGTTAAGAGGTAGGGAAAAGGAAATTTGTGAATTTTGTGGGGGAAAAGAAAGCATAGAACACTATGTAACAGAATGCAAGGAGTTATCAATGTTCAGAAAAATGGTTTGGGAGGAAACATGGGAGAAACTAGAGAAGAGGATAGTAAAAAGAATGTGTAGTGTTTAACGCCCGCTTTTCCTATATATACGGCACCGCAGGCGATGACACTGATGATACATGGAATGAAGATCGAGAACCGGAGGAATGAGATGGCGGGAGAAACCGGAGATCCCGGAGAAAACCCGCCCCAGCGCCGTGTTGTCCATCACAAATCTCACTTTGCAGTCGCCTGGGATCGAACCCGGGCCGCCTTGGTGAGATTCAAGCGGTCTAACCACTGAGCCACGGCGTGACCACAAGAGGATAGTAGCTATAAATATGCTAACGGGCACGGGGGGAAAGAAGGTAAGAAGTATTGATGAGTTCTTGCAGAAAGTAAAATAAAAATGGGCAAGAAATATAAAGAATATGAGAAAGGAAGATTAGGGGTAAGAATGGGGCTAATTAAGTAACAAGGAGGCATGGAGGTTAAGAGCTACAAGACAGAGCAGAAGACCAGGGTGTCATGTAAGCCAAGGTAGCAACAAATGTAGCCTAAAGTTGTAAATTGTAACATTTTGGAATATTTACAATAAAAATCTAATCTAATCTTTCCATAGTAAAGTAAGCAATAACTACTGTAAATCCATTACTATTCACACTCAGTGAAACACCTAATAACTTATCTGATTAAAGTATTAACTCGTATGAATCAGAAAAAGTTCAGCTCCAAAATTGCTTACAATTTTAAGCTCGTCTTAAACAATAAAATTAAATGATATATTTTTTCCGTCAATGTGAATATTACTTTGTTTTAATATTAAAATTTTTGTCTTGATTATTAATTTATTTCTACAGTTAAGGAATAATTTCATAATCTGTATATTTTTCTGCTTTCCCAGTAGACAGGCTATGGATTTTACAAACTATATTTCCGTTGATACTTTCTTAAAATGCTATACAAATTTACAAAGTTTTCGACAGCTTTTTGAAGAATATTAAGTAATAAAAATATATAAAAAATTGCATATGTATATTCATGCTTGACTTTTCCTTATTGAATGACTTTGAGAGCTTCATAATGAATTCTGCAGTTACATTTGGACTTTCCTTATATTATGCAGTAGGTTTCCTTTTATGTCTTAAGATATTTTTCTCTCCTGGCGCTCCTTCTTACCAAAATAAATGTTAAACATGCCCTTCAGTCTCTAATCACTTAATATCCTTGCTCGATATTTATTTTTTAATCATTTATAACTTCCTTTGAACCTTTTGAGGTTGCTTTTTCCACCTAATTGTTTCCTTATACCTTTTACTGCATTCTCTTTACATCTGGTCTCTTTTGTTAATAATAATTATTATAAATCTAGGTTATTTATGTTATAAAATGCTTATATCAGCTTTCCAGTTTTAATGAATCAAAAATTTATATAGGATTTTTTTTTTAATTTACGTCCTCCAACCTTTAATCATATTGGACGGTGAATGAATTGGGTGAAAGGATGCTCAAATTTATCCAGGGTCCATGGAGCTTAGAGTTACCCGACATTCGTCTTGAAGTATAAGGGAAAACTCCGAAAAAATCTTATGCAGGTAACTCACCCTGACCGACATTCGAACTCGGGACCTCTTGAATGCGAGGCAGACATGCTGCGATCCACACTACCGAGGCGGGTTAAAATAACATAGATTTTCCTTCTTTATATAAAGACTTCTTACAAATTTTCCTTCTACTTCCTCTGTGTATGTAAGAGAAAAGATGCCCCTGATTGTAGCGGCAACTTCTTCACTTCGGCTGTAAGGCGGGAAGCATCCCAACATGGGTAAGCGCTGCAGTTAATCTGCAGGGGGAAATCTCAATCGCTTCATTTATATCCCGTCCACTCCAAGAAGCATAGTTCTGTGTTACTCCGCCTAAAATGTGTCAAATATAGGTAACAACTACCAATTTCAGTACCCCGATTCGCTTCTGTTTCCAAATAACCGTAAGCATTTAACTAATAGCATGTAAATTGACACAAACCCACTAAACATTTAAAAATAATTAGGTAAAGAAATGATTAAATATCTCGCGGTCAGGGTCTTATGAGTGTTTTGGATAGATAGAGTCAACTTGAAAAATTCAATACCGTGACCGGGATTCGAACCACGGATCTTCTGGTTTCCATCCAGTCGCTCTTACCCTTTAAGCTACCATGGCCAACTTGACTTCATGACATTAAATTCTCCAATTGACTCATATATTTGCCCGGATGTATCTCGAATAGGAGAGCCCCTAGTGGTTTACTGGGCAAATATATGAGTCAGTTAGAGAATTTAATATCATGATGGAAAATTGGCCATGGTAGGTGAATGGGTAAGAGCGACTGGACGAAAACCAGTAGATACGTGGTTCAAATCCCGGCCATGACATTGAATTTTTTAAGTTGGCTCTATCTATCCAAAATTATAGCCTATATACGGCTAGTGTGAAGAAATGATTAATTTTCATCAATTAACTAAAATAATAAGAGTTAAATGATGAAGCCTGGGACCTAATTACTTAGGATAGTAAGTCGCCACAAACGGTATATCTCGGATGCGAGTGTCCCTAATGGTTTACCAGGAAAATATGAGTCCATTGGAGAATTTAATGTCATGACAAGTTGGCCACGGTAGCTCAAAGGGTAAGAGCAACTGGACAGAAACCAGTAGATCCGTGGTTAAAATCCCGGCCTTGGCATTACATTTTTAAGTCTCTATCTTTTCAAATCCTTATCCTATATACGGCTAGTGTGAAGAAAGATTAATTTCCATCAATTAACTTAAATAATAAGAGTTAAATGATGAAGCCTAGGACTCAAGCACTTAGAATAGTAAGTCGCCACAAACGGTGTATCTCCGAAAAGAGAGCCCCTAGTGGTTTACCGGGAAAATATGAGTCCATTGGAGAATTTAATGGCATGACAAGTTGGCCACGGTAGCTCATGGGTAAGAGCGACTGTACGGAAAGCAGTAGATCCGTGGTTGGAATCCCGGCCCTGGCATTACATTTTCTAAGTCTCTATCTTTCCAAATCCTTATCCTATACACGGCTAATGTTAAGAAAAACACATTTTCATCAATTAAGTTAATAAGAGTTAAATGATGAAGTTGGGACTCAAGTACTTACAATAGTAAGTCGACACAAACGGCGTATCTCGGATGGAAGAGCCCCTAGTTGTTTACCGGGAAAATATGAGACAATTGGAGAAGTTAATGTCATGACGGCACATTGGCCACGGTAGCTCATGGGTAAGAGCGACTGGACGGAAACCAGTAGATACGTGGTTCAAATCCTGGCCATGGCATTGAATTTTTCAAGTCGACTCTATCAATCCAATACCTTAGCCTGGATAAGGCTAGTGTGAAGAAATGATTGATTTCCATCAATTCACTTAAATCTTTTGAGTGTATTTACGGGACCACGTGTTTGGCGCTGCATCTCTTCTTTGTTTACCGCAAGTGTGATTCTTATTTCAGGAGAGGTATATTTACGTTGCATTGTTACTTTATTTGTTGAGCCTACAGTAAATGGACGAAATAGTGTAACCATCCAAAACTTCCATACCCGAATTTCATCAAAAATACATATTTTGAAACACCATGAATCGAAAAATGTACTTTACTTAAAGTGTTGTGTTTATGTGTTTGTTTGTCGGTGAAAGTCATCTCAAGAATGAAAATTCTGCTAAATATTAAACTTCCCATATAGGAAGTAGTTATTCGATTTGTATGCCGTTAGCATGAACAGTAAAGGGAATTTTAGATAGATAGATAGATAGATAGATAGATAGATAGATAGATAGATAGATAGATAGATAGATAGATAGATAGATAGATAGATAGATAGATAGATAGATAGATAGATAGATAGATAGATAGATAGATAGATAGATAGATAGATAGATAGATAGATAGATAGATAGATAGATAGATAGATAGATAGATAGATAGATAGATAGATAGATAGATAGATAGATAGATAGATAGATAGATAGATAGATAGATAGATAGATAGATAGATAGATAGATAGATAGATAGATAGATAGATAGATAGATAGATAGATAGATAGATAGATAGATAGATAGATAGATAGATAGATAGATAGATAGATAGATAGATAGATAGATAGATAGATAGATAGATAGATAGATAGATAGATAGATAGATAGATAGATAGATAGATAGATAGATAGATAGATAGATAGATAGATAGATAGATAGATAGATAGATAGATAGATAGATAGATAGATAGATAGATAGATAGATAGATAGATAGATAGATAGATAGATAGATAGATAGATAGATAGATAGATAGATAGATAGATAGATAGATAGATAGATAGATAGATAGATAGATAGATAGATAGATAGATAGATAGATAGATAGATAGATAGATAGATAGATAGATAGATAGATAGATAGATAGATAGATAGATAGATAGATAGATAGATAGATAGATAGATAGATAGATAGATAGATAGATAGATAGATAGATAGATAGATAGATAGATAGATAGATAGATAGATAGATAGATAGATAGATAGATAGATAGATAGATAGATAGATAGATAGATAGATAGATAGATAGATAGATAGATAGATAGATAGATAGATAGATAGATAGATAGATAGATAGATAGATAGATAGATAGATAGATAGATAGATAGATAGATAGATAGATAGATAGATAGATAGATAGATAGATAGATAGATAGATAGATAGATAGATAGATAGATAGATAGATAGATAGATAGATAGATAGATAGATAGATAGATAGATAGATAGATAGATAGATAGATAGATAGATAGATAGATAGATAGATAGATAGATAGATAGATAGATAGATAGATAGATAGATAGATAGATAGATAGATAGATAGATAGATAGATAGATAGATAGATAGATAGATAGATAGATAGATAGATAGATAGATAGATAGATAGATAGATAGATAGATAGATAGATAGATAGATAGATAGATAGATAGATAGATAGATAGATAGATAGATAGATAGATAGATAGATAGATAGATAGATAGATAGATAGATAGATAGATAGATAGATAGATAGATAGATAGATAGATAGATAGATAGATAGATAGATAGATAGATAGATAGATAGATAGATAGATAGATAGATAGATAGATAGATAGATAGATAGATAGATAGATAGATAGATAGATAGATAGATAGATAGATAGATAGATAGATAGATAGATAGATAGATAGATAGATAGATAGATAGATAGATAGATAGATAGATAGATAGATAGATAGATAGATAGATAGATAGATAGATAGATAGATAGATAGATAGATAGATAGATAGATAGATAGATAGATAGATAGATAGATAGATAGATAGATAGATAGATAGATAGATAGATAGATAGATAGATAGATAGATAGATAGATAGATAGATAGATAGATAGATAGATAGATAGATAGATAGATAGATAGATAGATAGATAGATAGATAGATAGATAGATAGATAGATAGATAGATAGATAGATAGATAGATAGATAGATAGATAGATAGATAGATAGATAGATAGATAGATAGTTTTATTCACCTTAGGAATATACAATATTCATGGCTTCGTCAAATTTGTACCCATAAGAATAATACATTTCTTATGAGTAATACAATTATGAATACAATAGTAATTAAATAATACAATAGTGATTAAAGTAATGCAGTAGTAATTAACAGAATAATAATAAGTTAGTTAGTTACTAACACTCCCCACATGGCAACCTTGGCCTTCGGGGTAACCTCACCCCACCAAGTGATGACCGGACCCATTTCTCAGGTGGAGGCACCCAGAGGGCGGTGTCCATTACCTCCGATGATAGGGTGATAGTGAGGATGGCGGTGAGGTGAGAGGACCTACAGTTTTTACCGTGGACTCCGAACCACGTTGGGCATAGGGGATACTTCACGTGTGCTAGACAGAGGTGAAGGCGTGGATAGGGCCGACTTAAAATCGCCAACCCCAGAGCCGGGAATCGAACTCGGGACCCTTAGAACGGGAGCCGCGAACGAAACCACCGCGCTACCCCGGCGCCCCAGAATAATAATAATACAAATAGTAATTAAGAATAATGCAACTTAGGTCACATATGAGTTTAATGTATTACATTTTTAAGAACTAGGCTGTAAGAGACATAATTTTTACCAAAAAAATCAATATTTACTTTATTATTTAATTTTACTTCTTAGAAACTCATCTGTTGTCTGTGACATTACTTTTAGTAGGATATTTTTTACAGCATTTCTGAATATTACAAGTATCACCTCCGAAGTTGCGCAGGTATTTATTCACAAACATCATTTTAGGAAGCATTGATATGTTGATCATGTTTTAAGTATTCTTCCACTGAATAATAGCAACCTTCTCTTAAAAATGATTTTACAGTCAGTTGAAACCTTTTTTCCGATGTTATACTTTTAATTCCATCGGGTAGTTTGTTATATAATAATACTGTTTTATGTTCGAAGCTATGTGTGAATAAAGTTTTGTTGTGGCTTATAATGCGTAGATTTGATTTACTTCTTGTATTATGTGTATGTATCTGCGAATTTGTTTCAAATTGAGCAAGTACAATTGTTGTCCTAACTAGAGCTTCATATATATACACACAGGGTAATGGAAGTATTTTTAGTAGTTTAAAATATGGTTTACAGGTGGTGGTGAAAGGAATATTTACTATATAACGAATAGCCCTTTTCTGCAGTCTAAATATTTTGATACATCTTTAGCATTTCCCCAGCTAAGTATACCATAAGACATTACAGAATGAAAATAAGCAAAATAAATAATTCTCAACACATTTGTGTTTACAGACTCCCTCATTGATTTAATAACGAGTGTAATTCTGCTGAATTTGCTGAATTTGTTTTTCCCATTTTAAATGTTCATCTAACCATATTCCTAGAAATTTGGTATTTGATTCATAGAGTAGTACTATTTTAAAGTAATTACATAGCGTTTAGCTCTAAACTTGTAAGTATATCTTAAAGCGCACGTGCATTTGTAATAAAATATGTAAATGAAAATCTTGGTTAACCTAAAAAAGAATAAACTTTTGTGCAAGAGTTGAGAAAGTCAAGTGCACCCCATCAGAAAAGCATGTATCTGACATTTTGAATCACGCATTTGTACCAGTGGAGTAGAAGAGATAAGTCGTGTGTTTTGCGATCGGCGTGTTTTGTGGAATGAAAATAAACAGGCTGCGACAGAATGAAGTGGCAGCTGGAAATGAGGGATTGTGGCACGGGGTGCCTGCACTTTGCATTTGGACGACGACGTCTTCTCACAGTCAGGAGCAAATATAAATGATGGCATCCCTGGGAACAGAAAATAAAAGACGACAAGGGAAAGCATATCTCTGTTGGAAGAGGTGAAAGGGAATGGAGGATGGAGGTTATAAATCGTCTGTTGGAAATGAACGGGGAAGAAGTTATGGTAGTCTGTATAAACACCCTTTGAACGTCGCTCCAGAAGTTTGTAAACCTTGTGGTTTGGTCCTTCGCCTAAGTTTCAAATGTAGCTGGTGGGTGAAATGGAGAATGTCCTTGCATAAGGATTGTATACATTATAAACCTAAGACTTTAACCCTGTAGTAGGGGCTATCCAGTAAGTAACGACCGATTTATCTCCGATCATAATCTCCTTCTCGGATGAATTTACTGATAACTGCTCCATTTATTTTTCTTAATGTGCACGTGGGTTTGTGAGGCTGAACGATATAATTTAAGTTGTCTGATTAATTAATCAAGATCTGTTTGAAGTGAGCTACCAAAGGTTAGAGATTATCGAATAGTATCACTCATAATCTATCACTCTAAATTATAACTATTAATTATGTCTGCAAATTCCTGACGAGAACAAAATTTAGAGACGCACTTGCTATTTATTGACTATTATAAAAGTATTGTAGGGTTTTGTTAGGTTAATTATGTGGATTATTTGGAGTTTATTAGAGTAGTCGTTAGTACAAATGTCCTTCCTTCCGTCTGTTACGTAATAGGCTGTTCCAACTACTGTTTGCTTCCTTGGCTCCACTCATGTAAATAACAATAATAAATAAATTAATGGAACAGCCCTTGTGGAATTTGTAAATAAGGTATTGCATTATTTGTACATGATGTATTGAGTTATTGGCACGTCGCCCATCTTGTTATTTGTGTATGAAGAGTTGTATGTTGGGGTGTGTGAGCGGTTGTTGGAATAGCTCGTTGCAGCTATGGTGTGTGTGTGTGACTAAGCGTGGTGGTGTGTGGACAACCGAGGAGATGGACGACGCTGGACACTGTAAAAGATTATTTTAAGGTATAATAAATATTAATAGTGATTGTGAAATTGTCTTTAATATTGTTCTGAATTGTATATTAAGCCTCTGAGTGAAACCTCCGAGTAATGTGTTCTCGTTCGCCAGCTCAAAAATGGTAACAGTTTTTGATGTGAATGCAATACATTTTTCAGCATTCAGTAAAAATTAAGATCCCGTATAGTGCCTGGCAGCGAGGAATATTACATTTGGTGTGAGAGGTACCGGGATCGGCGAGGAATATTACATTTGGTGTGAGAGGTACCGGGATCGGAAGAAGAAGAAGAAGAAGAAGAAGAAGAAGAAGAAGAAGAAGAAGAAGAAGAAGAAGAAGAAGAAGAAGAAGAAGAAGAAGAAGAAGAAGAAGAAGAAGAAGAAGAAGAAGAAGAAGAAGAAGAAGAAGAAGAAGAAGAAGAAGAAGAAGAAGAAGAAGAAGAAGAAGAAGAAGAAGAAGAAGAAGAAGAAGAAGAAGAAGAAGAAGAAGAAGAAGAAGAAGAAGAAGAAGAAGAAGAAGAAGAAGAAGAAGAAGAAGAAGAAGAAGAAGAAGAAGAAGAAGAAGAAGAAGAAGAAGAAGAAGAAGAAGAAGAAGAAGAAGAAGAAGAAGAAGAAGAAGAAGAAGAAGAAGAAGAAGAAGAAGAAGAAGAAGAAGAAGAAGAAGAAGAAGAAGAAGAAGAAGAAGAAGAAGAAGAAGAAGAAGAAGAAGAAGAAGAAGAAGAAGAAGAAGAAGAAGAAGAAGAAGAAGAAGAAGAAGAAGAAGAAGAAGAAGAAGAAGAAGAAGAAGAGGGGGAGGATGAAGCGAAAGAGGAGGAAGAGGAGGAAAAGGTGGAAAAGGAGGAAGAGGAGGAAGAGGAGAAAGAGGAGAAAGAGGAGGAAGAGGAGGAAGGGGAGGAAGAGGAGGAAGAGATTCCTGACGTGTCCAAAATTGCCTTAAAAAAACATTCTGTGATAATAATGACAAGGCTAAAGGACCACAGTAAATACTTCTGTGACATTGCCACACTCGAAGCAAATTTTAGAAATACCAACCTCTTACTAAGTCCCGCCTTTATGTCGCCACTCTGAACTATATTTGAGCATAATTTCTTAATCTTCATCACCATTATTATCATCATCATCATGCCCGCCTTGGTAGCGTGGTGGTAGCGTGTCTGCCTCACGTTCCAGAGGCCCCGAGTTCGAATCTCGGTCAGGGAGAGTTACCTGGATAAGGTTTTTTCCGGGGTTTTCCCTTATCGTAAAAGACGAATGTCGGGTAACTCTAAGCTCTATGGACCCTGGCTCATTTGAGCATCATTTCACCCATTCCATTCTTCGTCTGATATGACTTAACGCTGGAGGTCGTAAATTACACAGAAAAATTACCAATCATCATCTCAGTGCATAGGCTTCGGCGGCCGGTGTCCTTTGCTACGGTTGCACAGTTGCTAAGGAGCTGTCAAGGAAGAAGTCCTGAAGAAGCCCCACATAGTTGGGACGTAACGTTGACCAGAGGAACAACAAAGACGCGGTCGTACCCGGAAGATCCAGTGACAATGGACACCAATCTACATCATCATCATCATCATCATCATCATCATCATCATCATCATCATCATCATCATCATCATCATCATCATCATCGTCATCACCATCTTCCTTTATTCTTTAGACATTACTACCTGTTGCTGTGTACATAATTTATTATATTGGTTTCAGCGTTTTCTTGGTCTTCCCATTCTCCTCCTTCCTGCTGGTCTATAGTTCATAAAATAGCGTGGTAATATTTCTTTCTTCATTTTTTTGTACAAGCTGAGTCAAATGAAATCCTTAAATATTTTTTAAATATTATTTATTTTGCAGAGGTGGTACCAAGTTGTATCACGTTTCAACATAATCTCCCGCAAGCCCAATGCAAGTCCTCCAACGCTTAAAAAGTACTTAAATGCCTTCAGAAATTCTTTTGCTAGTCCACGCAACCACTCATGCACCGCGTGGTGTACCTCTGACCCATGACTAATCTGTAAACATGCTGCAATGACTCGGCGGTTTTCCTTCACTATGGCTTCAACCGCTGCAATGTTCTGTGGAGTCACAACTCGTTGTGCTTGACCTTGACGTGGAGCATCTTCCACTGAAGTCACACCATTTGCAAACTTCCTACTCCATTCGTAGACTTTCTGCTGTGACAAACATGCATCACCGTACTGAACCTTCATTTGTCGATGAATTTCAATAGGTTTCATACCTTCACTACCCAAACAGAACGCTATTCTTCCCTGGTTCAAGTCGCAAGTGGTGCGGCCATATTTATACTGATACTGCAACGGTATGTGTGCAGCTACACTATGCTGTCACCTACAGGCCATTCTGCACGCTGTTTGTAGCACGCTTACCAACTTAAAGGAGAACGGTGCGAAATTTCGATTTGTTATTACATATTTACACCGTCTTACATGGGTTACCCATTTACTTTTATGTTCTTGTATTCTGTCATTCAGGTCGAATATTTCTATCTCTTCACGTATATCTTAATATAGTTTGTGGTGGATTTTTCTATATCCCGTAATGCTTCTTAGAAATTTCATTTCATTTGCCTGAAGTTTTCTTTTTATCTTTTTCAGCTATGACCCATACTTCGCTGTCATATAGCAGTTTAGATACTGGCATTTGTTTGTAAAATTATAGAACGGTATCTTTACTTACTTTATCTTTAGACTTCTTTCGATTGCTTCATTTATATAGTTGAATGTTCCTTACTTTTTAGTTATGTATGTTGCTTTCTTGTGTGATCTGTAATAATCCAAGGATTTTAAGTCATCTACCGGTTTGATATTATTATTTTATATTACAATGTTGTATCTCATACTCTCTTTACCTTTAAAGGCCGTCACTTTACTTTTATTTGGAAATATAGTCATATTAAACACCTTTAAAATTTGTTTAGCTCGTGTACTGCCTTCCGAAGATTCTTTTCTGACTTAGAGATAATATGAGGATTGCTCAATAAAGAATAATCACAATTTTTTGGCAACGTACATTTACTCATCCTCATAATTTCGATGGTCCTTCTCAAAATAGTCTCCCCTGAATGCGATGCACTTGTCCCAGTGTTTCTACGAGTCTTCAAAACATGCTGGAAACCATTTTTGAGAGATCCTTCAAAATCGCCTCCGCAGCCTTCACCACTGCTACTGATGATGGATAATGCCTCCCACGAAAGCGTTTCTTCAAGTTAGGGAATAGAAAAAAGTCACATGGGGCTAAATACAGACTATAGGGAGGGTGAGGGATGCACTTCACGTTGATTTTTGCAAGGTATTCAGCAACAACATTGGCAATATGCAGCCGAGCATTATCGTGGTGCAGCATCCAACCTGCTTCACGGAAATGTGGTCTTTTGCACCTGATATGGACTTGTAATGTTTTCAGGACATCCCTGTAGTATTGCCCAGTTACTGATGTGTGTGCAGGTACAACATGCTGATAAACCATTCCATGAATATTGTCACACGAGCGTCAGAACTCCCGATAGAACCAGCCAGCAGTAGGGCCAGAATGGAAGTATTCGGCCACGCCTACCCATTTATCTTGTAGCAGTAACGAGGGGTGGCTGGAAAAACGTCACTGTGCCGTCTCTTGCCCCTCCCCCTGCCGTCACGAGATTTCGCGATGACTCACTGAACCGCGAGACTTCCAGAAAACAGCGATATTCCTATAAAAGGGGCTGCAGTGGCGAGTGAGTACAGTTCTTGGCGAGCAGCCGTGAGGAGCACCCAGTGAGGGAACGGACTGGAAGACTGTGTGTGTGCATCGGAGGAATGTACGTAACTGCGAGTGTAGAGTGGAAGTGTGACGGACGAACTGGTGAATTGTAATTGTGTGCGCTACGTAATTCTGTGTAATCGGCAACTGTTCAAACTGTAATTCAGTGTAAATAAAGAACATTTTGAGTCTGTGCAATTGGACTTTAATTTCACGAACCCACAATGTTACAATATCAAAGAATGAGATGGCCATAACTTTCCCAGCAGAAGCAACCACTTTTGCTTTATTGGGGGGTTGGTGGTGAAGGAGATTTCCACACTGTTTGTTCTCAGGATCAAAATTATGTAGCCAAGTTTCATCAGCAGTGATTACGTTTTAAAGAAACACCGGATCTTCCTCTAACATCAACTTTAACTGCATGTTACCTCCACTGCAGCGGTAGGCGATACTGAACATGTCGGAACTTATCTGCTTTTCACAGGGGGGAATCAGTAGTACTAACAATGAAACTACTACGAGGTATTTGCTTCACATTAAGCTAACAGAATATAATAAGATTGAATTTAGTGCGAAAAATTATGACCGTAAAAAATTATGATCTTTCTTTACTATCGTAAATTGTTCATTTGCGAATGTAAGGGATTAGGATTTGTTGTATATATACATATCCTGCTAATCAATTGTCACATAATTTCGTCCTTATAATTGTTAAAAGGTAGCGGGTACTTTTGCAGAGCCGATGTCTGCATTCTTGTTTCAGAATCCATCTAAGTTCGAATAATGGAAGCCATTAATGAAAGTGATGTGCAGTGCTTTGTTGCTCTGTGCACGTATGTAGGCAGGGACGTTTAGAATTTAGGAGACCTTACTGCGCTTGCGCAAGGCCCTAGGTGATGGCCATACAAATTAAACACGAGCAATCAAATCCACGGTTTTGCAAACCTTCTCTCTCTCTCCCAGTAACATGTATGCAGATTTTCCAAAACGGTATGCTAATATGACTTTATGGCAGTTAAACAAATTGTGATTCATTCCCGGCATGCAAATCGCACCGTGTAAACACTCCACAACACGTTACATGTCGCAATTAAACCCAGCTGTGACGGGACCACCGGCCATGTTACTTTCAAAACAAGACAATCTGGGGGTCTTTTCGTCCGTGTTCACCACCGAATTCAAATTAATGGCACTGCTGTTTGTTCGCTACACAGTTTTAAAGGGACAGGCATGACAGAAACTTTGAAAAATGTAACATTTGATGTGTTTTTCTTCTCCCTGTACTGTCGTCTGTGATTTAGGGAATAAAACTCACATAATTTCACCCAACATGGCCATGTTTTGCTGCATTTTCATTTCCTGTCCTATGCACATATACAGCCACAAATGCGATACGCCGATTTGACCTGGAAAACACGACCTTTAATTGCTTATACGTTTCTTAAATCTAAAATTATAATCTTTTAATCCTTGGTAGAATTTCTTAAGCCTACTGTGCTCTTGTCTTCTCATTTTATACGTATCGTTTCTATAAATGCTTATCTTTATTAACAATAAGTGCATTAGAGTTGCCGTTTGTGAAAATAGTAACATAAATAAAGTCATGAATTTTCTTGTGGGGTACAAGAAAATACGAAGTGTGTCGTTGGGAAGTACATAACCCAGACGCACTTTGAGATGCACACAAACCCCACCAGGCACCTTCATGGGGCTATGGAAACTGTCATGTAGGTAGGTAGGTAGGTAGGAGGGTGGGTGGGTGGGTGGGTAGGTGGGTAGGTAGGCAGGCGGGCAGGTAGGCAGGCAGGCAGGCAGGCGGGCGGGTGGGTGGGTGGGCGGGCGGGCGGGCGGGCAGGTAGGTATGCTTTTTTATTATTTATGGGCGGTCTTAGACTGCATATTTTGCGTAAGAGGTCGCTTAATTTCCTTTAGAATCCGTTTCCTCAGGCTTGAAGTTCTCTTATGTACCTAAATATACGACACGGTACCACCGGCTTTATTTCCTTTCCGAAGAAAGCAGTGTTAAGAACTTTTACGACCGAAAAATCCAACGCAGTCTGCTCGGTTTGAACCCTGATGTCTTTTTTTTTTTTTTTTTTTTTTTTTTTTTTTTGTAACTTATGTCCTCCAACGTTAAGTCATATCGAACGGTGAATGAATTGTGTGAAATGATGCTCAAATTAGTCCAGGGTCCATGGAGCTTAGAGTTATCCAACATTCGTTTTGAAGGATAAGGGAAAACCCCGACAAAACTTATCCAGGTAGCTCACCCTGACCGAGATTCGAACTCGGGACCTCTTGAACGTGATGCAGACATGCTACCATCTACACTACCGAGGCGGGGCCCCCCGATACTGGGAAGTATAGGCCGAGAGGACGACCTGTTGTTTCTAAGCATACTTACAAAGCATTGTCCTGGGCCAGGTTTGAACCTGGAACCTTCCGATGAGTTGGCCACCATCTAATCAACTGAATGAACCAGGGTGATTTTGAACATTTCAAGTAACAATAATTTAGATGACCATAAAATAGGCATGGGGGTTGAAAATGTATTATCCGCGAGGATTCAATGCATATAAAATTTTATATGTTCATTAATATATTTTTTCACACTCCCTATGTGTCTCTATAGTTTGATTTGGAAGGTGGACTTAGTATCTTTACCTAGAGTGACCTTTGTGTCTATAACCTTGAGGGGGTACCCCCTGTGAGGTAGATGTGAGTTGAGAAGCGGCAAAGGTGGCCAGAGCTGAGGATAGTCAGGGTCACTAACTGTTACACATTGAAACTCCCCTGAAGGTGCTCACCAAATGTAGCCTTCTAGTGGCTAACACATCATTTCTTGTGCCTGCGACGCTGAGAGCTTCCCCAATCCGAATTACGAGGAATTACAGAAAGCGTAAAATAGCCAACCAAGGTGAAAGGTCAATTAAAGTGAAAGACGAGAATGGAAATTCGGGGAATACAACTATGGTCTCTAGCATTCTCTTAGAGACTAAAGGAAACCTCTAAAAACATCGGATCAAACCTACGGTATTCAGATTGTGGACCACGGACTGTACTGCTTAAGCCGTTCCACTGCCTCTAAATCCAACAACAAATATGTTGAATCCATTGAAACAGTGTCAGTACACAAATAAAAGCGATTTTCCATGTTTTACTAACACATGTAAAGCCTATATGTAAAATCTGTGTAACTGAGACAAAAGACAAATATTAAGCAACCAAATATTAGAGTGCTTCCAGCCAGAGAAGCTGCCCCTTCAATTGTTTATGCTGTACGAGGGTGTGTTAAAATGTAATGTCTCCTATTTTTTTTCCTTAAATAAGTAAGTTATGTGAAAACTTTGAATTTGGCGCAGTTCCTCAAACCTTCTTCTCCAATCCCCTGCAGTAGTAACTTCCTAAGTCAACAGGTGGCAGCACTGCATCCTCTTGCAAAATGGCTGACACCGACATTCGTATTAGACAGCGTTCTGTGATTGAATATTTGACTGCGGAAGGTGAAACGCCAATTCGCATACACGAAAGGATAAAAAATGTGTATGGTGACGCAACGGTGGATGTCAGTACTGTTAGACGATGGGTTCGTCATTGTAACAAAGCTGAAGGGCAAACACCATTGGCAGATGAAAAGCGAAGCGGTAGGCCGGTAACTGCAGTGACTCCATGGAACATTCAGCGAGTCGATGATCGCCGGGTAACAACAGGTGAATTGTGTCGCATTACCTCACTCAGTAAAGGCAGTGTGATGACAATTATTCAACAACTGGGTTACCCAAAAGTTTGTTCACGTAGGGTACCAAGAATTTTACCTGCCCAAAACAAAGAAACAAGGAAAACAATAACCTCCGCACACTTGCAGTGCTTCAATTTGGAGGGAGAGGAGTTTCTGGAAAAAAATTGTTACTGGAGACGAAACGTGGGTTCATTGTTTTAAAGCTGAATCAAAGAGGCAGTCAATGGAATGTCATCACACAACGTCACCGAAGAAAAAAAAAGTTCAAAACTCAGCGGTCGGCAGGGAAAGTTATGGCGACAGTGTTTTGGGATGCAGAGGGAGTGCTTATGATTGATTTTTGCAGCAGGGATGCACAATAAATTCTGTCCAATATATCAGCACTCTCAAAAAGCTGAAAGCACGTCTTCGCCGATTTCGCCCAACAAAAACTATGGCGGATGTTCTTCTTTTGCATGACAATGCAAGAACACGCACTAGCCGTTACACCACTGCAGAAATTGACAAATTGGGATGGCAAGTTTTACCTCAACCTCCATACCTGGAACCATCAGACTTCCATCTGTTCGGGCCACTAAAGGAAGCTCGTCGTGGGTTTCATTTTGAAGATGAGGAGGCTGTGAAAACGTCCGTGCGTCAATGGAATAGGAAGCAAGACCGTGTGTTTTACCACACTGGGATACATGCCCTAGTTAAAAGGTGGACCAAAACTGTGGAAAAGGAAGGAGATTATATTGAATAGTGACAAATTAATCGTCAGTGTTGTAGTTTTCAAGTTTTGTCAATTGTATTCAATTTTCTTGGCAATTAAAAGAGAAAAACATAGGAGGCATTACATTTTGACCCACCCTCGTACCAAATGTTAGTATTTCCTAAGCGTTGAGACGTATTGATCTGCACTGACACAGCGCTGTCTTCGCTCGTTTCTTTGTTTAACAATATTAGCAACTTGACGTACATAAGTGATGGAACACAATTAGAGCACTTGGGAGCTGTGTGTCTGATATCACAGGATAGCCAATTAATTATTATAGATTTCTTCCACTTGTCGATATGAGGCGCTCCTGTCCAGAAGATATGATTGCAGCTGAAGTAAGGAAGCGTACCGGAAAAAATTCCAAACACAGATGTGTTAATGTGAAGTTATCGCACGTATATTTCTGGTTCAGCGTATGCACGCTCTGTTCAGATGCAACCTAATGTTCTGGACAACAGTGTGTCATACATCGGCAGGCGCGAGAAATCATATATAATATATAGATTACTGTGGCAACGAGGAAACTGGGGAAATCGAAATCTCTTTTTTATTCCTCAATAGATACTGCTGATGAACTGGCTTGGATTATAACTATTGCACATGTTGATTAAAATCAGTAAAATGTTGCTTATCTTTAATTTTCGTGGCAGGTTTTGCAAAACGCAACGTGACGTAAACCAAAACTATGAATATGTCGTTATTTTTATTTATATTTTCATTCATATTCATTTTTATTAAACTAAAGTGAGACTGTTTTTCAGTAGTAACTGCAATAATATGGTCGAAAATTACGTACACATAATTTGGCAACTCTCTACCGCCTCCGTGAGGCCGGAGCCTGGCTGGAGGTACCCGATTTTCCGCGGGTGTGGGGAACACACAGCCCCCTCGATTTCAACCCAATCTGAATTATGATATATAAGGGCGCTCAACTATGGCGGTCATCAGCACCCTTTAAAAAACTAGACATGGCAAAAGCCAGATATAAAACTTTCTAAAAACTATACAAGTGTAACAAAACATATTAAAAATACACGTACATAAAAACATCAATCAAAACCTACTAAAAATTTCGTTCACTAAATCCTAAACTCTAAACTAGACAATAATCTATAAACCTTCTCCACGGGTCTCCACGCACGGCTTACACGTGGGTGGGCCTGTTGACCGTCTCCCTCAGTCACGAAGAGGAGCCCACACGAGGGAGACTGTAACTCGGGACCCCGGGTGCGCCAAACCCGTACCTACCGAAGTAGGCCCCTGGGGGGAACCCAATCTGAACAACTCACCTTTGGGAGGCTCTCGAGATTTCGGCCAGAGGTTCCTCTCGTAACTTCAGAGGTACCACAAGTGCTGAAGAGTTCATAGCGCCCGAGCCACGACAGCTGAAGGGGACGGATCACCTCCCCTACGAGAAACCGTTTACACTGGCCTGCCGGTGCCTTTTAAACTGTTCAATTATAGGGACTGTGCCCTCTGCACTGTCGTGACTCTTTGGATCGGCCGTATTCTGTCTCCTCTGGTGCCATTTTCCCCCTCTGAGGACTCTCACTTGGGATGGGCGTAATAGTTCAAGACCTACACATCCATCCATAGCATAATTCAATCCAAAACCCTTTAACTGGAATATGTTTCCTAAATTTGATCTCTTAAAAATTACTGTGACTTTTTCACTAAAATACCATGTGTTTAAGATGTTCCGTGATATATGAAATGCATATTCTGAATAATCTGAGAATGTTCTCTGAAGTGCTCTTCTTTCTGGATGACTGCATAATTGGTAAACTGTAAGAAATAGACAATACTTTACCATACTTGCTATTTGGATATATTACTATTTTTCAAAGTGCTTTATTTCGAAGACATTCCTTAATATTTCTCAGAATTTTCCAACACTTATAGCTTTCTCAAAGAGGAAGCCATCGTTCATTCTTTTATTTCTTGTACATGTCCGTCGTCCTCGTTTGGGCTGACTGTATAAGCCTAAATGTTTTTGCAGCGTGCCCAACCGTTAATGGTTTTAACACAGATAGGGCCTTTTATCGGGAATTGATATTAGGTTATTACATTGAATTTTGTTATGAGTAGGGGGCGGATTTTGCCCTATTTGCCTATTTTATTCCTTTATTCAGAAACGTAGGCTTAAGTTATAAGCACGTTTCCTACAATTATTAGCTTAATTTCTTAGCTTTATAGTGCCTATAAATGCCTTTTTCATACGTCTGTGCCTATTCTGCTTATTAGTGCCTAAAACTGCCTTTTTAGTCAATTTCTTCTGCTTGTAATTTGTGACAACAGCTTTTGCATTCCTTGGATTCAACGTACAGTTTTTGGGGAAGAGAAATTTCTTACTGCTGCACATTGGATATATAAAAAGAGGTTTATTAAGGCAACACATCTGTGCAAATTGGCCCAAAACTTATAACAATACTAAATTTAGTTTTTTTGTCTTAAAATTAATGTAGACGTACTTGAAAAATATCAAGGTTTTTTTTCTAGCGGCACTACAGAAAACGTCACATGACTATTTAAATAACCTTACACCTCTATCGTAGCTGCTATTACGTAATTTTAACCTCAGATTTCTCAGATTCTATATTTTCTACATTTTCCTAACCTCAAAATGCCCCACAGGATGCAGTTTTCTATTAATCTGTATGAAACTCTAAACATGCGTGTAAGGACAACTGCATATTAAATGTACCTATTTACATTTGTTGTGTTTTTGTTATTGTTATTGAAAAGTATTTTAATCCTTACTTCTTACTGAAAACGTCTAGGAAAATAAAAATTGTTAAATAGGTATAATTATTTTTTCCCTTCGTTGATATGGCGAAGACAAATATTTCACATAGGTAAAGGTCATTAATAGGTTAAAATGGGTACAGAAACTTACACCCCAAGCATTAGTTTTTAAAATTACAATATGTGGTACATTTTTAAGATTGCCTGTAATTTAGATATACACAGTCAATTTCTCAGAAACTATTGTAACCAGAAAGCTGCAACTTGGTATTATTCCATTGCTGATCGATCAAATGAATTTAAACAAATCTAGCAAAAGCTTCAGATATTTCAATTTTCGCCCGTAAGCCTTCCCAAACCCATGTTTTTGTTTTTTTGACATAGTTAATTACTCCACACCTTTCTGCACATTATGGTTCTTACCTAGTTAAGTGGCTTTATATGTCTTTTAATTATACGACAACATCTGTTATTCTAACTTGTTGTGGAGCCATTTATGAAATCTGGAATAAATGTAGAACTATTTCTTCTAGGGAATCGTTTAGCGAATTTTATGCAGCATATGTTGCGATGATTGTCATTTTGTTATAGTGCATTTTAGGAGCCATTTTATTCAAAGTGTTAAGTGTTTACTTAGGAAATATTTAGTACCTATTTAAGTGCCTATTTGGCCCACTTATAGTGCCTTTTTGCCTGCGTATTTCACCATTTTTACTGCCGCTAAATCCGATTCCTAGTTATAATGTAACACTTTTGTTCATCTGCGTGTATAGAAAGGATGCAAAATCCTATGCACGCTCGTGTTTTGTTTCATAGAGTTTTAATTTGAGGTGAAATTTCGCTTCTAAACAGCTTGGAATGAGCTTGTACATCTAAACACAATGACTTTTCAATGTCATCACATAGTGACCAGCTGTTTAAAGACTTAACTATCGCTTAAAGCATACGTCATTGCCATATTTCCCTTGCAACTGCAATAAAATAACTTCTGCAAAAGTTTATATGTATTAATATGAAGCAAGTAAAGGAATAAATATTAATAACAATATCTTGTAGAGAGGCACACGTTACATTTTTATTATGTGCCTGCAGGAATCAACTGTTAATTTTATGTCTTTGCTTTTTCCTCCTCTTTTGTTTATTTATATCTGGCAATGTTTAGGGATGCAGTTGTTATTTTTCCACAACAATGTTTATCTTATATAATTTGAACATACACATTTAATAGAATTGTTATTTATATTACTTAAATAATAAAATTTGTGAGAAAACACAGTCAAGATGTTGCATCTCTTTGATATTGTCTGTTTTTTTATATTTTTGCCCGTAATACCACTAACAATGGAATTTTATACACAGATGAGGAACGAAGAGCTCCAGAGTTTAGAAGCAGGTTATAACTGTATTTAGAGAGCTCACCTCGTTCAAGAGGTCCCGAGTTCGAATCTCGGTCAGGGTGAGTTACCTAGATAAGGTTTTTCCGGGGTTTTCCCTTATCCTTCAAGACGAATGTCGGGTAACTCTAAGCTCCATGGACCCTGGACTCATTTGAGCATCATTTCACCCAACTCATTCACCGTCCGATATAACTTGACGTTGGGGCGGACGTAAATTACAAAAAAAAAAAAAAAAAAAAAAAAAAAAAAAAATATTCACCGACACTCGCTGATATACAAACTATTTTTAAACATATTCTAATACCTGCTTCATGTAAATGGAGATTTCGTTGCACAGTGCGATCCATATAAATCTGAACCATTTAAATAGGCCATAAATTGTGGACCAATAATAGGAGATACGTACATTTTTTGGAGGATATAATACACAATTGGAAGATTACATTACACTATTTACATCTCAGAGAAAATGTTGGAAGTGTCCTCCGCCAGCATCTATACATTTTTGTACTCGTCTCACCATATTCTTTGAAGTTTTACGGAGAGTATCCTCGCCAATGTTACTTATTTCGGTCCGAATGGATTCCTTGAGAACACCAATTGTCCGTGGCCTATTCTTGTACACACTTTTTATAGATACCCCCACTTAAAACAATCCGTTGAGGTTAGATCAGGGGATCTGTGGGACCACAGACCTTTTGAGATTATTCGATTATCAAAGAAATTGGTTTCAAGTTCCATGGTGTCATATGTTGGATAGGTTGCTCCATCTTGCTGGAAATAACGTTCTCTTAATTTGATATTATTACCGTCAAACTTCTGAGAATATGGAGAGACGAGTACAAACATGTATAGATGCTGGTGGAGGACATATCCAACATTTTCTCTGAGATGTAAATAGTGTAATGTAATCTTCCAATTGTGTATTATATTCTCTCAAAGTTGCATAGGTGTCCTATTATTGGTTTATAAGTTATGGCCTATTGAAATGGTTCAGATTTATATGGATCACACTGTATTTCAAGGAAAACATATTAAATTTACACCTCAGTCAAATATTTTAAAGGGTTGCTAAGTAACGTCATTTAAGTTTTTTTTTTTGCATCAAAAAGATAAAATAGAAAAGTAGTGGAGAAATCTCTGGCATGGTGGTTTAAAAATGTGACCTTTTGGTATATTGTAGTTCAACTGGATCTTTATTTGTTTGTGTAGTAGTGTTTTGCCTGTCTATACCATTGATAATTTTTAAAAACCTTTTCTCGGAATGCTATATATTTACTTGCTACCAATGCAGTTACTTACAGCTGGATACGATATTAAAAGGTCCATTGATATTCTAAATATTGTAATTAAGTGTTTTTGAACTGAACACAGCCTAATTCTTCGCCCAATATTTTGTGCACTGTCCAGTTCTAAGAATTAAATGAAAATCTTTTGGATTGTTGCATAATAATCAAATTTACTTTTTAAATGTTACAAATTCTGATTCCATAATGGTGATAATGAAAGAAATTCAAGTACCACCTGCTAAACGGTGAATAACATATTTAGAAGGTAGAATACGGGGGTGATCTGAAAAGTTTCCTACCTCAATACAAAGTTGGCAGCACTCGTAAATAAAAGCTAGTGAATTTTGTCAATCTGTTGACAGTTACTCACCGAAATTTCAGTCATTTTGGAAGCTTTTGTTTATAATAGACCTTTGAGTGTGTTGATGTGTGTGCTTTCATGAAAATGAACCACATCGAGTATCCAGCTGTCATTAAATATTTGTTTTTAAAAGGCAATACGCCTACGCAAATAAAAAATGAGTTGGATTCTGTGTATGGGAGCACAGTAAAATTTTGAACAGCTGAATTGAAACGTGGCCGTAAGAGCTTGGGAAACGATGAACGTTGGGGAGTTCCAAAAATGCAACTACCGACGAAAACATCGCCAAAGTTCACCAAGTGGTGCTAGACGACCGCAGAATTAAAGTGAGAGCGATAGCAGAGACTATGAACATGTCAAAAGAACGTGCTTGTCACATATTAAGTCAACATTGAGACATGAGAAAGCTGTCCGCGCAATGGGTGCCGCGTCTGCTCACGTTACACCAAAGACCTGTTCGAAAGAACGTTTCCAACGCTCTTCTGGCGCAGTTTAGGCGCAATAAGTTCAAGTTTAGGCACCGATTGACTACTGTAGATGAAACTTGGCTACATCATTATACGCCCGAAACAAAAATACGGTGGAAACAGTGGACTGCAAAGGGACAAATGGCTCCAGAAAAAGACCGTTGTTTTTTTTTCAGCTGGGAAAGTGATGCTGACTGTTTTTCTGGGATATTCATAGAGTTATTTTAATCAATTATCTTCAAAAAGGAAACTCCATTACAGGAGCATACTACGCATCATTACTTGACAAGCTGAAGGCAGTACTTGCGGAAATACGGCCACATTTGTAGAAAAAGAAAGTCCTGTTTCACCAAGACAACGCACCGTCTCACATCTCAGCGGTTGTAATGGCAAAGATCCACGAATTACGTTTTGAACTGTTGGCTATCCGCCTCATCTGAAAATTGCGCTCGGAGGACAGAGATTTTCTTCAAATTAAGAGGCAATCACCTTCGTGAACAGTTATTTTGCAGAGAAAAACGCTAAGTACCGTTTGGATGGGTTACAGAGATGGGAGCATCGCTGGGAGAAGTGTGTAGAGTTACAAGGAGACTATGTTGGAAAACGCCGAGTAATATTTGGACGGGTTACAGAGATGGGAACATCGCTGGGAGAAGTGTATAGAGTTACAAGGAGACTATGTTGAAAAACGCCGAGTACTATTTGAACGGGTTACAGAGATGGAAGCATCGCTGGGAGAAGTTATAGAGTTACAAGGAGACTATGTTGAAAAACGCCGAGTACTATTTGGACGGGTTACAGAGATGGGAGCATCGCTGGGAGAAGTGTGTAGAGTTACAAGGAGACTATGTTGAAAATCACCGAGTACTATTTGGACGGGTTACAGAGATGGAAGCATCGCTGGGAAAAGTGTGTAGAGTTACAATGAGACTATGTTGAAAAACGCCAGGTACTATTTGGACGGGTTACAGAGATGGGAGCATCGCTGGGAGAAGTGTGTAGCGTTACAAGGAGACTATGTTGAAAAACGCCGAGTACTATTTGGACGGGTTACAGAGATGGGAGCCTCGCTGGAAGAATGTGTAGAGTTACACGGAGACTATCCTGAAAAACGCCGAGTACTGTTTGGACGGGTTACAGAGATGGAAGCATCGCTGGGAGAAGTGTGTAGAGTTACAAGGAGACTATGTTGAAAAACGCTGAGTACTATTTGGACGTGTTACAGAGATGGGAGCATCGCTGGGAGAAATATGTAGAGTTACAAGGAGAGTATGTTGAAAAACGCCGAGTACTATTTGGACGGGTTACAGAGATGGTAGCATCGCTGGGAGAAGTGTGTAGAGTTACAAGGAGACTATGTTGAAAAACGCTGAGTACTATTTGGACGTATTACAGAGATGGAAGCATCGCTGGGAGAAGTGTGTAGAGTTACAAGGAGACTATGTTGAAAAACGCTGAGTACTATTTGGACGTGTTACAGAGATGGGAGCATCGCTGGGAGAAATATGTAGAGTTACAAGGAGAGTATGTTGAAAAACGCCGAGTACTATTTGGACGGGTTACAGAGATGGTAGCATCGCTGGGAGAAGTGTGTAGAGTTACAAGGAGACTATGTTGAAAAACGCTGAGTACTATTTGGACGTATTACAGAGATGGAAGCATCGCTGGGAGAAGTGTGTAGAGTTACAAGGAGAGTATGTTGAAAAACGCCGAGTACTATTTGGACGGGTTACAGAGATGGTAGCATCGCTGGGAGAAGTGTGTAGAGTTACAAGGAGACTATGTTGAAAAACGCCGAGTACTATTTGGACGTATTACAGAGATGGAAGCATCGCTGGGAGAAGTGTGTAGAGTTACAAGGAGACTATGTTGAAAAACGCTGAGTACTATTTGGACGTGTTACAGAGATGGGAGCATCGCTGGGAGAAATATGTAGAGTTACAAGGAGAGTATGTTGAAAAACGCCGAGTACTATTTGGACGGGTTACAGAGATGGTAGCATCGCTGGGAGAAGTGTGTAGAGTTACAAGAAGACTATTCTGAAAAATAAAAAACAATTCTGAAAAAAATGATTGTATATTTATTAGGTCGGAAACTTTTCATACAATCCTTATAGATTAATAATTTATTTGCTTTACTTTAATTCGCATACGCATAAAAAGTACTACATCTTCAAAAAATTGTCAGTTTGGTCCAGATAGCTCATTTATGCCCGTCTCGGTGACGTGGTGGTAGCTAGTCTACCTCACGTTCAAGAGGTCCCGAGTTCGAATCTCGGTCAGGGTGAGCTACCTGGATAAGGTTTTTCCAGGGTTTTCCCTTATCTTAAAAGACGAATGTTGCGTAATTCTAAGCTCTATGGAACCTGGGATCATTTGAGCATCATTCATCGTCCGATATGTCTAAATGTTGGAGGACGTAAATTACACAATAAAATAGGTAATTTAATAGCATTTATTAAGTTTATTAGGTAACCAGCTGATGTTATATAGTCCAATACCATTCAAATAGAAGACCCTTTGAAAAGCTTCTCTTTAATTCAGCTCAGCAGAATATTAGTCAAAGAATCAGGTAGGAAAGACATTACGAAAAAAGTACACTCAGGGACAGATTCTGGACTTAAATGACAAGAGATTTTTTTGTATTTGAGTTTCCATCTTTACAGACACGTGCGTACGCATACACACAAAAGAATATTGAGAAAGTCTTGCAAAACATCAGGTTTTATAAGTAAGCTGAAATTTTAAGGCTCCATGGGTAGGAGGAAAAGAGTATCTCTGAGGTACAACATCGAGAAAAGGACAATATAAGTTTATTAAAATGCAAAATAGAGCAGGAAAGAGAAACTTCTTACTAAAGCCCAAGAATCGGGGTTTCAATAAGATCAGACAAAGCTAAAGAAAGAAAGCTACAGAGAGGAAACAGCTTCTCTTGTGAGGAGTTTCGCTTTATATGGTCTTAAGCCGACATCCGAATGGTACACGAGTCTAGAATTTTCTGTTTCTGTATCCTCATTTCATTGCCTCCCAAATACTATTGGGCATGCCATAAGGGCATACCACTGGAAGCTATTGTTAGAATGCAATAATGGTTTAAAAGGAAATTCAGTATATATGAAAGAAATGAAATGGTTGATTGTAAATATATCATTAATGGGGTCAAAATTTATTTACATTTATTTAATAAGCTTGGTTTTTATTTATTTTTATTTATTCCATTCATACCCCGCCGTTAATTGCAAAAGTCATATCGGCGGCCGTTGTCATTTGGAACATATCGAAGGTGTTAACTTGTATTCCTTGGGTTTTAATCATTAGATCACGCACACATTCATACTTCCAGACTCTGGAGAAGATGAGGAATTATCTTGGTTAATTATCTTGAAGAAAAATGCCCACCCTCACCGCCGGGGATCAAACCCGAGACCCCTATCATGACAGGCAGGTGCTTCACCGACTGAGATATTGGGCCAGCCTTTGTTTTTATTTATTTCACACACATAAGCAATAGAGTAATGTAGTTGCCTAAAATAAGACCTGAAGCTTTCCTGATAACGAATATGCCCAAGTTCTTCTCGGGACGCAAGTAGGCTGAAAAGACGATTAGAAATCGACGTTTCGGGAGCTTAAATCTCTCCCAGCATCAGGATATTTATTAAATGTTATAACTACAACTGAATCACTCGATATAACACAAGTATAAACAAAGACAAAACACTATCAAATTCGCATTACTGAACAAAAGATAGTACACTAAATGCCAGGTCAGGAGATGGCGTGAGTATAGAAAATTGTGTCAAAGAAACGTAACTACGTAACTTGATTATCAAACTGTATTAATCTGTGCTTCTTAGCTCGACGGAGTTCCATTTTTAAGGCCGGTTTCCAAGAGGAGCTCAACTGAAACCCGGCATCACGATTAAGCGTACCTTCTCTCGGAGGAAATGGCCAAGACCTCCTTAACTCTTCGCTCCCAGTAAATGTTGCATTTTGCAAAGATGGTAGTCTCTCGAAAATTGGTTCCATGGTCGTTATTAAACCGTGTTGACAACATACCTGAGGATGGAAATTAAATTGTTTTTTTTACATCAGCCGTGTGTAGGCCAAATTATGGCCAAATTGTCTCATGTATTTTTTCGGATTCCTAATGGTTTACCGGAGAAAATACGAGTCACTTGGAGAATTAATTGATTGGTAGCTGAATGGTTAGAGCAACTGGACGGAGACCGGGAGATGCGTGCTGAAATCCCGGCCATGGCATTGAATTTTTTCCGTCTGACTTCACTTGTCCAAGATGCCTGAGAATGTTTGTAAAACAGTCGGCTATCGCTTATATATAATAATTAACTAGTGTATATTTAGAACAATAAAAGGTCCATCAAATGGGAAAGTTCAAAGCAATCGTGATTTCAGTGTGACAAATCGAGCATTTTAATACCTTTTCTAATATAGATATATTTTTACTTTCCTTATTATCACCAGTTTTTAATTATTTCAGTTCGTTTATGTGTTTTTGCACATATAAGGTACATACATATACACCAACGCCCAAGACGGGTCTCGAAACCGCGACCTTCTACGCGGTGGACGCTAGACACATACAGATATACTAACGACGGCTATGGAGGCCGGCAATAAAATATCTGTGCTTAATCACAAAGAATTTGAACCCGATATTAAGTGGCAGAGTGGTAACGTAACCTGTATAATACCATTTAGCCAACGCTAACTTGTACCGTGTGAACCAAATAAACCTGAACCACTTGAATAGGCCATAACTTCCCTTTGAAAGCTCCTAGAATGTAGGAATTTGTTTTAATGATCTCAGTAGTTTTGGGAGAATAGACAACAACGTCAATTGTTGACAATTGACAGTCTTAAATGTGCAACCATAACAGCATCATGCAGTACTCAATAACAGGGTGTGTTTACATTTTTAAAACATATTGGAAGAAAAATTGCTTGGTAACAAGACAAAGGGAATTTCGAAGAGACTTTAATGTACGCGATTTTCCGACAAAGGCAACAATTTTATCGCTCGTAAGAAAGCTGGAGACTCATTAGTGAGAGTGGAAAACATAGACCGCCATTGAGTGCAGAGACTATTACAGATGTTCGCAGGAAGCTGTTGAATTCTCCAAACAAATCGTTGCGTCGATTGAGCCAGGAATCAGGGTATTCATATGGAACATGTCAAAGAGCTGCGACCTTACAGGCTGCATATGGTGCAACAAATGAAAGAAACAGAATATGTTACTATCGATGGTTTCAGGGTAATTTTATTCCACGTCCAGACATTCTCTCCATAACGTGGTTTACAGATGAGGCATGGTTCCATCTGTCAGGCTACATAAACACATAAAACACCAGATATTGAGCTGCTGTAGACTCCCAAGTGACCCACGAAACTCCACTGCATGATGAAAAGATTGGAGTATGGTGCACGGTGTCAGCTTCCAGGATCGTTGATCCCACTTTCTTTGATACGCCTACAGACATGGAATTCTATATGGGCATCTTTAATACTGTCGCGAGCCCATTGTTGATCGAGGTGGCGCTGGAGTTCAAAGAGACAAACGTGCAGTGTGTAGATGAAGGTTCGCTGAAACGCCGGGGGGGGGGGGGGAAGGTACGGATTTCTCGAGAGTTTTAGTTCTTTGTTCTAAACGCGTTTGGATTGTTTGAGAAATTTCTGGACTGTGAGTAATCTATAAAAAGGCAGCCCGCCCGATACAATATTCAGTACAAAGACATCTCCGTCTCACACAACAGTGGTGTAGGCGTTGGCGGATCTCCGTTAATCCGGACAAAAGCCACGCCATACTTTTACAATGCGCCACACCCCCGCAGACTGCCCCAACTTCAGCTACCGAGGTCGAAGAATAGAGTGGACTAACTCTGTCCAGTACCTAGGTGTCAACTTAGACAGGGGTCTAACTTTTCGCCAACACATCAGGGACCTATCGGCGAAGGTACAGGGAGCAATTGCTTCCCTGTATCTAATGCTGGGGTCAACCTCGATGCCAGTTCGCATGAAGTTATACCTCTTCCGAGCGCTGGTAATCCCGGTTGTGCTTTACGCCTGCGAGATCTGGGGCATGGCCGCAGACAGCTGGCTAGCATGGCTCCAACGTGCACAGAATAGAGGACTTAGGTCTATATATTCTGTGGGACGTTATTTTCCTACCAGGTTGCTTCACGAGGCCTCGAGTCTTCCATACGTGGAGGATGAAATTAGGTGCCGGGCATCAAAATTATACGCAAGTTTACCCAACCACAGAAGCGCCTTTGTCAGATCCTTGGGAGATTATGACCCCACTAGAAGTCGTTCTAGACAGCACCGGTTACCCCGCATGGCTTGCGGGCATCCGAGATAACCCAGGAGCTAATCCGAACAGCAGCTAAAGTTGAGCTCCACATAATCCTTCCAAGCTGCTTCGCATCAAAGTTATTCCCCAAAGTAAAAAACAAATGAAAACACCAGGGTGCAAGGTGTTGCATACTGTCCTTCAACCCCCAGGTACATCTTGTAACCTCATAAATAACACCATTCTAAAAACCCACACTTCACCCTACAATATCCCGAAATCTACCTTACCTGCGGTAAAACCCTTAACGGGTGGGCACGCAGCAAAAACCTTCTGGCTATATACAGCCAGCCAGCACCACATGGCATGGCAATAGTCAGTCGTTAATTGAACTCGCATGCGTGGACTGCTGATGAGCTGTGTCGATGACCTTGTAAGTTGTATTGTGTATGTGACGTAATTTTGAACTGTTGTATACGAAGTGTGTTTCTACGGAAATAAAGTGCAATTTTTGGTGTTTGTAACCTGGACGTTTGATTTCACGAACCCACAAAGTCACAATACATTTGTGTAGTAGCTGGATGATATGGAATTGAGAGAAGGTTATTTCCAGCAAGATGAAGCAACATGTCATACATCCCATGACACTATGGAACTTGTAACCGGTTTCTTTGATACTCGAATAATCTAAAAAGGTGTGTGGCCCCCCAGATCCCCTGATCTCATCTCATTGGATTTTTTCTTGTGGGGGTGTCTAAAAATAGAGTGTACAAGAATAGGCCACGGACAATTGATGTTCTCAAGGAATCCATTCGAACCGAAATAAGTAACATTAGCGAGGATACTCTCCGTAAAACTTCAGAGAAAATGGTGAAACGAATGCAAACATGTATTGATGTAGGTAGAGGACACTTTCAACATTTTCTCTGAGATGTAAATAGTGTAAAGTAATTTTCCAATTGTGTATTATATTCTTCCAAAGTAGCACGTATGTGTTATTATTGTTTCAAAAGTTATGGCCTATTGGAATGGTTCAGGTTTATATGGATTGCTCTGTATAATATAAACTCGCAGCTTTTTTTATGAATATGATAGCTTTATGGTTTTTCACTCCCCTTGCTGGCGAAAATACAGTATTCACTTTGAAAAGCTGAGTTAATTAATACATATATTCAAGATAGAAATCACAAAAATGTTATGTTGCATTAAGATCCTATACAATTTAATCTTTTTAATACATTGCATGGGGATATTTGATATTTCTATGTTGGTTTCGTAGCAAAATGTGCTTTTAGGTAGTAGATGAGTAAATGTTGGTTCATGTATACCCTTAGTGGTATTGGCTTCATTAGTGTTGCTACTGGGCACTAAGTCTAATGATCACCGTGTTTGTAGCGTTCACAACGGAGCAATAAAAGCATCTAATACTGCAATGGAGAGGATCGAACCAAAAACTTGCGAACACGGGACCTCCCCACGGGCTACAATGGACTTGTCATTATTTGGCCATTTCCCACCCGTCACCAGAATGTCATTAATCAAACCCTGGTCTGCTTGTTTACATAACAGATGCCGATTTTATTTATTATCTTCTGCTATACCCTCTGCATGACGCCGTGGGACACTGCCCGCAAAATATTCCCCCCATGGTTTGCAGTAAAGTTTGCGTGAGCACACTGTAAACAATCAAGCGAGTTCTCTTTTATACCTTCATACCATCAAGAATTAAATTCCAGATAAGGAAAGTTAAAATACCTAAACCGGAATTATTACATCTAAATTGTCAAAGTGAGCTACGTTTTGCTTACATAGTTTTTAAAACACTACTTGAAAATATGCTAAAGTTACATATTTGGTTTCTTCGCCAACTGAGATTATAACGTTCAGTCATACTGATTTAATTTTTGCAGCGCCTAGGTGACATAGAGTGTTTAAAACGCTACATTTTAGTGAGGGCTGTTCAATATAGAACTATCACAACTTTTTTTTTTCACAACTTACCTTTACACATCCTCATACTTTTGATGGTCCTTCTCAAAATAGTCTCCCAGAATGCGATACACTTGTCCCAGTGTTTCTGCCAGTCTTGAAAGACATGCTGGAAACCATTTTTAAGAGATCCTTCAAAATCGCCTCCGCAGCCTTCACCACTGCTTCTGATGATGGATAATGCCTCCCACGAAGGCGTTTCTTCAAGTTAGGGAATATAAAAAACTCACATGGGACTAAATCCGGACTATAGAGAGGGTGAGAGGTAAACTTCACGTTGATCTTTGTAAGATATTCAGCAACAACATTGGCAATATGCGGCCGCGCATTATCGTGCTGCAGCATCCAGCCTGCTTCAAGGAAATTTGGTCTTTTGCGTCTGATATGGACTTGCAATGTATTCAGGACATTCCTGTAGTATTGTCCAGTTACTGATGTGTGTGCAGGTACAACATGCTGATAAACAATTCCATGAATATCAAACAATGAGACGACCATAGTTTTCCCAGCAAACGCACCCACTTTTGCTTTTGGGGGGGGGGGGGGAGTGGTGATGGAGATTTCCACACTGAGCTTTGCTGTTTGCTCTTAGGATCAAAATGATGTATCCAAGTTTCATCAGCTGTGATTACCTTTGAAAGAAACTCCGGATCTTTCTCTAACATCAACTTTCACTGCATGCAGACCTGCATGCGAATGTCCTTTTGTTCGGGAATCAACAGTCTTGGAACCCATCGCGTACAAACACGTCTCATGTGTAATGTTTCTGTCACCAACGTGTGCGTGGCACCCAATGAAATGTTCAGTATATTAGAAAGTGATCTTAAGGTAATTCATCGATCCTCACTCACAATGGCAGCAGCAGTGTTGATGTTTTCTTCTGTAAGAGCAATAACTTTAATACCGGGTCCACCTCCCTTTAAAATTGATTGTCTCCCCTCTTTAGACATTTTAAACCACCTTCGAACTGTGTTGTAGGGAAGAATAGACTCTCCATAGGCCTCCTGTAACATTGTATAAGCCTCAACTGAAGATTTGTTGACACGAAAGCAGAATTTCAAAGCCGCATATTGTTCCTCGCGTGTTACCTCCATTGCAGTGGTAGGCGATACTGAACATGTTTGAACTTGCCTGGTTCTTACAGCCGGGAACCAAGAGTACCAGCAATGAAACTACTACGGCGTGTTTGTTTCACATTAAGCTAACAGAATATAACAAGATTGAATTTTAGTGCGAAAATTATGACCGTTAAAATATTATAATCATTCTTTATCGAGCAGCCCTTTAGTAATTGCTGGGAGAAGTGTGCACAGTTACAAAGAGACTAGGTTGAAAAATAAAAAATAAAAATTCTGAAAAATGTATTGTTTCTTTATTAGCTCGGAAACTTTTTTGACCACCTTGATATATTAAATGTGCATTGTATAGTGTTTTAACAATTGCTGTTAATAAATTATGCTAAATATGGAATTTGGAAGGTTTAGCAACGCATGTCTGAGAGTTTATGTGGCAGTACTTACAGATGTTACCTGCAAATTTCATTTATATAGATTCTCTTCTAAATCAAGAGAAATAATGGTGATGAATGAGAACAGGGTTTCAAAATTCCGCTTTGGGAGTTAAAAGCTCTCATTTCAGAAATAACAGTCGTTTGCCTAACTACAGGAGGACGACTGCTGTTCTTTGATCCACGTACGAACTAAAAAGAAGCGTATATAACAAGTTTAAAGTAAGTAAAATTTTCCTGATTGAAATACAGTGTACTGTCCTACTGCAGAACAAGTACAAGGGAAAGGAATTTAATTTAGTAGCTGGAGAAGTAATTTTCTGGCTCTACTTCATGGGTCAATTGTAATTGCTAACACTCAGCTAGCTGGTTCTTTGATTCCTTTTGAGACACCAAACTGTATTTTTAGTAGAGATCTGTCACAAAACAGCTGTTTCAGTAAGAAATCAAGTAACATTATTTTCTTATAAACACATAAAATATGAATCGATTAAGAGAGAAGCAAACAAATGTATACAGATATAACAATTTGTAAATTACAGCTATAAATTGACCGGGATCAGACAATCGGGGTAAGTATTAAAAATTCTTTTGAATTAGTTAAAAAGATTGACAATGTTAAATTACCTAAAACTGATAAACTTGTTTCTTTTGATATAACTGCCTCATTTCCTTGTAGTCCTATAGAAAACATTTTAATTTATTTAAAAAATTTGTTAAATTCAATAATTTTACATGAGGACTTAATAGTTGATATTGCTAAAGTTACTGAATTTTGTTTAGATCAAAATTGTTTCACTTTTAATGGTGAATTTTTTCAACAAACTTCTGGATTAGCAATGGGTAATCCTCTTTCACCTTTACTTGGTGACCATTTTATGAGGTTTTCCTTTTTTGAAATGCAATTCACTAAAGCATTTCCTTTATTTTTTAAAGTTTGGTATAGATATGTTAATGATATTTTTGCTATCTTCCCTGATAAACTCATAAACGATACTTTAAAATTACCAAATTTGCAAGATAATTCTATAAAATTTACATTAGAAACCGAAATTAATAGATTCCTTCCTTTTCTAGATCTGAAGATATTAAGGAATAATAAAAAATTAAACTTTGTTATTTATAGGAAGTCTACTCATATTGATAATTGCATAAAAATAAAAGTTTTAACCCTTTTTCAAATAAATTTGTTGTTTAAAATAGTTTGATTTTTTAGATTAATAAATATACCTCTGAATAAAGATTAATTTAATAAAGAATATAAGCATATTTTAATACTGCTTTAATTAATGGTTTACAAATGAAAAATTGAAAAATTCAAATAACAAAAAACTGTAAATGATATTACATACCATCCTTGGGTTAATAAACATTTTCAAAAGATCTTTAAAGAATTTGGTATAACTTTAGTTCCTTAAAATATACATAGTATTACAATTTTATTCCATTTATCTAAAAAAATAAAATTCCTAATAATAAAAACCTGGTATTTATCAGTTTAATTGTGTACAGTGTGTTAAAGTTTATATGGGAAAGACAAAACGTAATTTAGAAACCAGAACGAAAGAATATTTTCGTAACATTAAGCATAAAAAAAACTGATAAATCGGCCGTAGTAGATCATTTTTGGTCATTTAACCAAAAAAATAAATCCTGAAGTTAATTATTAAAACAATTAAATGGTCCGATAGATTTAATGGATTGGGAAAATGTATTTTAAAAAACAAACATGGCATAATGAATTTTTAAATACCAACAGTTGATTCTGTTTCTAAATTTGTTTTATTTTTACATTTTCGTAGTACTAACAAAAGCATATCAATATCTAGCGTTCGTAACGATGACGACAGCTTTGATTCCGGCTGTGGGTACGTAAAAGTTTACATGAAATCGCGAACCCGGACAGTTTATATGAAAAGTATCATCCTTTTTTGTAAGCTAAGTAAGTTTTAAGTCACAAATTGTTATATTTGTATTTATTTGCTTATTATTATTTATTAAAAATTAATAATTCTTTGAATAAAAGTAAAAAAATTATTGGTAGTTTTATAAACATTATATTTTTAAGTTCTTATATATGAAAATTAATTAATTTCAATTTTTGTCCATGTAACAAAACATCAAGAAACATCGGTTTCATTTATCCTGTTTCTTTCTTGTGATATGTTTAGATTAATTCAAGCAACATTCCTTCTATAGTATTTCTTATTAATTTTATTAACTAATTACATTTTTAAACGATCTAGTTAAATTCCTGCAAGTTATTAGTAGAATGCTTCGAGAGATAGATAAATCCAGATAGGTAACAATTACTATAGATGCATTTCTTTTCGTTCAATGTTTCTAAATTTCCTACGAACTCTTCTTCTTAATTTAGGGTTCATCTCCTGAAATATTTAATATTCTTAAACTCAAAAATGTAATAAACACTGTATTGTATTATTCTTCGACTCTCTGTTTAGTATGAGGTTGATTTCACGTCTTTGACAACGCGAAACTATTGTTGGATTGACACCGATGCTAAACACCTTCAACTATATCTCTTTTGTATACTTCAGGCCAAGGATTATCCTGGAGTGGTCACTGAGAGGAAGAAGGAAACATACGCGGTCTGGGAAAATGTGGAAAGCCGGTGATGAAGGATCGACGTATGCAGATGATTGAAAGGAAGCAGGAAGATGTCAGGAGGGAATTAAGGGCAACCCTAAAAAGTCGAGCAGCCCACAAAAATTAAAAAGAAAGTTATGAAAAGTTTGGCAACCATTGGTCTAAATGCTCGACTTTCGTTCAATATTAAAGGCGGTCTTTCGTTATTATATTGCAACTGCTGATAACAAATTCTACACTGTAATATTTGAGATTTTTACCCGTTTATTTTAGTCCAAAAAAACTAGAATCGTCATGGATGTCATTACGCACGACTTTTGTGAAAGATTAGTTAATTTCCATTAATTGACCGGAACTTAAAGTACGGTGCGATCCATATAAAACTGAACTACTTTAATAGGCCATAAATTTTGAACCAATAATAGTACACACGTGCAACTTTGGGAGAATATAATACACAATTGGAAGATTACATTACACTATTTACATCTCAGGGAAAATGTTGGAAGTTTCCTCCACCAGCATTTATACATGTTTGTACTCTTCTCACCATGTTCTCTGAAGATTTACGGAGATGATATCGAATTGAGAGAAGGTTATTTCCAGCAAGACGGAGCAACGTGTCATACATCTAATGACACAATGGAACTTGTAAACAGTTTCTTTGATAATCGAATAATGTGAAAAGATCTGTGGCTTCCCAGCTCCCCTGACCTAACCTTACCGGATATTTCTTGTGAGGGTATCTAAAAATGGAGTATACAGGAATAGCCACGGACAATTGATGTTCTCAAGGAATCCATTCGAACCGAAATAAGTAACATTGGTGAGGATACTCTCCGTAAAACTACAGAGAATATGGTGAGACGAGTGTAAACATGTGTAGATGCTGGTGGAGGATACTTCCAACATTCTCTCTGAGATGTAAATAGTGTGATGTAATCTCCCAATTGTGTATTATATTCTTCCAAAGTTGCAGGTGTCTCCTATTATTGGTTCAAAGGTTATATATATATATATATATATATATATATATATATATATATATATATATATATATCCCATTATACTTACAGCACAGTAAGTTGCCATTAAAGTAGCTGTCTCACATGTTTATGGGACATCCTAGTAGTTTACCAGGAAAAATGTCAGTTGGAGAATTTTGTGCCATGCTGGCATGTTGGCCTTGGTAGGTCAATGGTTATGAGCATCAGGACTGCGACTAGGATATTCGAGGTTCAATTCGCGACTATGGCATTGGATTATTCATTCTGACTCTACCTTTCCATACTTCGTGTAGTGTTTAACGCCCGCTTTTACTACATACGGCACCGTAGGCGATGACACTGATGATACATAAAATGAAGATGGAGCACCGGTGGAATGAGATGGCGGGGGAAACTGGAGATCCCGGAGTAAACCCGCCCCAGCGCCGTGTTGTCCATCACAAATCTCACTTTGCGGTCGCGGGATCGAACCCGGGCCGCCTTGGTGAGAGCCAAGCGGTCTAACCACTGAGCCACGGCGCGGCCTGCCATACTTCGTCCTACATTAGTTCCTTAATTGTCTTTAATAGTTATAGCTGCTACTATACCCTCATGGTATCCATTGGTATTTTAATATCAAACTTTTAAAGCCACGAATGCATATTTAATTACGCCTGTGTCATTAAAAATAAAGCACTGCGTTGATTTTTAAATTAAACCCTTCTCGACTACCACTTACGAGGGTTGTTCATCCGGTTGTTACCCCGTTGTTCATCTGTTGACAGCTACTTACCAAATTTTCAGCCATTTTGGACGCTCAGTTGTTGAGTAACAGTCGTTTCTGAGCGCTGATGTTAGTGTTTCTTTTTTTTTTTTTTTTGTCAAAATGGACGAAATCGACTATCGAGCTGTCATTAAATATATGTTTTTGGAAGGAATACGCCTACCTAAACCAAAGATGAGTTGGAATCTGTGTGTGGGGACTGTGTGCCATCATTTACCACAGTGAAGTTTTGGGCAGCTGAATTTAAGCGTGGCCGTAAGAGCTTGGGAGACGATGAACGTTAGGGACGTCCAAAAACTGCAACTACCAACGAAAACGTCGCCAAAGTTCACCAAATGGTGCTGCAGGACCCCCGAATTAAAGTGAGAAACATGACAGAGGCTATGAACATGTCAAAAGAACGTGTTTGTTTCATATTAAATCAGCATTTAGACATGAGAGAGCTCTCCACTCGTTGGGTGCCGCGTTTGCTCACGTTAGACTGAAAACGTGTTCGAATGAACATTTCCAACGCTTTGCTGGTGCAGTTTAGACACCATAAATCTGAGTTTTGGCACCGATTAACTACTTTAGTGGCTGGCCCCGTATCTCAGTCGGTAGAGCACTTGCCTGCAGTGCTAGGGGTCCCGGGTTCGATTCCCGGTGGATTTTTCTCCGACCAAGATAATTCCCCATCTTCCCCAGAGTCTGGAAGTATGAATGAGAGTGTGAATGTGCGCGTGATCTAATGATCAAAAACCAAAGATAACGAGTTGGCATCTTCGGTATGTTCCAAAGGAGAACGGCCGCCGATATGACCATACCAGTTAAAGGTGCGGTATAAATGGAACAAGCAAAAATAAAAAAAATAAAAAATCTATAGATCAAACTTGGGTACACCATTATACGCCCAAAACAAACTTACAGTCCAAACAGTGCAAAGGGGGAACCGGCTCCTGAAAAGAAAGAGGATTTTTTTGGGGGTTGCTGGCAGGGTTATGGCAACTGCTTTTTGGGGGATAGTCATGGAGTTATTTTAATCGATTATCTTCAAAAAGGAGAAACCGTTACAGGAGCATACTACGTATACTTACTTCATAAGCTGAAGGAAGAACTTGTGGAAAAACGGCCACATTTGCAGAAAAAGAAAACCCTGTTTCATCAAGACATTGCACCATCTCACACCTCAGCGGTTGCAATGGCGACAAACCGCGAATTACGGTTTGAACTGCTTGAACATCCGCGTTATTCATCAGATCTAGCCGCAAGCAACTTCTTTTTGTTCCCTCATCTGAAAATTGCTCTCCGAGGACAGATATTTTCGTCAAATGAAAAGGCAATCACCTTCGTTAACAATTATTTTATAGAGAGAAACGCCGAGTACTATTTGGACGGGTTACAGAGATGGGAGCATCGCTGGGAGAAGTGTGTAGAGTTACAAGGAGACTGTGTAGAAAAACGCCGAGTACTATTTGGACGGGTTACAGAGATGGGAGCATCGCTGGGAGAAGTGTGTAGAGTTACAAGGAGACTATGTTGAAAAACGCCGAGTACTATTTGGACGGGTTACAGAGATGGGAGCATCGCTGGGAGAAGTGTGTAGAGTTACAAGGAGACTGTGTATAAAACGCCGAGTACTACTTGGACGGGTTACAGAGATGGGAGCATCGCTGGGAGAAGTGTGTAGAGTTACAAGGAGACTATGTTGAAAAACGCCGAGTACTACTTGGACGGGTTACAGAGATGGGAGCATCGCTGGGAGAAGTGTGTAGAGTTACAAGGAGACTGTGTATAAAACGCCGAGTACTACTTGGACGGGTTACAGAGATGGGAGCATCGCTGGGAGAAGTGTGTAGAGTTACAAGAAAACTATGTTGAAAAATAACAAACAAATATCTGAAAAATTGTCTTCTATTTTTATTTGGTCGGAAGCTTTTCGTACTGCTTATGTATTCTAATAATGTGACCGTCATTTGTCATGCAAATGTAAGACAAATAATTTTGTAATTTATATAATATAGAAAGAGATCTACGCGGAACGAAATAATATGCAGTAAACACTTCTAAAGCAGTAGAATTATTTCGAATATTCCATTTACCGTGAAAAAAATATATTGCGAGCTAAATGCAATTCTGTTTTACACGTTAGACAATAGTTCAGAAAATGGGTGAATACAGCTGGAAGGTACTTTTAGAAACACACTCTCGACCGACGTGCTTCAATATTCTGCAGCTATACGGAGCCCTACGGGTGCAATTTAGAGTACAGCGAGCGGCGTGCATGATAGCGACAGCGTTTCCGAAACAATGAGTTTTTGCGGTTTAGGGGGGAAGGGGGTGCAAGTATTGCCAATGTTAATTTCTCGCAATACAATAGCGGTTACCTCGGAAACAGTTTCACTTTTTTGGTCATACGACAGAGTTTATTCTCACAGTTGTAAGCTAAATTGGTTTCAATTTTGTAATTACGGACTTTACCGTTGCATTTATTCCACTTTACAAAAAGCTAAGCTCCTTATTGATTTAAAGTAGCAATATAACATACAAGTAAGAGTAATTTAGGCTATCTTAGCCATATATACACATTGATTGCATTGAATATGGTGAATAATAAGCTTATAATAGCAATACTAGTGACAAAATCCACATAAATATTTTGAAATGGTCAAAAGCAAAAGTGTATGTATGTATTTATTGACTGCAATTGGGTACTACCCGGTGGCAGAGTTAAGAATACAGATCAAATTACAAATATTAGATTTACAACAATAACACAGTAAAGCATACAAACATCATATTATTTTAACTTTAGTCACTTAAAACATATCTAATTACTTCTCAATTTACATATTATATATCATTATAATTCAAAAGTTAAACTATAAACCATCTAAATTTTTTTTTAAATTTATTGAGCGACAGGGGACAGCCCTGAAAGACTGCTACAGGCAATTCATTCCATTCTTCAATGGTTCTATTAACAAAAGAAAATTTTCCTACGTCGGTTCTGTATCTTCTACCCTTAATTTTATACCTATGATCGTTTCGTCCATAATAATCCGGATTATCTAACCTTACACTAACGTCCACCCATGCCTTTACACCAGCATTAGCTTTGAATAATGCTACCAACCTATGTTTTTTACGCCTAATTCTTAATTCCTCCCATTTAGTCTCATTTCCTTTTATAGGCCCAAAATACTTGCCTCTTTTTATGAATTTTATTGCCCTCTTCTGTATTTTTTCTAATGGACCGATTTGGTTAGCTCTATACGGGTCCCAGCATGCTACTCCATATTCCATAACCGGCCGCACTAAGGCCTTGTAGGCAATTTCCCTGGACCTAGCGCTCCCCTTTTTCAATATTCTCATTACGAAATGTAATGCCTTCCACGCATTCCTAGATGTGGAATGTACTTGTTCATCCCATCCAGCATTACTTGCCAGGTTCACTCCCAAGTATTTGCAGCTGTCCACCTGTGGAATTTGCACCCCTCCCATGTGATAGTTAACAATAATTTTGTCCTTAGTTCTACTAAAAACAATGGACTTACTTTTCTTGGCATTAATTGACATTTTGTTAGCCGCAGCCCAATTACAGATTTCATTTAAGTCATCCTGAAGAGCGGTTTCGGTCAGTGTATTCCGAATTTTGCAGTGTATTCCGAATTTAAATACTATATAAATATTTTTAGGCTTTTATTGCCACCGCGACGTACCGCTGCTGTGGCTCCCTTCACCTGCTCGACTATAATTTAATAATAACCCATGGCGTGACAGCCCTTAGACAGCCAAGGCCTACCAACCCGACTGCCGGCCTCACGCCCACCTACGCACGGCAGAAGTGGACGATCAGCCAACCGATACGGTGAGGATATGTGGTCAGCATTTCGACATTCCATCCCACATGGTTCTATCTTGGCCCCGACTCTATTTAATATATACATTTCTGATATTCCTGACTTAGCTCCAACTTCTTTAGCTCTTTACGCTGATGACACAGTACTATATAACTCTCATGTTAATCTCCAGCACACACAACAAGTAGTACAGCTCTCTTTAGATCGCCTAATTCATTGGTTCAGCACTTGGCGGATCTCATTGAACCCTCAGAAAACCGAAGCTAAAATCTTCACACTTCGCCGATATACTCCGCTTACTCCATTGTGTCTCTACACGAACAATGTGCATTGGCTCCCCACTACAACGCCCGTTAAATACCTTGGTGTGCTTTTGGACTCTCGACTGACCTGGCGTGTTCATATCGATCGTCTTATATCACTGGCCTCCGGGCGACTTTCAAAACTCTCACCTCTGTTGCATCGCCGTTCCAGCCTCGACCTACAGTCTTCATTGTTACTCTACAAATCACTCGTTCGTCCGCTTATTACATATGCCTGCCAAGTGTGGGGGGCCGCACACACATGTCATCTGCGTCGTCTTCAGGTTATACAGATTCGCTTCATGCGCATCGCTACCAACGCTCCATGGTTTATCCGTAATCAGCAGCTCCATCACGAACTAGAACTGTTACCTTTTCACGACTACTTTCGCAGGATCGCTCGTCGTTTCTTTTCCACGCTGCAAGAAGTTCCAGGAGCTGTGCATTATAACATCGGCGTCCGCACGCGCCAGCCCTCACGCTTGAAGAGGAGACTACCACAGGACCTGCTTCTAAGTGATACATCTGATTCGAGTGATTCTAGTGCTTGATGTCTGTCTCACATCTTCAATATTGACATAATTTCTCAGAGAGTATTATTGGAGTTCTAACTTAATGTAGTTAGGGGGCGGTCTGTTAGCCTACCCCTGAGTGTTATTGTTGTCATTGTACTGTTACCTTCTTTTCACTATGATCTGTAAATCTGCTGATCGATCAATAAAAAATAATATATAAAAACAAATTCGGCATAGTGTTGGTTTCCGTGACCAAGGTCACTTACCTAGCATAAGCTCCTCACTTTCCTCACGATTTTTTTCTGTAATTTACGTCCTCCAACCCTAAGTCATATCGGACGATGAATGGAGTGGGTGAAATGCTGCTCAAATGAGCCCAGGGTCCATAGAGCTTAGCGTTACCTGACATTCGTCTTTCAGGATAAGGGAAAACCCCGGAAAAATCTTATCCAGGTAACTCACCCTGAACGAGATTCGAACTCGGGACCTCTTGAACGTGAGGCAGACATGCTACCACCGCGCTACAGTGGTGGGCTTCCTCACGATGCTGAGTGGGCACCGGTACTATACCCGGGACATAAAATCCCCACCACATGGGTGGGATCGAACCCGGGCCGCATTCCGTGGCCAGGGACCAAGGCATGCAGCCTTAGCCCGCTACGCCACGGCGCAGGACACCTGCTCGACTATACCACTCGCAAAAGTTAGACACATGAACACTGGCCAATGCTCAAACGGAGCGCTGTTGCCAAGATGAGTACGTGCACCTGCCGAGGTTCGGTACATAAGAACTGTTTTACCCGCGAGGAAAGATTTTGGCTATTCCTCCCGTAATTAAGCAACACATTAAGTACTCCTCAAACATTACGATCTTACCTTGACACACGTCACAGCAGTGGAAGAGCAATCACGGTTTCCAATCCAGGAACTCGATTTCCGACTTCATGGATCTTTCCCGGAGATTGAAACACAAGTACGCTCCCTTTTTCCAAGAATGAACCTGCTTCACTACAAATTCGTGACACTGTGTACACACTACCTACACCAGAAGGTTACAGAGTTAACTGCTTCGATTTTGAAAAATCCACAGTTGTCCTATATCCTGGATTGGAGAGCTTTCGTAAAAACTTATTCACATTAAATATAAATTTTCTGCCCTGAGAATGAATCACCACGTTTATTGATCGAAAAATCACTTGTCCCAGCTTCGAGAGATATGTTCACGTGCTCAGATCACAAACATATGTGTATAACAATAATTTAATGTAATATTAACAATACTTGAGCCCCAGTTCAACACGCGACTTAACCTTTAACAAAGTGATACCTCTACTCTGAAAACGAATTAAAAATTAACTATATCTCAAATGGCGAGACTTCTGTTTTAATAGTAGGTGCGTTATTTATGCTTGAGATATTGTGAGGAGAGAATAGTGCTGTTTCTCAGGCTTATCTGTGTGGAATGGATGGATTTTGGGTGTAACCATAACATGTGAAGATAAAAGTGCATCGCTTGTGTTCTAAATATCGTAGAGACAGGATTTTTGTACGGTCATGATCAGAAAATAACGTTCTTTCTCATTATAAGATTGGCATCTGTAATATTCAAATATTTATCCGTAACATTTAGCCATAACCATATGAAGATAAAAAGTGCACATCTCGTGTTCTAAGTACCGTAGAGACGGCCATGATCAGAAAATAAAGTTCTCTCTTATTATAAGATTGGCATCTGTAATATTCAAATATTTATCCGTAACATTTAGCCATAACCATATGAAGATAAAAAGTGCACATCTCGTGTTCTAAGTACCGTAGAGACGGCCATGATCAGAAAATAAAATTCTCTCTTATTATAAGATTGGCATCTGTAATATTCAAATATTTATCCGTAACATTTAGCCATAACCATATGAAGATAAAAAGTGCACATCTCGTGTTCTAAGTACCGTAGAGACGGCCATGATCAGAAAATAAAATTCTTTCTTATTATAATATTGGCATCTGTAATATTCAAATATTTATCCGTAACATTTAGCCATAACCATATGAAGATAAAAAGTGCACATCTCGTGTTCTAAGTACCGTAGAGACGGCCATGATCAGAAAATAAAATTCTCTCTTATTATAAGATTGGCATCTGTAATATTCAAATATTTATCCGTAACATTTAGCCATAACCATATGAAGATAAAAAGTGCACATCTCGTGTTCTAAGTACCGTAGAGACGGCCATGATCAGAAAATAAAATTCTTTCTTATTATAATATTGGCATCTGTAATATACAAATATTTATCCGTAACATTTAACCATAACATGTGAAGATGAAACGTGCATTACTCGTGTTCTAAGTATCGTAGAGACAGGATTTTTGTACGGTCATGTTCAGAAAGTAAACTTCTTTCTTATTACAAGATTGGCATCTGTAATATTCAAATATTTATCCGTAACATTTAGCCATAACCATATGAAGATAAAAAGTGCACATCTCGTGTTCTAAGTACCGTAGAGACGGCCATGATCAGAAAATAAAATTCTTTCTTATTATAATATTGGCATCTGTAATATACAAATATTTATCCGTAACATTTAACCATAACATGTGAAGATGAAACGTGCATTACTCGTGTTCTAAGTATCGTAGAGACAGGATTTTTGTACGGTCATGTTCAGAAAGTAAACTTCTTTCTTATTACAAGATTGGCATCTGTAATATTCAAATATTTATCCGTAACATTTAACCATAACATGTGAAGATGAAACGTGCATTACTCGTGTTCTAAGTATCGTAGAGACAGGAGTTTTGTACGGTCATGTTCAGAAAGTAAACTTCTTTCTTATTACAAGATTGGCATCTGTAATATTCAAATATTTATCCGTAACATTTAGCCATAATCATGTGAAGATAAAAAGTGCACATCTCGTGTTCTAAGTACCGTAGAGACGGCCATGATTAGAAAATAAAGTTCTTTCTTATTATAAGAGTGGCATCTGTAATATTCAAATATTTATCCGTAACATTTAACCATAAACACTGAAGATAAAAAGTGCATCGCTCGTGGTCTAAGTATCGTAGAGACAGAATTTTTGTACGGCCATGATTAGAAAATAAACTTCTTTCTTGTTATAAGATTGGCATTTGTAATATTCAAATATTTATCCGTAATATTTAACCATAAACACTGAAGATAAAAAGTGCATTGCTTGTGTTCTAAGTACCGTAGAGACAGGATTTTTGCACGGCCACGATTGGAAAATATAATTCTTTCTTATTATAAGATTGGAACCTGTCATTTTTCAAAACATTTATCCAAGCGTAATTAATGAATATGTTCTGAGTTCATGCGCGTGAGATGCGTGTACCACATTGGGCAGCTCTGCTAGGCGGCGCAAGCTTAGGATTGGCTGGAGTCTGCAGTACGTCCCTCCCCAATATGCCTTGAACTTTGCGAAGATTATACCTGCTCTTAGGCGCGGCTAAAGGCCGAGATATTGCTGGAGATAGCGCTTGAGGTGGATATTTCGGAAGTCTTGCGTTCGATCCCCTCTGACCCTGCTCTATGATTTGGGGTTTTCCGTGTTTCTTCCTTACCATTTTAGACCAGGGCTGGAAGATGAGTACCCGGAGTGTGAAATCCTTTACCCCTTCAGTCATCCGTTCCTCATTGCTTATACTTGGCAGGAAAACTGACAGATGTCGTGTGCCACAGTGATGGTAATTTGGGTTTTGAATGAAAGTCTCTTCCAACGTAAGGAAATGTAGACTTTTGAGCTGTGGAGTTAACTAGGAATGCACAACGAATACAAATGACGCTAGACAATATGTGTGAAAGACGTCATATTGGCATTGAGAAACATACAGCTCTCGGATGCGAGAGCACCTAGTGGTTTACCGGGAAAATATATGAGTCAGCTGAAGAATTTAATGTCAGGACGGCACGTTGGCCATGGTAGTTCAGTGAGTTAGAGCCACTGGAGGGAAATCAGCAGATTCGTGGTTCAAATTTTCAAGTTGACTCTATACAAAACCTTATCCTATGCATGGCTAGTGTGGGGAAATGATTAATTTCCATCAATTAACTCAAACAATAAGAGTTGACTGATGAAACATGGGACTCAAGTACTTACGATAGTAAGTCGCCACAAATGGTGTATCTTGGATACGAGAGCCCCTAATGGTTTACTGGTAAATATATGAGTCAAATGGAGATTTTAATGTCAGAACTGCACGTTGGCCATGGTAGTTCAATGATTTAGAGCGACTGGTCGGAAATCAGGAGATTCATGTCTCAAATTGAATTTTTCATGTTGACTCTATAGATATAAAACCTTATCCTATGTATGACTAGTGTGAAGAAATGATTAATTTTCCTCAATTAACTTATATAATAAGTTAAATGATGAAGCCTGAGGTTCAAGTACTTACAATAGTAAGACGCCACAAACGGTATGTCTCCGATACGAGAGCCCCTAGTGGTTTACCGGGAAATTATATGAGTCAACTGGAGAATTTAATGTCAGGACGGCACGTTGGCCATGATAGCTCAATGGGTTAGAGCGACTGCACGGAAACCAGGAGACACGTGGTTCAAATCCCGGCCATGGCGTTGAATTTTTCATGTTAACTCTATCCAAAACCTTAGCAAATACACGGCTAGTGTGGAGAAATGATCAATTCTTCATGTTTCAATAATGTGACTGCTCCAAAAATGTTTTATTTGTTGTTAATTCAAATGTATATATCCCTCTGAATCATACTTGGAAGGAGATATTGATATTACAAACCTAATTTGTTATATTAAAGCTTATTTCTCTTGTTTTATATTGTATAAAAGATGAACATCGCTCTCTACAGCAAACTGTTTGACAGCTTTTATTGTAAAACATATTTTTAAAATAGTGGCACCTGAAATCAAATGAAGAAAAACTGTAACATAGGTAAAATTTGGATGGAATTTAATATATTTCAAATAAAAATCTTACTGTTGTGTTAAAATTTAAAACGAATGCGACATTAGGATTTATGAAATTTCACAGCTGGGTAATCTTAACTAAACAACGCCCCCTGGTATATGGAAGACTGTAAATTAGAAAAGAACATTGCAGAAGGGTGAACAATTAATTGCCTTACTTTTCATCAAGCTTGAATACGCTACCTATATTGCGACAACAGATGTTGCCGTTTGCAGTTCCTCTCTGTGATTTATATCTCTGCATGAAACAAAAACTCTGCGGAAAATGTCAGTTTCAAACGCGACATGTATAACCTGTACTTCCTAGCATTGCTTGTTTCTGTTTCTGTGTTAAATATTTACATAAATTTGAAGCTTTTGTAGAAGGGAAGAACATACAGTGAAGGATAGACATGATTCAAAAACGAAAAAGTAGTTTAAATAATGACGAGACACGAAAATTTAAAAAAAAAAATGCTCAAGTGTTGGGGTACTTTTCCAGTAGCAGAAAGGACCCAAGACTCATAGAAAAGAGTTAAACGGATCACGACACACCGAGATGAATATTTAAATAATTAACAGATAATTTGTTATACTTGGACAACTTTTAAGCAGCTTTTAGTTTGGCTCTCGCAAATACGACTGGATAGCTTAAAAGATAAGCAGCGCTCCTGTCGATACTGACAGAAGAAGGTAGCTGATACGAGTAAATACACAGGCTATGAAGTACTGGCATAATTCAGACTTTCACTTGATGCAGGAATGAACGCATGCCTGACCGGAAGCCAAAACAAAAACATTCAGCTCTGAAATTCTACTTCATTGCCAGACGCTGCTGATCAGGTATTCGGTAATGTTTAGTTCTCTCATTTATTTTTCAAGATAGATGAACTTGTTGTGACTTTATGATTCGTCATGTTTCGATCTCCCAGCACGTGATATCTGCATACTATAGTGACTGTTTTAGTCTAGGCTCCCATAGTTTGAAATTTTAAGTATGTTTAATGGTGGCTTAAGGATCGATATATGGTCCCACGTTGTGCGCCATATGTATCGCATATTCGTACATAGAGATGACATGGGATGTGTTCTCGAAGTACCAAGTTTCGGCGACCATATGCATAAAAAATGTTACTTACGTGGAGTTGGAAGTGGGGATACTCCGATGCTGCAACTAAAGATGTTGTTCCTGCATCCCGTTCTTGGGGATGGTGCCGATGTTCCCAGTCTGCAGTAAACTGCTCGACTATCCGCCTTACTCACCAGATTTGGTCCCAAGCGACTTCTTTTTGTTTCCTCATCTGAAAATTGCACTCGGAGAACAGAGATTATCGTCAAATGAAGAGGCAATCAGCTTCTTGAGCAATTATTTTTCAGAGATAAACGCTGAGTACTATTTGGACGGGTTACAGAGATGGCAGCATAGCTACGAGAAGTGTGTAGAGTTGCAAGGAGACTATGATGGAAAATGAAACAAAATTTCTGAAAAAAATATCTTGTGTCTTTATTAGGCCGGAAACTTTTCAGACCACGTTTGTAATATGAAGCAGGCATAAGAATAAACGTTTGTAAAACTAGTTTAGACCTAAATGAGTGTAACAACATATATTTAGTATATTGGTAGCAACGGAAACATTACCTAAAATAAGGTGAATAATTCACTAACAAATGTTAAACATTGTGGTTCTAGTAAGATCATCATGTTTTTATTTTCGTTTTCCGTGTTATTAAACCCATTCCTTTAATTCCTTTATAAATATTGTAGCTAAAGTTTATAATTCATATTACTTTATTATGAAAATATACGTTAGAGAACGTTCAGGTTTAAATATGCTTCTTCTTCTCTCTTGACAGAGCAGAGCCTTGTTCATATTTGGTCCTCTACCCCTTATGCCGTTTTAGCCGTCGTGTGAGGGAGCCACAACTATAGATCAGAGCGAGATGCAGGTATAGGTGATCAGCTCGGTCCCCGGAATGATAGTGGGAGACGTAGAGAACGGAATGAGGGCAAAAATCATGAAAGGAAATATGATAATGGGACGATTGGTGGAATGCTGGCGCAGGAAACCGCATATCCGCGAGAAAACCTGCCGCAGCGACATATTATCAACCACAAACCTCACTTCGTGGTCGCCTGGGATGTAAACCAGGCTGCCTAGGTGAGAGATTGAAATCAACTCATAGAATTGAGAACCACGAGGGCTGTTCAACAAAGAATGGTCATAATAGTTTTACGGTCATAATTTTTCGCACTAAAATTCAATCTTATTAAATTCTGTTAGCTTGATATGAAACAAACACGCCGTAGTAGTTTCATTGTTGGTACTGCTGGCTTGTGAGAACCAGGTTAGTTCAGATATGTTCAGTATCGCCTACCACTGCAATGGAGGTAACAAGCGAGGAACAATATGCGGCTTTGAAATTCTGCCTTCGTCTCAACAAATATTCAGTTGAGGCCTATAATTTGTTACAGCAGGCCTATGGAGAGTCTGTTCCTCCCTACAGCACAGCTCGAAGGTGGTTTAAAATGTTTAAAGAGGGGAGACAATCAATTTCAAAGCAAGGTGGACCCGGTGCTTCAGTTACTGCTCTTACAGAAGAAAACAACAACTCTGCTGCTGCCATTGTGAGAGAGGATCGACGGATTATTAAAGATCACTTTCTGAAATACTGAACATTTCATTGGGTATCACCCATTCGTTGGTGACAGAAACATTACACATGAGACGTGTTTGTGCGCGATGGGTTCCAAGACTGTTGATTCCCGAACAAAAGGGCATTCGTATGCAGGTCTGCATGCCGTTAAAGTTGATGCTAGAGGAAGATCCGAAGTTCCTTTCAAACGTAATCGACTGCTGATAAAACTTGGCTACATCATTTTGGTCCTAAGAGCAAACAGCAAAGCTCAGTGTGGAAATCTCCTTCAAAACCAGTCCCCAAAAGAGCAAAGGAAAGTTATGGTCATCTCATTCTTTGATATTCATGGAATGGTTTATGAGCATGTTGTACCTGGACACACATCAGTAACTGGACAATACTATAGGGATGTCCTGAAAATATTGCCAGTCCATATCAGGCGCAAAAGACCACATTTCCGTGAAGCAGGCTGGATGCTGCATCACGATAATGCGCGGCCGCATATTGCCAATGTTGTTGCTGAATATCTTGCAAAACTCAACGTGAAATGCATCCCACACCCTCCCTATAGTCCGGATTTAGTCCCATGTGACTCTTTTCTATTCCTTAACTTGAAGAAACGCCATCGTGGGAGGTATTATCGATCATCAGAAGCAGTGAAGGCTGCGGAGGTGATTTTGAAGGATCACTCAAGAAATGGTTACCATTATGTCTTTGAAGAATGGCAGAAACGCTGGGACAAGTGCATCGCATTCATGGGAGACTATTTTGAGGATGAGTAGAGGTACGTTGTCAAAAAAAATTGTGATCATTCTTTATTGAACAGCCCTCGAGATTCCTACTATAGGAGTGTAAGCCACAACACGTATCTTTTATATCTCCTTGGCTAGACCAAGCGTAAACTCCAAAAAATCAATTTAAAGGCTTCTAACGTAGGGAAAGTTTGTAAATCTCAAAGCGGGGGAAGGGAATGGGTTTAATTTATCTCTTGTGGCCAGACGCCCGAGTGTTTGCTCCATGATTTAGTCGTACAGCATCTTCACAAAGGGCAGTCAGACTTAATTATGAGAGGCAAATATCCGAGAGCGACTAAGTTACACTTTGCTTGGTTTCATGTGTGATATGCAAAGGGACCCAAATAGTTGTGGGACTCTGTGTCAGTCTTCTTGTCCACGAGGATGGGGAATAAATGCAAAAGCTTCAGCGTGTTTGCAGTAGCTGTTCGTGTACCTATAGTGCATCTGAATCAGCTGTCTAATTTATTACGAGAGCCTCAACATTTGTACAGATATTACAAGCTACCAAAGAAGTGTGTGTACCAGTTTTCATTCGAATATGTAACTGAATTCTTGATATATTAATTAATTTATATAATTTTATTACCTAAAATCAAAATCTATTTTATTTGACAGATATTGCACAGTACATCTTCTTTTGATACAGTTAAATTTATTAATACATTGATAACAAATTAAAGGATCGGATTTCTGAAACTCTGCATATTTAGCTTTTAAATAAATTATTTTATGTGTCAAGGCGGAAAAAAAACTCCAAAAATCAGCGCTCGGTCATAGTAATTATTTTTTAAAAATTAAACTAAGACCAATATCAAAATTCCCATACATCAGTTTGTTGCACAGCTTCTTTAGTGTATTGTGTACAATTTTCAGAGCTCTAGCTGTAATATTGTGGGAGATGAATATTGAATATAAAAAAGATAAAAAACTGTACTTCAGAAAAGTAGCTTTAAAGTTTTCATGCAGTTTAGATAAAAATATATATAATTTATTTATATTAGAAAGCTCCAGCAGTGTAACTTAAACCTTCTTCACTCCTAGTAACCTCTTGACCCTTAGGTTTTAGATGTATTTACTGAAATAGTAGTCCATTTTCACATTCCACCGTTAACTGAGGAGCAAAACCAGAGGTGTAAAGCATCTCCAGGTTCAGAGTTTGTGAAAACAATGTGAGCATGCTAAATCGTTTATCAGTTTCTTCAACTGGCCAAAATCTAAAATAATAAATTTTCTCTCACCAATATCCTCCTCTGGTATATAGGTACTGCATTGCACCTCCATTTTAGAAAGGCTTATGAGTTTCTTTTACAGTACTATAGGCTCAGTTAGTTCCTGATTTACTTCAACTTAACTATCTGTCTTCCCCCATCTGCTCTTATTCATTAATTTACAAAAGCGGCTCCACTACCCTTTATCTTTGGCATTCTAAAACAGTAAAATAATGCAATACCATATAAATGAATATAGGTTCCTTAACCTCTTTCATTTCACAATACATAATTGCTCTAGGCAGGTTTGCTGAAATAAACTTGTATCACAACTTACGGTGTAATTTTAGGCACAAATGGACACTTGAGTGTAATAAATATAATACAAAGAGGAGATAACCTAAAAATAATAACTTTAAATGCCAAGTATCACTTCTAAAACACTGTAACAACAAAAGAAAACATAAACAAACATTTCGCGCCATTACACAGAAAGTATATCAAGAAAAGGACAAAAACATCCGGAAAAATCACTGCCATCTAGGGGATTCATATGAAAGCTTGTTAAAATAGGCTAAGGTGGCTTAATACTAATTTAACGCGTATCTTAAGATCAAATCGTTCATAAGTTCTCGGCATTCAAGTACGTGGGCGTGCCATTTAAACCATGGAGAGGCATTTAACCAGCATGGAGTTCTAAAAATGACGCCCTACGTGCATGAAACTTTGTAAACAAGTAAATTAAATTATGGAGCATATTTTGCAACAAAAAACCAAACTTCCATTTTTTTTCCTGACGAAAATGACTAAAGCTGTAGTTCTGTCCCCTCTTAAATGTTATAACCACAAATGAATCTCTCGATATAACACAAATATAAACAAGGACAAAACACTATCAAAATTCACATTACTGAACAAAAGACTGTTTTCAGTAAATTAAATGCCAGGTCAGGAGATGGCGTGAGCATAGAAAATTAATTGGGTAAAAGAAAAGTAATTACTTAACTTGATTATCAAGCTGTATTGATCTGTGCTTCTTAAGTCAACGAATTTCCATTTTAAGGCCGGTTTCCAAGAGGAGCTGAACTGAAATCTAGTATCACGATTAAGCGTGCTCCTCTCAGAGGAAATGGCCAAAGCCTCCTTAATTCTCCGCTCCCAGTAACTGTTGCAGTTTGCCAAGATGGTGGTCTCCCGAAAATTGGTTCCGTGGTCGTTATCAAAACAATGCTCTGCCAGCCCAGACTTCTCAGGTTGTATTAAACGAATGCTCCGTTCATGTTCGTTTATCCTGGACAATTAAGGAGTCTTTGGTGATTTACCTTCATTCATTGTATGAGTAATTTAATATTAATAAATAATGGTTTTGGTGAATGTACTCTTTTCAAGGCGAGCATTAGCAAAAAAGATTAATATTAACATTTTAGAGCGGCATACACCCAATCTAAAAATTTTGCAAAATGTAAAATGAAGTAGAAATTCTCTTTATACCAGGAAATTTAACACCAATTTATCTTGCCTTCCTTTTGAAGTATTGATTCATGGTCTAAGACGGATGTTAAATCTCTTACTCACATTAATTACATAAAAAAGAATTCAAATAGCAAGAAGCACATAAAAAACCGACATTCTTAGTAACGTTTTTATAACATTGTTTACGCACCTATTATCTGTTTCAAATGGGAAGGTGCTTGTCCTTGAGCGGTTCTAGGTGAGCAACCAGTCGGAGTTCTGCGGTGTTGTACTGCATTCCCGCTAAGTGGTGTGTGAGAAGCGCCAACCTAATCAATCTGTATGAACTACTAATTCGCGCTAAGACAAAAATTCAGAGTTTGCCAAAACTGATCCATGTGGAATGTAGAGAGTAATGTATCTAACATAACCACGAAAACTCTAATACTTTTCTAATACAAATAAATAAACCACGATTACCTGTATTATAATACATCGCGACGTAAACACTGTATGAATATCATTATTGGTTGGCACGTATGCGTGTACGTATATTTGTAATTTTTCAGAACTGAAACGTAAATGTTTTACATGACGTGATAAAAGAATTACTTTGAATAATCCAATTCCAGCGAGAGGAAACAAATTTCGTGCTGCCCTGGCAGAACGTGTCTGGTAACATTACATCTTTGTTTATGAATGGTTTGTAGTCTCTGTTTACTCTAGAGAGTTCAAAGTGGTTGGTGTGTATGTATGTACATATACTTTTAATTACTTAGAACTGAAATGTAAACTACTGACATGACGTGATAAAAGAATTACTGTGAATAAGTCAAGGTGATAAATTCATTTCCTATTAGCCTGTGGAATGCTGTATGCTTATGTTTATTAATGAATGCTGGATAAGAAGTGTTTATTTACTCTGGAGAGTTCAGATCAATATCATTCAATTGTTCTTTACAAAACAGTAGAGTAAGAGTTAAATAGTGCAGTGGCTTCTTGCGGTGAATTTAGTGGCGAGTCAAAAAGGCAGGTATTGTGTTGTTAGGCTCCAAGTACTATTTTTAAGGTATACACGCTTTTAAAAAAAAATTCGGAAACAGAAAATAAAAATGAGTTATTGCAAAGAGTGCTTCCGTTTAAAAACACGGAAAAAGTGTATCAGCTGGATCAACTTCCAATTGAAATGGGACACGAGGTAATAAGCCTCACACCTTACCACTGCCAATATAATCCAATTGAGTTGTTGTGGGCTCAAAAAAAAACGGGGTTGTAAATAGAAATAATGCTTTTAAAATGACGGACGTTGAACGACTTGTTCCCGAAGAAATTGACAAGGTAACACAACGGGACTGGGAAAACTGTGTGAGGCATGCAGAAAGCCTTCAAGAAGATCATTTTAAGAAAGAAAGAAAGAGCACGTGACGAGACCTTGGAACCTATCATCATAAATTTGCAAGACTCAGACGATGAAGACAGTGAAAATGACGAATTATCTGTTGACGTAAGTGACATTGACAACGTTATGGAGGAGCCACTGGCAGTCCCATTGGAACAGAAAAACAGGTAATTCATAAACTATAATTATAGTTATAGTATTTAAAAATATACATAATTTAGGAAAGTGCGTTTTCAAAGTTTGATTTTGGCAACTGCATCATTGTAAAAGTTTGTAAAATATAATTTGCTTAACCTTACGTCTGCGCCAAGCAGACCTGCATGTTGAATGAGCGTGCGAGAGAGTGGGAAATATAAAAGGAGTGGGGTAACAAGCTAGCAACGCTTAGAGTGATACGGCATCTGATTAGCTGGACTCCAGAACCCTTCCCATTTGAAACACATTATAGATTCATTTTCAAAAATCGAAACAATTTCTCAACTGGTATATTTCGTTTAATTTACTCTGTAAAATGGGCTCAATTTAATCCTGCAATGCACCTGTATGGACGTTTACAAGTCAATACAGCCTCTTCCTAATATATGTAAGCAACGGAGAAATAAAAATGCTTATGCCCGATTTCACCATCAGATGTTAAAATCGACGTTAACAAATGTAACGTAACAATTGTCACAGTGCTAAAACTAATGTTAAATTTCTTGCATTTAACCAACCTGTTTTCTTAAAATGTTAACAAACCTGTGTTAACGCCAAGAAACTTGTAAATATCACAGCTATAGAAGGCTATGGATGATTTTCTGAACGTACTCCGATGCGCTTTTGTTTTCGTTTTCGTCTGCACAAATGGCAGATGAACAAAATCATAAATAAAGCCGTGAGACAAATTTCTTATCGACGGAGAAAGAAATGTTAATTGAAATGGTGACGAAGTGTAAGGATATCGTGGAAAATAAGAGGACGGATGCAGTGAATGTAAAAGAGAAAGATGTCGCGGGGAAAATATTGGAAACGAATTTAATTCAAATGCATGTGTCACTACTACAAGCACCAAACAACTTGTCAGCATTACGTAAATTTAAAACGAGATGCGAAGAAGGACAAGTGACTTGAACGTTTCAAGACGGGAGGTGGACAATGTATTATCCACATAATTCAGTGAATTATAAAATCGCAAGGTTATTAATACTTGAAGCAAAGGCGAGATCGGCATATTACTTTCGAAGCATGTTCTAACTCAGTATTACGTAAATTTATAACGAGGAGCGAAGAAGGGCAAGTGACTTGAACGTTTCAAGACGGGGAGGTGGACAATGTATTATAAAATTACAAAGTTATTAATACTTGAAGCTAAGGCGAGATCGGCATATTTCTTTCGATGTATATTCTAACTCATTATTACGTACATTTAAAACGAGGTGCGAAGAAGGACAAGTGACTTGAACGTTTCAAGACGGGAGGTGGACAATGTATTATCCACATAATTCAGTGAATTATAAAATCGCAAGGTTATTAATACTTGAAGCAAAGGTGAGATCGGCATATTACTTTCGATGCATGTTCTAACCTCTCTTGTACTTCCGCAGTAAACTTCACAGCAACATGTTTCGACAGTCTATACCTCCGTAAAACACTTTTCTTCGGATAGTTCCTCATAATCATTTCTTCTCATAGGCCGTACTCTATTATGAATGCCATTTAGACGTCTTAAATATAGCAAATCGACATCAACAGCTGAGTTCATGCTCGCCATCTTGACTATTTACAATTGTTAAGGACTTTACATTAGAAATTCGGTTTGTTAGTTTAACATGAGATTTAACACGAATGTTACGCTAACACTTGGTGAAATGCAATTTTTGTTTTAACTATTGCTAAACTCGTGTTAAGTCTTAACATCTGTTGGTGAAATCGGGCATAAGAATGGTATCCAAAGTTCTGTTGCAACAAGCACCTCACTTTTGTGCTGATGGTAGAGTTTGTTTTCGATGCTGGAGCAGGCGGATATAAAACCACCGAGTTTTCATAAACGCTCCCAAAGTCTGAACACAACAGGCCATCGTTAGACACAAAGCCGGGGGTAAAGAAGCGGTGAATGGGCCGGCACAAAGGACTCTAATGCGTTTTGGTATCTCCGTGTGTGTGTGTGTGTGTGTGTCATAGCGCTGTTGTCGTCCGTTTCCTGCAGAGTCAGTTCCTTGGAGTCTTGCTATTCTGCAAACTTGGGCAAACTTGGGGGGAAAGTTTTAAGGTTTTGAGGATGAGTGAAAAAGGAAGATATCTGCAGCGGTGGTCCCCAGGTTTTCGGGCGCCTGCAGATGAACCGGACTTTATCATTAAAAGTAAAAGCACGCTCGTCATATCGCAAGCCGTTTCCACCTCATTCAGGGAAGTTGAGAGGGCGATAAAAAGGAACGTCGGATCACCGAGTGTGCTCTGTCAAATGAATATGGAAGTCAGACTACCCAGGAGAAGTCTGTATGATTTATACATCGAGATTATTGGTCATATATTCAGTATTAGAAATCTAAATTCAATGGAAAAAGACAAAGCAAATATAAAAATCATTAAAGATGAAGAATTAGAGGAATATTATAAAAATCTCTGGAACACAGGAGATTGGGAAATAGATAAATTATACAGATCAGAAGTAGACCGGTTAAAAGTGGAAGAATTAATGGAAAGTATAGCTAAAAGTACAAATAGGAAAGCCTGCGGAATAGATAATATAAATTTAGAATTAATTAAATATGCCCCTAAAGAATTACATGACAGATTACTGTATCTGTATAACAAGTGTTGGGAAACAAAAGAAATACCGCAAGAATGGAAGATAGCTAAAGTGATATCAATATTTAAGAAAGGGGAAAGAATAAAACCTGAAAATTATAGAGGGATTAGTTTATTGTGTGCTGCCTACAAAATATATTCCAAAATAATAAGTACCCGGTTAAACAAAATAACAAATTCAATACTCCTAGAAGAACAAACTGGTTTTAGAAAAGCAAGAAGAACCATTGACAATGTTTTTACCCTTAAACAAATAATAGAAATACATGAGAACAAAATTTAGAGACGCACTTACTATTTATTGATTATTATAAAGCTTTTGACAAAGTATCAGGAATGATACTGTGGAAAATTTTAAATAATAGGGGCATACCTTTACAACTAATTGAAGTTATAAAAAGTATGTACATTGACACAAAAATAAAAATAAATAAATGAGAACCAGTAATAGTTAATGGTGGCGCAAGACAAGGTTGTCCTTCATGAAGTACACTTTTTAATTTGTATGTTGACGAAATAGTAAGGATTTGATCGAATAAAGTCAATGGAGGCATTAATGTATCAGGAGCGAAATTGAAAACTATGTTGTATGATAATAGCCATAAATGAAGATGACCTGCAGAAAATGCTGTATAGTCTAGATAAAATGGCTACAGAATATGGAATGAAAATATCAGCAAATAAATACAAAACTATGGCATTTACAGGAATTAATCCAGTAAGATTAAAAATAGTGTTGGATAACATAATAATTGAGCAGAAATCACACTAAGTATTTATAATGTAATGTCGCGTACCAAGGGGAAGCTGATATAACAGAGAAAATAAATAAATTTAACTATATAACAGGCACAATAAAAAGAACATTAAAAGAAAGGACTCTATAATAAAACTATACAAAACAATGGCAATACCAACTCTGATCTATGGATCAGAAACGTGGACACTAACAAAAAGAAATAGTACGAGAATACAGTCATCAGAAATGAAATTCATAAGAGCAATAGCTAGATATACCTAAATTGATAAAAAAACGTAGTCAGGATATTAGGACAGAATTAAAAGTAGAAGAAATAAACAATACTATTGAAAGAAATAGAAATCAATGGAAAGAACTTGTTCAGAGGATGAATAATAACAGAATACCAAAAATAGCCTTAAACTATAAACCTATAGGAAGAAGAAACCAGGGAAGACCGAGGAAAAGATGGGCAGACCAATTTGGAGCCGGAACGGGTTAAACAATCCAAAGCCGTGAGGTAGAAGAAGAAGATATTCAGGGTTTTCTAAACTTATTTTCGTTTTAGTGGAAGTACTGCATTCCACCCTAAATGTTCATACCAGACGTCTCCGGAAATACACGTTCTGAGAACACTTAAAAGCCTGTTATGTTAAACATCTCATAAATTGCCCGCCACGGTAGCGTAGATGGTAGCATGTCTGCTTCACGTTCAATAGGTTCCGAGTTCGAAGCTCTGTCAGGATGAGTTACCTAGGTAAGGTATTTCCCAGGGGTTCCCTTATCCTGAAAGACGAATGTCGGGTAACTCTAAGCTCCATGGCTCATTTGAGCACAATTTCACCCATTCCACTCATTGTCCGATGTGACTTAACGTTGGAGGATGTAAATTGAAAAAAAAGTCACACAAACATTATTACATGTTTGCTTATAAATATTTTCTTAACCACAAGGCGATATCAATCATATTCAGACCTGATTATTATGTAAAGGATTTAAAATCGCTTTCTCTACAAATTCATAAGAGACAAAATTTCCCTCGCGTTTGAGAAATCTATGAGTATCGAAAAATTTAAACTAGGTGTGACTCATCGAAATTTGGGATACCTCGATACCCACGATACTTGCATGATATCGTCATCGAACGATACCCATATCGAAAGGTAGAGTCAGACTGAAGAATTCAATGTCATAGCTGGATTTTGAACCACGGATCTTCTGGTCTCCGTCCCGCCGCTATAACCCTTGAGCTACTATGGCCAACGTGTCGACTTGACATTAAATTCTCCAACTGACTCGTGTTTTCCCCGTAAACCACTTAGGAGTTCTCATAAACACATGACACAACTACCTTAAAGTGCGACTTACAATATGTAAGTACTTTAAGGCCCGGGCTTTATAGTTAACCACTATTAGGTCAATTAATGGAAATTAATTGTCCTTTCATACTAGCCGTGTGTAGGCTGAAGTATGGAAAGGTAGAGTCAGACTGAAAAATTCAATGCCATAGCCGGGATTTGAACCACGGGTCTTCTGGTCTCCGTCCAGCCGCTCTAACCAGGAAAAATATGAGTCAGTTGGAGAATTTAATGTCATATCGGTACGTTGGCCATAGTAGCTCAATGGTTAGAGCGGTTGGACGGAGACCAGGAGATCCGTAGTTTAAATCCCGGCTATGGCATTGAATTTTTCAGTCTGACTCTACCTTTCCATACTTTAATCCACACACGGACAGTAAGAAAGAACAATTAATTTCCGATACCCATATCCTTTTCCGAGATATATTACTTTAAAAAGTAATTTATGGTCTAACAACCGCGTACAGCGAGGCAGAGCCAGCCAAACCGACTGCCGACCTCAAGCTTATATACGCCTGGCAGAGATGGGCGATCATCCAACCGATAGGAGGAGAAGAAGTAGTCAGAATCTCGCATCCGCAGCCGGAAAGCTGGTTTTGTTGCCAAGGATTCGCTACCTATCGTAGCTCCTCAATTCCCTCAAGTATAACCACCACAAGAAGTCAGGGCAGAGGAATGTGTAACGTAATCACCTTTGTTATCTTTAAGCTCGCCTTCCGGATATGATATGGATGCTAGGCTCATCACATACAGTGTTGTCACATAACTCACCCATGCAAGTTACTGAAACGAGCATTGGAAGTTGCGACATGCACTCTCATACACACATTTCGTAGTAAACAGATCCACTAAGATAGCAGATACACAGTTCAAGTCCCGCTCCCTCTTCAGGCCTCGCTTTCCTTGTTGTGATGGGCAGACATGGGCACTGGTCGTGTACCCGAGATTTAAAATTTGCACTCCCCAGGGGTGGGTACGAACCTGGGGGCGTTTCGTGTTAGGGAACCCAAGCACAACGTTCTATCGAAATATGTCACGCAACAGGATGAGATATACAGTGCGATTCATATAAACCTGAACCATTTCAATAGGCCATGACCTTTGAACCAATAATAGGATAGACGTGCAACTTTGGGAGAATATAATACACAATTGGGAGATGACATTACACTATTTACATCTCAGAGAAAATGTTGGAAGGGTCCTCCACCAGCATCTATACATGTTTGCACTCCTCTCACCATGTTGTTTAAAGTCTTACGGAGAGTATCCTCGCCAATGTTACTTATTTCGGTTCGAATGGATTCCTTGAGAACATCAATTGTCCGTGGCCTATTCTTGTACACTCTACTTTAGATACCACCACAAGAAAAGATCCGGTGAGGTTAGGTCAGGGGATCTGGGAGGCCACAGAGCTTCGAGATTATTCGATTATCAAAGAAATTGGTTACAAGTTCCATGGTGTCATTAGATCTATGGTACGTTGCTCCATCTTGCTGGAAATAACCTTCTCTGAATTCGATATCATCCAGCTGCTCCACAAATGTCTTGAAGGTACCCATATACACTTCAGTGTCGGCAGTCGTATCAAAGAAAATGGGACCAACGATCCATATTGAAGTGGTTCAGGTTTATATGGATCGCCCTGTACTATTAACGATTCGAACTGTTAAACACTTAAGGGTATGCAGCAATAAAATTGGATAAAAAATATGGGAAAAATACGTTTTTCTGTTTTTGAGTTAATAAAGTACTCTGAACCTTATAGTATCATAATTCAACTAAATTTATGAGTTTCAATCATTTAAATACCCTCACATGACAATTTAACTGCCCATGTGCACCTGCAAGTCGGCCCTTGGATTCACAGAAATCTGTCATTTGAGTTCGATTGAATGTACTAAATTAAAACATTTGAAATTAGCGGGCAAAGCTTCTGGTGGAATTTTGTGTGTTGGTATGATGGTTATTTCTTACAATATGTGGCACCATGGAAACAAAATACTGGCTGCACACAATGAAAGCAAATAATAATATTTATTATTTTACTTTTGTGTGAGTTTCTAGCTTGGTCGAGATTTTCTTGTGTTTCTCGTTGAACTACCTCCTGTTTATATATAACTGATGAGTTTTAGTCTGCCATTTAACATTTATAAAAGTATTTTATACATCAAAACGTGCATTTAACTGTTATATAGGTTATAGGTAAAACATTCTTTGCGACAACTGACCTCTTGATGACAGTGTACATAGTTATGATCATGAATAGCCCAAGCGATACATAACACAACAATGTGAACATACTTGAGGCCTGATGTGATAAGAAAACTAATGCCTGTGTACCAAAGGCTGGCATCAGATGAAATCCTAAGGAAATGAACATTGGGTAAGACACAAAATGCAAATAAAGGTTTACATAACATGATATGGCATAATTCCCCAATAAGAAACATTTTTTTTTTTTTCAAAGAAAGACTTCAGGTTTCTGTGACATCAACCATCAGTGAATTCAATTTTGGTTGTTCTGCCTCACTCAAGCTGCAGTCAGACATAATGGACACAGATCTCACTAGCATCTCTAAAAATTAGCCAAGGGACGGACCAATTACGCTTACTTTATTCAGCAATTTCTGCTAAAGTAACTTCTTAAACATCCAGAAGGAAACTGAAATTGAAGAACACTGCTGCAGAAGAGAGAAGGAAGAGGCTGAAGGCTCCAACTTACCTATCCGGAGGGTTTTAGTCTGCTTCAAGACATGTAGCTGAGAAGGAAAATGTTTGAGATTTTAAAATTTGATTTACTCAGTTATAATTTTTTCAACATTTTATGTCATTCAAAATGTTCCACACGATGCAGTTTTGATTCAGTCGTTCTAACATTTTAAACAAATGCTCTTATAAAGCAAACAAAGATTTATATCATATGAATTTGTAATATTCATTATATTTTTAAAGTTATTGATATAAAAACTCAGAGCTTTAATCATTTTTTGGCTTTTTTGTTTGCACCATACCTATTTTTCCCCCTCTGGAACTCAAAGCAGTATAAGAAATTCATATGTTAGATCTATTCTTCATAACCATCTGAATATTTTAAAAAATAGAAAAATTAAAATTTTGAAAATTTTCATCACGTAGAGCGGTTTGAATTTTGCCCAAATTTTGAAATTCACAAATTAATTACTGAAAAACTATTGAAGATATAAAAACCAAATTTTTAATTCTGTGTCCACTATGCATCAGAAATAAGTGGTAAAACTTTCAGCAAAATTGGTTGAAAATTGCTGGATTTGGGGTTTTCGGTGCTGCATCCCCTTAAAGTCCTGTCGATGTTCCACTGTTTCTCTAGCCATACAGCGTAAAGTGTAAAATTTTTACGCTAGCTATTTCTTTCGTACTGTAACGTTATTTTAATGTAGCTTTTTGCTATGTCTAATCCCATTATAATGAAGTAGACAAGAAAGCAGACTTTTGAAAAATTATCTTTTGTATCCACAATAAACAATGGAGTAGAGATGCCTTAACGATTTATTATCGCTACAAATTCGCTGGACACGGCACTTGAGTTACTGTTGCCTTCAAATTAACCGATAAAATAATGAGGAAAGGAGGTATAAAATATTATAAAAATTGAGTTAGATAAGGAGAAGGAAAAAATACACTATGCTTCATTTTTAGCCATTAGACTATCCATTAACCAATTTTTGTTAAGAGACAAGCCGATAACCCCTTCCACTGCTTTTGCTTCCATTAAATGTCTCCTACACGTGAAAAACAAAACATTAGCGACTTTCAAGAGAGCACTAATGGATAAACCTTCCGTTTTATTTTTGGAAGTATTTTAAAGAACTTTCTTACGCTGAACTGAATAAGGTACCCAAACCTGCATCTCCTTATATAGTGAATTGTTTATAAGAGGAAAGGTTTTTCCTTCAAGTATTGTCTTTGATTAGCATCCGATGGACTCAGCCGAAGAACAAAATGTAGTTTTCTTCCTATCTTTATAACACTATTACAGGATGGTTTTCATATTTTAAAGAAATATAACTATTCCGCCTCGGTAGTGTAGATGGTAGCGTGTCTGCCTCACGTTCAAGAGGTCCCTAGTTCGAATCTCGGTCAGGGTGAGTTACCTGAATAAGGTTTTTGGGGGGTTTTCCCTTATCGTGAAAGACGAATGTCGGATAACTTTAAGGTCCATGGACCTCGGACTCATTTGAGCATGACCACTCATGTCATTCACCGTCCGATATGTCTTAACGTTGAAGGACGTAAGTAATAATAATAATAATAATAATAATAATAATAATAATAATAATAATAATAATAATAATAATAATAATAATAATAATAATAATAATAATAATAATAATAATAATAATAATAATAATAATAATAATAATAATAATAATAATAATAATAATAATAATAATAATAATAATAATAATAATAATAATAATAATAATAATAATAATAATAATAATAATAATAATAATAATAATAATAATAATAATAATAATAATAATAATAATAAATAATTTGCATTCGATGAAACTGGTCCTTAAAGCAGTGATTCTATTCTTATGGTCACATTAAAATTGAAGGAAAGGACAAATAAATAAGTAAATAAATAAATGAATGAGTAAATAAATAAATGAATGAGTAAATAAATGAATGAATGAATGAGCGAATGAATGAGCGAATGAATGAATGAATGAATGAATGAATGAATGAATGAATGAATGAATGAATGAATGAATGAATGAATGAATGAATGAATGAATGGACGGATGGACCCACGGGTGGGTGGGTGGGTGGGTGGTCGGACGGACGGGTGGGTTCTTTTTTATTCTCTCTCTCTTTATTGGTATCAACTGCATGCCCCATTACATGGTAATATTACATGCATTACAATACATAATTTATTTTTAATTTACAGATTCAATTTTAAATTTATAAGCTTAACAGACTTGTTCCTAATTTATTTTTGATATATACAACTTTGAGCTTTTTCTCACCTATATTTTGGTAGTTTCTTTCTCTAGTTTACTAGCCTATTCTTGCATTGTATTGTTTTATAGTATGTTTGTAGTCTTATCTTTAATTTTATTAGTATATTTATAAATATGTTGAATTTAAAGTTAACTACTTTTTTTATAAGTTAATTGAATGAATATATTTGCAAAAAGGTTTCAAGTATTCTGTGATAAGTTCCTGGTTGGATTTGGGCCATTTTCCTGTGTGTGCACTTCTGCCACCAATAGAGATCTCTGCTGTTGTGTTTCTTTACATTCAAAGTTTAAATGGTTAACTGTTTGTCGGAGGTTACTGCATGTACATTTGGATCATCAATAATGTGGTAGTCTTTAGTTATTCCATGACCTGAGATTATAGCAGTAAGTTCTGGTGTAATAGGAAGTTGTCTCTTTAAGCTATCTTTGATTGTTGGGAGGAAAGTTTTACAGAGAGCCCCTTTGTTTGTGCTGTTCCACCTATGTTTCCATTGTTCGTGTCCTCTTTCTTTTATGTCTGCTTTGAACATTGACCTGAGAACCTTAGTGTAAATGATTGGCAGTCCTTCATCTTGAGCAGCTGCCTTGGGTGTGGATGGGTGGATGGACGGACGGACGGATAGACAGGTGGATGGGTGAATGAATGGATAAAAGTCCAGAATACCATACTCTGGCACCTAATTTCTCAAGCCGGGGTATAAATATTCCAAATGTTTATATTTATTAACTTTTATATAATTTATGCGAAATTATTCTACGGATATTAAAATTACTGCTTCTACAAGTAAAACAAAAGCAAACCAAAAATAAAATGCTAACACACTGCAATAAATACCATCTTTAAAACAAAACATATTTAAACTTTCTTTCTTCTTATTTTCACGCCTTTCCCCATTTTATATATAACTTTAAATAAATACTTAAATAAAATTAACAATAAAAAGGATTAATAATACATAATTTATTACTGGTATCCAGTAAAAATAAGTAGTACCAAAAAACAAAGAAAATCTGCCCCTTATAAAATTGGAAGAAATCAAGGAAAGGACAGGATTGAACCGGCTCGGAGATCGAAATCCATCCCGCCAGAGAGAAAAGCATTTTCCTCAGACCATATCCTGCCATGCCCCGCCGAGACTCCCGCCGACACTTCTATCCTGAAAAAGACCATCAGATGATATGAAATGATAATGAGTATGAAATAGAAGAACGGGATATTTGCAGGATGTAATTAACCTATGAAACATTCACCTAGCGACCCGGAAAACCCCCCGAAAAGCTCATTGTTGACCCAGGGTATTTTAATTTATACTGAAATTAAATACCAATTTTGGTATTTAATCACTTTTTATTTTGGAGTTATAATATTTAATATGGACCCACGCATATGTGCCCAAAACACGCACACATAAAAGTTTTTATATAAATGCTTTCCTTTTTATTGAAGTAGGGTCAAAGTGATTATTTCTGGTGAAATCTTATTAAAGGTTTGGTTGAATGCAGTAGCTCCTACACTTTCTGTATTAGAAAACTTAAGTATTTTAATTAATTGTATCAACTTTGTCATAAATTATATTGACATTTACCGTGTTAATTGGCCCTGATTTTATATTTTGGATGAAATATATGTTGATGAGGTTCCATTTTCTGATTAATACTTGTATTAAGTATTCCGCAGAATAAATCAGAAAATAAAAAAGAAGCGCGTATAAAATTACACTTGATATTTATTAAATATCTGCAGCAAAGTCTATCCCTTTTAAAGTCACATCTGCTTTGCGATACGATACTTTATTAGTCATTGATCATTATTGGAATGCCAAGCCAATTGTGCTGGTGATTCCGAAATGCTGGACATGCACGTAAATGTAATGTGATACTTTAGGCAGACAAGTGGAGAACGTTTGTCCAGCCTCGTGTGTCCAATTAGTAACCGGGATATTCGAATCCGATACGTATGCAGTTGTAGTTACTACAGGGTAACCCACAAGTCAGGTTACATTTACCTTTCTGAATGGCTGTTACTTATGTGGTTAATAATACAAATAGCGTTGACATTTGAGCATCTACATAACTATAAATTGGTTTGAAAGGTTTGGAAAAAGTGTTTTACCCTTTCACCGATATGGATGTCATATGATATCCAAGTTAAAACGCCCCAAACCGATATGGGCGTGTATAGACGTCCTGCACCTACATGCATTTAATGCTCATTTAACGCCAATTATTTTAATCTTACTATTTTACAATAAATTTAACTTAGTTCTATAAGGGATGTAAACATACGCTGAAAGGTTTCTTTTTGAATTGTACATCAAATAATATTGGTTTCCTTGCGATCTTCTTTTTCGCAAAACACTAGACATTTTCAAAATGGTTGCGACTTTTTTGGTTGTGGATGGTATCCTTTTAGGAAAGTGTTTTCTCTCAAGTATGAGGGCTGATTCTTAACCCCCAGTATAAAGAGGCCTCTGAGTATTATAATGCTCAATTAGGCTACGAGCTATTTATACGCGCCAGTACAGGTAGGTGAATGTCTTGCATGAATTTACAGCTCTGAAAATGACTAAACAATTGTCCATGGTTACATCCAGTGGTATAAAAATACTTTTTTTTTTTTACCATTTAACTGTTTTTCGTAAAGAGGGATATCTAGTAATAGCTGAACCGCATTACCCATATTTGACCCGCCATTTCCCCAAACAATGGAGCAGCTAACATGCCATCTGTAGACCAGTTCAAGCCACTGCTACCTATATCCTAAACATCTCTTTCATAATCGCACAGCAAATCTTCCAGATTTTCTACAGTAATATCAGAAGCCTGTATACATCATACGCAAGGTAATTTAGTTGCTACATTACGGGGATAAGCCATGGTTACACTGAAATTTAACAATTTCAAATGTGCCATTCATTTAGCTCTTGGTAGCTATAAGAAATCACTCTGAACACAGAGAGAGTATAAATAACTGAAATACTGAGCGAAAACAGCTATAAGGCTACCAGAAAGCTTGATTGAGAAACACTGTAAGAACACATGTTGACAGGGAGTTTTCTTTCCAGCGTGTGTGTGTGTGTGTGTGTGTGTGTGTGTGTGTGTGTGTGTGGGTGGGTGGGTGGGTGGGTGGGTGGGTGGGGGGGGTGTGGGTGTGGGTGTGGGGGTGTGGGGGTGTGGGGGTGTGTGGGTGTGTGGGTGTGTGGGGGTGTGGGTGTGGGGGTGTGGGGGTGTGGGGGTGTGGGGGTGTGTGGGTGTGGGTGTGGGTGTGGGTGTGTGTGTGTGTGTGTGTGTGTGTGTGTGTGTGTGTGTGTGTGTAACGCAACATATACTCGTATGATTATCGCTTTATATAGCATAAATAAACTAAAAGCTAAAACCTTGAACCGGAGAAGTCGTTTTCGTATACACATGAAACAAAATGATTCAAATACTAGGCACGTTTGGTAAAAAGAAAGGTTTCTGCTACAGTGAAACAAAGTAGTGAACTTTCAACGATTTATTAATGTAGTCTCTACTTTTTGTTACTGTAGACGTATACTGTCTTTAATGGGGTTGAAACCAGTTTTTGTTTCCTTTAAATAACTTAGTAAACACGGAAGATATGGAAAGGTATTTATGATGCATTTTACAGCATTTAACAATTTAAATGCCTTATTCTGTTTATTGGGTATCCGTTTCCAGCCCCTGAAGGGTTTAAATGGCCATCAGTGAAACGGTTAAAGCGCGCGATCGGCGGGAATCGAACTGACAACTTACCGAATGTGAATCCCACACATTCCCGCGGATCTACGTTGCTCCAAAGCCGCCAAAACCCTAAATTTGTGGGTCACCTTCCCTCAGAAGTATTGCCTTTTCTATGGATCATTTCATTCAATCTTTAATTGTACAGCTAGATTGTTATACAGAGATTGCAAGATGCAGAATATTCCTGCCTAACATCGACAGCTGGAGGCACACATAGGAAGATTATGCCTCTCATCTGCTCTTTGTTTAATCTGCAATTATCTGAATAGTTTTGCAGACACGTAATCAACTTCTCTCGTTAGAGAAAGACATTTCTACACTGCCACCGGGATGATACAAATAGAATTCCTCCAGAAGTAAGATAATTCCCGTAACAAGTTGTGCTCCGTAAATCGTCTTATCAATTCCATTGCTGTACTCGATTCAAAGTAAACCAAACACATACATTCGTGATGAAAGCTGAGAGAGTTGCCGAAGTAACTTTCGAGCGTCCTATTTTCCTGTCACTAGACAATAACCTCGACAAGATATGAAGTCTTGTGTTTACTTTGTGTAGAACACGGTTTGGACTTCCGTGAATTGTGAAATGATTACGTGATGAAACAAATGACATCCTTCTCCAATACTATTTCTCGATTTTTATTTCCTACCCTTTTGTTGAAGAGATGGTGGGAATATGGAATACAATTTTATTGCCAAATTTTTAGTTTTGGGGTTAAATGCTTACACATTTATTAATGAAGACTGATGCTTTGTTTACTTTTACATCTGCCGACAACATTGGAATTGTTTAAAATGATAATTCCACAGAAAAAAGGACGTCTTATGAAAAGGTGCATCCCCCGCCTCTGACGACCAAGAGTTACCCAACTGTCCCCGAAAGGCGCCTGGCGCCTCCATAAGGCTTTCTATAGGGCAAGACCTAGAGACTAACAAGCCCCCATCTGGTCCGAAAACACAAGACGGAATGAAAGTGGATACGCTACTTACACGCGTCAACCCCAAATTAGAAGGCTACAGAGCAACCTCGGTAGAGCCGCCTGGTGATCTAGCACACCTACTAGCTATGCTGGTTAGTACGCGGGAATATATAACTTCCCTCAAACCCATCCGGAGACTTACTCGATCTCCCACAGGTATTGGGCACCACTGCCCCCTCGAGTCCAACCCAATCCGAACAACTCCTCTACGGGAGGTGCTGGCAGTTCGGCCCAAGGTTCCTCTAGTAACGTCAGAGGTACCACGAGTGCTAAGGGTCCGCAACGCTCCCACCACAGCAGCTGAAGCGGACGGATCCCCTCCCCTATGGGGTATAATATGGAACGTTAACTGTTAATTGCAGAGGTTCTACTCCAATTGGTCCGGGATCTGTAAGTCCAAAGACCCTGGCGTCCTTCAACCAGGGATTTATTGAGCTGTCCCAAAAGGGCGCCCGGCCGCTACATGGGGATTTCCATAGGGCAAGACCTAGAGACTAACAAGCACCCCCCCCCCTCATCTGGTCCTGTGGACTCAAGACGGGATGGAAGTGGATAGGCCATTTACACGCGCCAATTCCAAAATGGGAAAGCTACCGATATGACCTCGGTGGGTGCGCCTGGTGACTTAGCACACCTTATACTAGCTATGCAGACTAGTACGTAGAAATATATGGCTTCCCTCAACCCCGTCCGGAGAAAGTCCCATCCCTTCCACATGTGTCTCACGCAGTCACACGAAAGATATCCAGGCGATGGTCGAGCTCCACCCATGTACGTTGAAGCATTCCAGGAGTGACTGTTGCAACAGCATTCCCACGCAGTTGGCGAATAGTCGTTACTTTTGTCGCATACACCCTGTCCTTGACATATTCCCACAAAAAATAAGTTCAGAAGTGTTCTGTCGGGCGATCTCGGTGGCCATGAAACTGGTGCACCTCTCCCTATCCATCTAACAGGAAACTCATGATCCAGGGTGTCTGTCGCCTCTCTAAACCAGTGAGGAGGTGCACCATCTTGTTGAAAAAAGGATATGAGGATGAAAATAGGTTCATTGAATTGGGTATATAGAGATGGGTTTCCAGTTATAACATCTCCTATTGGTTTTTCAGGACTGGGACCAGATAGCAACTTCTGATTTCTTTTTTAAAATACACATGGACCCTTTGTGAATGGCTGACACAGATGGCAGCACTGTACAGTGCATAGAACTTTAGTGGCGTTGACGAGAATTAGGACTGTTTTTGATACTTAACATTGCGACGTTTTCATTGCAAGAACAGCGTGTAATCATTAGTTTTTTTCCCTTTCATTTTTGTGGTGTGACACCCATTGAAATTCATCACCAGTTGAATGAGATATGTGCTAATGGTAACATGGATATGTCCAATGTACATTCCTAGGTGCGAAGTTCAATGAAGGCAGAACATTGTGTGACAACAAACCAAGACAGTCACGGCCTCGAACCAGCCTGTCTGACGACATGATCCAGCAAGTAGAGAAGGTTGTTTTGGAGGTGCACTGACCCCACGGAAATGCCAAAATTGGAGGCGATGTCTGCAATGCCGTAGCTGGTAGCGTGTCTGCCTCACGTTCAAAAAGTCCTGAGTTCGATGAGTTGCCTGTATAAGGTTTCTTCCGGGTTTTCACTTATCCTGAAAGACAAATGTCATGTAACTCTAAGCTTCATGGACCCCGTACTCATTTGAGCGTCATTCACCCATTTTCATCCATCGTCCGATATGATTTATGGTTGGAGGACGAAAATTTAAAACGTGGCATTATCCCATTTCTAGCTTTAATTGTTAAATAGTTGGTACACAACAGTATACATCGTGTATTGTATTTGAACACGCTGAATATTCATATGCATAAATTTTCAGAAAGCATTATGTTATATAATGATTTCACACAAATCACATTATGAAGGTAACAATAGAGTAACCTAAATTTAATACATAGCAGATTTGCCTCGTTAAACTCCATCACTACAGCGTTTCACCTTGCACTCGGCTGGCCATAAAACCGGTCAGCATAACAATTGAATAACTCTCGTGTTGTCGCCAGTTAAGTTTGTCACAAAATATAGACTAATGTATAAAAATAGAGCAGAATCCAGACCTAGATGAATTTTAAAAAACTTCAAGAATTTTAATAATCTATAAAAGCGCAACTTTTGAACGAAGTTATCTGCTTAGCGCAGTGGTAGCGCATCTGCCTACCAACCAGGAAGTCCATATTCGATTTCCCATAACAGCAAAGGAATTTTCTCCCACAAAGACACCTAGTACGAGGTAGACACTGGCGCTCCAATTAAGACGCTTCTTGATAAGCAGTGGATCCACTTTCCGAAAACCATGTACACAGACGTAATGATCTCGGGGGCATTCTAATCACCTCTCACCCTCCAATACTGCACCCCGCCCATGACGCCTATTGTGGGCAGAGCTGTGGAAGCAACAATCTTGGCATGGCACAGGGCTTTTGGGACATAGACTTTAGTATAGATTAATAAGAATTACTAACATTAATATTGCAGTAAATTAATGTGGCCTAATGGCTTAAGGATCTCACACGCTGCTTAATAAATGATATGAACAGTTCGTAATAAAATTATGAAGGCTGTTCAATAAGGAATGATCATAATTTTTTTGACAACGTACCTTTATTCATTCTTATAATTTTAATGGTCCTTCTCAAAATAGTCTCCCCTGAATGCGATGCACTTGTCCCAGCGTTTCTGCCAGTCTTCAAAGACATGCTGGAAACCATTTTTAGAGATCCTTCAAAATCGCCTCTGCAGCCTTCACCACTGCTTCTGATGATGGATAATACCTCCTACGAAGACGTTTCTTCAAGTTAGGTAATAGAAAAGAGTCACATGGGGCTAAATCCGGAATAAAGGGAGGGTGAGGGATGCACCTCACGTTGATTTTTGCAAGATATTCAGCAACAAAAATGGCAATATGTGGCCACGCATTATTGTGGTGCTGCATCCAGCCTGCTTCACAGAAATGTGATCTTTTGCGCCTGATATGGACTTGCAATGTTTTCAGGACATCCCGGTAGTATTGTCCAGTTACTGATTTGTGTGCAGGTACAACATGCTGATAAACCATTTAATGAATATCCAAGAATGAGATTATCATATCTTTCGCAGCAGAAGCAACCACTTTTGCTTTTTGGGGGGTTGGTGATGAAGGAGTTGAGCTATGCTGTTTGCTCTCAGAATCAAAATGATGTAGCCAAGTTTCATCAGCAGTGATTACGTTTGAAAGAAACTCCGGATGTTCCTCTAACATCAGCTTTAAGTGCATACAGACCTGCATGCGAATGTCCTTTTGTTCGGGAATCAACAGTCTTGGAACCCATCGCGCACAAACACGTCTCGTGTGTAATTTTTCTGTCACCAACGTGTGGGTGGCACACAATGAAATGTTCAGTATTTCAGAAAGTGATCTTAAGATAATTCGTCAATCCTCTCTCACAATGGCAGCAGCAGTGTTGATGTTTTCTTCCGTAAGAGTAGTAACCGGCTCAACCTTCCTTTGAAATTGATTATCTCCCCTATTTAAAAATTTTAAACCATCTTCGAGCTGTGCTGTAGGGAAGACCAGACTCTCCATAGACCTCCTGTAACATTGTATAGGCCTCAACTGAAGATTTGTTGAATGAAAGCAGAATTTCAAAGCCGCATATTGTTCCTCGCGTGTAACCTCCGTTGCAGCGGTAGGCGATACTAAACATGTCTGAACTTGTCTGGTTCTCACAGGCAGGAGCCAGGTGCACCAACAGTGAAACTACTACGGCGTGTTTGCTTCACATTAGGCTAACAGAATATAATAAGATTGAATGTTAGTGCGAAAAATTATGATCATTCTTTATTGAAAAGCCCTGGTATTACTTAATTTTAATTATTTTATATACAATTCATTATTTTAACAAAAAATCATATCATTCCTTGCTATATCAACTTAAGCAAAAACAAGGCAAAAACGTTAAACAAAAGAGAATAGCAGTTTAAAATTCTATGTTCTTTACAGTCCCGTGTTGTAGATTTGCGACATGTGAAAGAACCACAAGCCCGTGAGCTAACCTAAGCGATCATTTACACCCAATATGAAGAGCGATGCTCAAAACCAAAGTATTTAAAATATGTCCACAGTTAAAATTTAATTTCAACTTTATAGAAATATAATCCATAAAAATATTGCTCAGCAGGAAACTACTTGGAATTTGTTAGCAAATCTGATTCAAAGGAAAAGAATAATACGACCAAGATACGCTTAACGCACTAATAGGTTACTCCTCGTAAAATCTCCTATACTTAGTTTACTTTACGTGAAATCGTTAGGTAAACCAAAGTTTGTATGCGGTTGTGTTCACACGAAAGAGTCAGTGTGAGAGTGCGTGCACGAATTGCCTTGTTTTAGGATAAGAGTAATAAGAATATCCATGTAAAGCGAGTACGATGAGAAATGAGGTTGGTTTGAAAAATGTCTTGCAAGAAAAAGAAGGGGGAAAATGAAATTGAAAGACATTATATTTGCGTCACGTTCAATGGTTCCGTTTTTGTTCTGGACGTGTAGAGGGCATTACCGTTTTATTTTGCTGAACGGCAACATAGACTATCCTAAATTTTGAAAAGTGCGCGTAAAAGTTCCTCGAGTAAGCATTTAGCTAGATTCATACCCGCCTCTGTTGCGTAGGTAGTAGAACGTGTGCCTCATGCTCAAAGGTTCCGAGCTAGAATCACTGTCAAGGTTAGTTATCTGGATGAGCTTTTCTGGGGTTTACCTTTATGCTGAAGGATGAATGTTGGCTAAATCTAAGCTCTATGGGCTTAATTGAGCATTACTTCAACTGTTTCAGACATCGTCCGATTTAACACTGTAGGACGTTCCCAACAATCAATCTGTAGAGTGCATAGAACTCTAGTGGCATTTTCGTGGTGTCACACCTATTGAAATTCATCCCCAGTTGAGTGAGGCATGTGGTGACGGTACCATGTATGTGTCTATTGTGCTAGCCCTTCTCTCTCTTCTCTAATGCAGTAATCTACGTATGCTCCTCGTCCCCTATTTCTTTTTATTTCTTTGTAAGTAATTAGTAAGTGATCTTTATTTCCATTTTAATTACACATTATTCATTTACATACCTATTACTACACTGAGTTGCTGATTACCCTTTTGGGCCCAATAGACTGAAACTCTGAGATTGTCGAGCTAATGGATCCCTCTTGGCATCTTATCTAAAATAACTTCATCTTCATTTTCGTCATATTTACTAATCTTCCTAAACCGCTTGGCTCTTACTTTGCCTAAAAAGTTCCCAATTTCAATTACATTTTTCCTAGTTTCTACACTCATAAACTTTAAGGCTTGATGGATAGAGTCTTCATGAAACATTCAATGCCATGGCCGGGATTTGAGCCACGGATCTCCTGGTTTCCGTCCAGTCGCTCTTAACGTTTGAGCTACCATGGCCAACGTGCCGTCCTGACACTAACTTCTCCAGTTGACTCGTTGAATTTTTCATGTTGACTCTATCCATCAAAAATCTTAGCTTATATACGGATAGTGTGGAGAAATGATTAATTTCCATCAATTAACTAAAATTCAAGCCTTGAATTTCTGTTGGTAGCCTTGTCCAATTTTTTTACCTATCTTCTCCCTAAGCAACCTAGTTTCTTCACATTCTAAAAGGACATGCCATTCTTTATCCCTTTGGTGACACAATGGACATTTCTCCAGTTCCCTTCCTCTTCCCAAACCCTTCTGTTTCACCACCCATGTTCTGGCCTATTTCTTTGTAAAATTGTAATGATTTCATATTGTGACTTTGTGGGTTCGTGAAACTAAAATTCCGATTACACCACTCAAAAATGTTCTTTATTTCCACCGACTTACAGTTGAACACTCGCCAATTACACAGAATTACGTAATGCACAAAATTACGATTCACTAGTTCGTCCGTTATAGCTCCCTTTTTGCTCTCGCAATTACGTACACTCCTCCGATACACGTACACAGTCTTCTCGTCCGTTCACTATCACGGCGCTCCTTCGCTGCTTGCCAAGCACTAAGTCCCTCCGGGCCGGCGCGTTGCTTATATAAGACCAACTGGCCAATCTAGAAGGTTCCGGATTAGACGACACACCCCGCATGTTCGAGAACCCAGGGGGAGGGGAAAGAGACGGCACAGTGACTCGTGATCCCTCTCCTGATCATCCCTTCAGTTAGTGACAGGAGAGAAATGGGTAGGCGCGGCCAGCCCCCCAGGTAGCTCCGACGTTCGGGTGACAATATTTTCTAACCTCCTCCATACTTGGTCTTTCTATATCTTCTATTCTACATTTTACCAATTTACCCATTATTCATTTCCTCTAATCTCAATATATCTCCCATTCCTATTTTTTTTTTTTTCATAATTTCTCCTATCTCTGCCCACCAAAAGTGTGTGTTCTCTAACCTTTTCTGCTATCCCATGTATAATTTCATAACTTCCCCTTCTTCTTTGACCAAGCATCTATACCAAAAATGTTATTATTCTCTCCATTATTATTCCATTTCTTCTTGTCGTTCCTAATTTTACTAAAGCTACTTCCCTAGATGCTACTCTTGGTAAGCCTAGTAGCTCTTTACAAAATCTTCTGTAGTTTTGGTCCACTGATACCATTACATGATAGAAGTACCTTCATTGCAAACTAGTGCAGAAATTTATGCTTACAGGAAATATTTGAAAAACTTAAGAAATTGTGCTAACAAAACCACTTATGCAAAATGACAGCTATTGTTGCACGCAACGAAACTGTAACAAATGAGTATCTAGGGCTGTTCAATAAAGAATGATCATAAGTTTTTTTACGGTCATAAATTTTTGCACTAAAATTCAATCTTATTACATTCTGTTAGATTAATGTGAAACAAACACGTCGTAGTAGTTCTACTTTTGGTGTACCTGGTTCCTGTCTGTGAGAACCAGCAAGTTCAGACATGTTCAGTATCGCCTACAGCTGCAATGGAGGTAACAGATGAGAAACAATATGCGGCTTGAAACTCTGCTTTCGTCTCAACAAATCTTCAGTTGAGGCCTATACAATGTTAGAGGAGGCCTATGGAGAGTCTGTTCTTCCCTACAGCACAGCTCGAAGATGGTTTAAAAGGTTTAAAGAGGGGAGACAATCAATTTCAAAGGTAGTTGCCCCCGGTGCTCTAGTTACTGCTCTCACTGAAGAAAACATCAACACTGCTGCTGCTATTGTGAGAGAGGATCGACGAATTACTTTAAGATCACTTTCTCAAATACTGAACATTTCATTGGGTGCCACATTTCCGTGCAGCAGGCTGGATGCTGCACCACGATAATGCGCGGCCGCATATTGCCAACGTTAATGCTGAATATCTTGCAAAAATCAACGTGAAGTGCATCCGTCACCCTCCCTATAGTCCGGATTTTGCCCCATGGCGTCTTTTATTCCCTAACTTGAAGAAACGCCTACGTGGGAGGCATTATCCATAATCAGAAGCAGTGGTGAAGGCTGCGTAGGCGATTCTGAAGGATCTCCCAAAAATGTTTCCAGCATGTCTTTGAAGACTGGCAGAAACGCTGGGACAAGTGCATCGCATTCAGGGGAGACTATTTTGAGAAGGACCATCAAAATTATGAGGATAAGTAAAGGTACGTTGTGAAAAAAGTGATCATTCTTTATTGAACAGCCGTCTTAGATACTCTAAAAGTGAGCACAACAAAGCCTCTACCGTATATTCCTAAACTAGGAACTGTTGTTTTCTTTCTCTTTTAAAAATTATAAACAAAGTTTGTGGAATTACACTTTCGTCATTATATGCATTAGTGAAAAATTATAAATCATGATCTCTGAAGTGCTTCACGAATAGTAGCATCAGGGCTCTAAAGACTAGTGCCTTTTAATGCAAAGTTATTGTTTCTAAAGGGGAATATTTGAAAAACAGTTAAGTCAATTAAACTTCTTAAAAGCTTCCTCATAATTTTATTGTGACATTACGTTACATTAACGGTTTTGGTGAACCGATTCTCTTTTCCGTGCGTTTTTTTGGCTCCATTCCATTTTACACTTTTCATCCCATCTCGGGCCTCATTATTTACACCTTAACCGACTTATCCTTATTCCATTCCCTTCAGCCATTATTCATCGAATATTTTTTTTTTCTCTCCCTATGTCCCGCAACAGCATCGTGCTTCCCAAGAGGATTGTTTCAGAATTCTAATACAAATAGGATTCTTCTTCTGATAAGGTTGCTTTTAAAAATTTAACTGAAGACTGAATTGCAAATGCTTATACTTCATACGTATGCATTTATTTAAATATCTACTGGATTAAAGTTTTCTACCATAATTATATGTTCATTTTTAGAGATTGTTTTAACTTTTTTAAATCATTTTATTGAAAATATAGGAAATTATTCTCCAATGAGCCCAGGGGCCATAGAGTTAGACATTATTTATCTTTCAGGATAAGGAAACCCCTGGAAAAGGCTCTGATTCAGATAACTCACCCTGACCGACATTCGAACACAAGAATTCTTGAACACGCTACTGCCACACCACTGAGAGGTGTACCAAATTCTTGGGCTAATAAACATAAAGAAAACTTAAACATAAAACATAAACATTTTCAAAACATTTTGCAGAATTTGATACAACTTTAGATGCTCAAAATAAATATAATATTAAAAATTTATTCCATTTCTCTAAAAAAAGATAAAATTACTAATAACAAAAAAATCTGGTATTTATCAGTTTAATTGTTTCGTTTGTGATAAAGGTTATATTAGAAAGACAAAACGTATTTTAGAAACCAGAACGAAAGAACATTTTCTTAACATTAAGTATAAACAAACTTATAAATCGGCCGTAACAGTTCATTTTTGGTCATTTAACCATGAAATAAATACAGAAGTTAAATTATTAAAACAATTGAATGATCCGATGGATTTAACAGTTTGGGAAAATATATTTATTTTAAAAAAACAAAATCGCGTAATGAATTTTTAAATACCGGCAGTCGATTCTATTTTAAAATTTGTTTTATTTTGAGATTTTGGTAGTACTAACAAGAACACATCGACATCTAGCATTCGTAACGATGACAACAGCTTTGTTGTTTCCGGCTGAGGATGTGTCAAAGTTTTACATTAAATCGTGATCCCGGAAAATATATAAGGTGGGTGAAGCTATTGAATTAGGATGTATTTAAAATTGCTTCCCAAGTATAGAAGTATCTTATTTTTAGTTGCTCTTTATTGGCATTCTCAAGATTTAGTGCCTCAAAAGTTTCTCAAATCTCGAATAATCACCTGCCTGTACGATACTGATCAGCGATAAACTACCTTTTTGCATAATGTAGCCTACTCTAGTGGTGCTTCTGTAGCTGTTCTGGTGGCCCAATCCGTGCCGCCGAAAAGCGGCGTTCCCAAGGTTCCTGTTTTACAGTAATTTTTTTTCCTCGTATTTTTAATACGTAAATTCCAATAGAAAGATATGGCGTGATTTGTAACTAACTTATCTAATAATATCAACATAAGTTATTCGATACACATAAGAAATTTTGGATAGAGTACGGCAGTTGTTCCTTCACCACTGTCAAATTTGCATTAAAACACAGGTCGCCATTTCGAGCAGTTCCAATAAATCTGACGTAAAAAGCTACGTTTACTTTTTATTTTTATCTTAAGCTGGTTTCAACCTTTGTTAGAACGAATTGTAATTAATTGCACCCACAAGGTGAAATTACTGTGTAAAATGCAGAGATATATACATAAATTAAAAGCTTATACAAAAATTTAGAAAAAAAGTAAACGAAAAAAGAGGGCAAACAAAAATTAAAAGCTTAGACACAAATTTAGAAAAAAAAGTAAACGAAAAAAAAGATGACAAAAAGTGGAGGTTTCGAACTCGTTTACTTTTTATTTGATAACTGATGTCGTAACTTTGCGCTAGAGGGAGTGCTTTGGCACACCTTTCCATTTTCGTGTGTTGTGCCTTCAAGTGTTATCATCATTAGCAGTGCCGTACTGGCACTTTTGTAGCTTTTAGACGTAACTTCCACATTTGAGTCAATAGACCATAAGTCCGCTGTCTCAAATTACTTGATTAAGACGTCTCACTTGCTTTGAAAATACAGGGTGTACATAAATGAATATCCGGGCTTTAAATCTTTGTAATATTTATTACATTATACTTACAGTTATCAGTGATATGTCAAATGAAAAAGCAACTCAAACCATTTTACCAAGAACCTTATAAATGTTCAATGTGACTACTCTTTGTCAAAGGGCACACATCAAGTTTATAGCTGAGTTCTTCCCAAACGTTAATAAGTGTGTATTCATTAATTGTAGCAACAGCTGCTTCAATCGTGTTTCTTATATCAGGGAGGTCAGCTAGTAGCGGAGGCACGTACACACGATCCTTGATGAAGCCCCACAGGTAAGAATCGCATGGCGTTAGGTCAGGAGAACGTGTAGGCCATGCATAGCAAGCCCTGTCATTGGGGCCCTTGCAGCCTATCCACCGCTCGGGTACAGTGACGTTCAACCAATCACGCACTTCGTTATGCTACTGAGGTGGCGCACCATGTTGCTGGAAAATGAAGTTCTCTGACTCAATTTATTCCAACTGAGGGAAGAGCCATTGCTGTAGTGTATCAAAGTAAGAAGTGCCAGTTACAGTAGGTTCTCCAAAAAAGAAAGCCCCATAAACTTTTCGCCGGGAAACGGCACAGAAAACATTCACTTTAGGGGAATTTCGTTGCATATTGTGACTTAGTGGGTTCGTGAAATGAAAAGTCCGATTGCACCACTCAAAACTGTTCTTTATTTCCACCGACTTACAGTTCAACACTTGCTAATTACACAGAGTTACGTAATTCACACAATTACGATTCACCAGTTCATCCGTTACAGTTCCACTTTCACTCGTAATTACGTAAACTCCTCCGACGCACGTACGCAGTCCGTCCCCTCACTGGGCGCTACTCACAGCTCGCCAAGAACTGACTGTCCTCACTCATTGCACCCCTTTTTATAGGAAAATCAGTGTTTTCTAGAAGTCTCTGGCTTCAGTGAATCACCGCGAAGGTTCCAGACGGCAGGGGAAGAGGGAAGAGGCGGCCAGCGACAAGTGACACTTCCCTAATCATCCCCTCAGTTAGTGACTGAGATTAATGGGTGGGTGCGGCCCTGAATACTTCACGTCCGACCCTCCTGCTTGCCAGTTCTATAGGGAGTTCCGACGTTCGGGGTGACAATATGTACCATCTCGTGAGGATTTTCTGAGCCCCATATGCGAACATTATGAGTGTTAACATGTCCACTAAGGTGAAAGGTTGAATTATCACCGAAGACAACACGATCCATAAAATCGTCATCGTCATGAAACAACATGTCGTTTGCGAAGTTGGCACATAATCCGCGGTATGTCGGCTTTGGAGCTTGTAATAATTGTAAACGGTAAGGACGTAAGCGTAAGCGTTTTCTTACAGTCGACACAGGAACTTGTAATTCAGTACTGATTTCTTTGGGCTACGAGTGAACGAACGACTCTCTCACTAGCTCAACAGTCTCTTCACTTACTCTTGGTCGTCCCGTGCTCTTCCCTTTACAAAGAGAGCCGATGTCTTCAATACCGTCTACGATTGTTATTATGATTAGGAGCATCACAACTTAATGCGGAACGCACGTTGCAGAGTAACTACAGATTCGGTCTTTGCAAACTGCAAAACACAAAACGTTTTCTGTTTACTAGTCGCCATCTTTGCTACTACCGCTGTCTAGGGGATTGCGGCAGAAACATTGCACGCACATGTGCACTGGTGCCAAAAAACAAAACTGTTTGAGTTGCTTTTTTATTTGACTTAACATTTATAACTGTAAGTTTAAAGTAATACATATTATAAAGAGATAAAACCACGATATTCATTTAGATACGTCCTGTATTTCGGTGTAGTTCATTAACATCCTGTAATTATTTTCTTTTTAATAATAACTAAGCCTTTTCTGCTCTGTCACTTTCCATTTTTATTCCTTTCACTGCGTGCGAGTAAAGAAAGACAGTTGCCTGCAACATATAATTTCTTGGTGCTGCGGTTTTAAGCTCCGTATCGTATGAACAGCATTACGCTACAGCATCGCCGTTTCACTAGACGATGACGTTCTCTTGCATACAATCTAGGCATGCAGCTATTTTTGGCGAGGGTAAAGGAGGGACCTGGGTGGAGATAATACGTTGAGTGCAGCGTCGGCAAACGCTTCTGTACATACATACGGCAGAGGAGAATATAGGAGTACTAAAACAAAGCACTTCATCTGCTATGATTTATTTTCTAATTCAACGGTAGGAGCTCGGATGGGGACTAAAGATCACATATCTCTTTAACGTGCAAGACAAGTTTCATCTATTTCGTGTACACCATATGAGTTCTTTCCTCTAATTATTGTTTAATACTTTTGAATGACATTGAAATCTTTTATGAAATGCGCCTCGTTTTTGGGAGGTCCCTCGTTCGATCCCCGCCCACTCTGACCCATAGGTTTCTTACTGTTTTCCCGTATCATTAAGCGAAAGCTGTTTTTTTTTTTTTTTTTTTTTTTTTTTTTTTTTTTTTTTTTTTACTTCTGTTACAACTTTCCTCCCCTCATTTACTTTACCCATAATTTCCTTCACTGTAGCCTTTTGCAAGGTTGCATCGCTGCCACTCGAAGACATAGTGCAGGATTCTCACGCTAGATGGTGTTAGTAGAGACCTTCGTGAAACAGCTGTGCAGACGAAGTCAGTGTGGAGCTGAACGTGCAAGTGTGGTATTGTGTTTCTCTGACTGTTGACGGGTTACCTCTGCGAAGTCGTTATGGCAACTTTAAAAGAACAATTAGTGTGCGTGAAATTTAGTTTCGTGCTTAAAAAACTGCAATGGAGACGCACCAAATGCTTCAGGAACCTTTCCAGAAGGATGCTATGAGCCGCACACAGGTTTTCGAGTGGTTTGGGCGCTTTAAACGTGGTGAGATGTGTGTTGAAGACCAAGCTCGTTCTAGACACCCTTCAACATCGCGAAATGAGGAGAACATTGAAAAGGTCCGCCAAAAGATCAACGAGAATCGTCGCCAAACGATCGACCACATTTCAGCAGCGACATGAATCAGTTAGAGCTTGTGCCAGTGGATTTTGAGGGAGGATTTGCACATGAGACGTGTTGCTGCTAAATTTGTTCCGCGCCTTCTCACACAGGAGCACAAAACCATCCGCATGAATGTGTGTCACGACTTGAAAACAGAGATTGCACGTGATCGAAACTTCTTGAACAAAGTCATTACAGGGGATGAGAGTTGGTGTTACTGGTATGACCCAGAAACCAAGCAAGCGTCAAGCCAGTGGAGGCCTCCCAACTCTGCCGGACCAAATAAAAGCAAGTGAGTTCAAATTTGAAGAGGATGATCATAATCTTTTTTGATGTTCGTGGAAATGTGCATCAGGAATTCGTACCCCCTGGCCAGACTGTTAACCAGCACTTTTACTTGGATATTTTAAGGCGTCTGCGTGAGGATGTGAGGAGGAAACGCCCGGAACATTGGCGATGAGGTGACTGGTTTCTGCTTCACGACAACGCTGCAGCACACACGGTCTTACGAGTGACGCACTATTTGGCTTCTCAGAGGTGGTCTGGCGTTCTCCCCGCTCTGTATTCGCCGGACCTAGCCCCGTGCGACTTTTTCCTATTTCCACGAATGAAAAAAAAAACGCTAAAAGGGGAGCGTTACGACGATGTGGATGCGCGAAAACAGCTTCGCAAAGGACACTGGACAATATCAAACTTGAAGAGTTCCAAACATGCTTCCGGCAGTAGGAAAAGAGACTTGACAAGCGCACCACATGTAATGGAGAGGTGACTGAAGTAATTGAAAGGTTCATCAAGATTTTATGACAATCCGGTTTCTTTTGGGCCCCCCTCGTATAATATAAACAGAAAACAATTAAGAACAATATTTAAATGAAAGATAATAAAAAACAAAGTATAGAACAGGATACCTAACACATAGAGTAACATTAAATAAGATGGATAACAATTGAAGAGTGAGGTTAGATATGTGAGGCTAGATTATGATTAGTGGTGTTACGAGAAAAATAGAGGATATACTTTGAATTAGTGAGAAAAGTCAATATCTTCTGAATCAGTGAGTAGGATGTCTTGAGGCAGTTTTCTTTTCTATCTGGTCCTTTCGAAGTTTCGTCGTCCAATGTCACAGGCTACAGCGCCTGGTACTTCGGATAATCTAACGAAGAATGTCTTTGATATCAATTTGAAGTACAGATGTATGGGAAGAATCCCAAGTTCCTGATGGAGTTGATCATTTCTAATGAACCATGGAGCCTTTGTAGTACTGCGGAGAAATTTGTTTTGTATAACCTGAAGTCGATGAATGTGGGATTTGCTGGCTGTACCCCATACAGGAGCGGCATAAGAAATTATGGGGCGTATAAGAGACTTGTAGATCAATATTGAGCACTCCAGACCACGCTGTGATTTCTTCTGTAGCAATGGATACAGCTTTTAAATTCTAGAAATTGCTATTATGGAAATGTAAGATATATGAGAATTTCAGGTTAACTTGGTGTCAAGTATTACGTCTAAATATTTGACCGGTGTTTCTGGAGGCTTCCATGTTAGTTGTTTTCCCTGCAGATCCTGTGGGGGTGGATTTTGATAAGATTTTAAGGAGAATATTTTAGTTTTCGTTTTATTAGTATGTAATACTACTTGCCACAGGGCAGAATCCCTGCAGTTTACTTGGATAGAGACTTCCCCCTACAGGCCAGGACAACGAACTCGTTCCCCTGCAGCGAAACGGCAACGAGCCCAGGAGCCTAGCCCTAATGATCCCTGGGTGGCGGTCACGAAATGGTCCCAGCAGAGGAGCGGAGACCGGCAACCGACCTACCGGAGGAGGAAGTAGTTTTCCTCAGAGCATATCTTCCTGCCATGCACCGCCTACACTACCGCCGACACTTCTACCCTGAAAGACACCACCAGATGACTGATGATGTGAAATGATAATGGAGATGACATGGAGTGACAGGAAGTTCTGGGGATGTAATTAGCCTACCCAGCATTCGCCTAACGACGCGGCAAAACCCTAGAAAAACCCATGGGTCAAGTAGGTCGGCCACCGGAATCGAACGTTGCACCTGAAAATAAAACAACACACTATTGACCAACTTTAAAATTGTTATTTTTAAAACTTAAATCATAACATTCCAGGGTAAATTTCAAGCAAGAGCAAAATGTATTTTGGAAAATAAATATATTTTAATTTATTTAGTCTGCCAGTTTACTTGTCATATTGATCAAAACATTACAAATAAATTGAAGAGGTATCAAATAATGTATGGTAAAATTAAAATAACACTAAACTCTTCAGTCGGGTATTACTTTGCCACTTATAACATTCTTCCCCTAATTCTAAACTAGTAGGGCCATCTGGAAGAACTTCTAGCAACTGACTTGAATAGCCACGACAGTTACGATGACAAAGTATACTGGCTATCGAGTCAAACGTGTCTGTGATAAAGAATGTGGGAGGGCACACGTAAAATATTCGGTGACATGGCACAGGCGGTTGCATGGATTTTACTTATTTTCTACCATTAGATATTTGATATTTATTTCTACAGTTTCCATTACAGCTTCACTACAATGACTTTAACATCGAATATACACTATTATACATCGTGTACAAATACATGAAATTGCTGACCCAAGATTTACTCGCTGACTCAGGTGCCCTGGCCATAAGCCTTTGGTTTTCCTGAGCAGCTTGGTGTCATTTCTCCTTGACCTTCACTTGTTTTACCCTATTCCTCTTTTCTCTTAACCTATATAAGAATTATCCTATACATCTATTTTTCTTTTCACCCGTCCTCGTTAACATGGGTAACGTTAGTACGTCTTTGTTCACGCTGTCCCATTTCTAATCTTATATTTTTCTCCTGCAATATGTTAACTCCTTACATTCTATCAGGTAATGAGCAGTACTCTCTTCATCTCCACAAAATCCACAAAGCCCTACCTCATTACTTCTCAACCCTTTTAGATATATTATTCCTACTCTCATCCATGCTATGCCTTCTCTTCCAGTTTTGTCACATTGATTTATATATTTTTCCCTACCCCATTCTGTCTTTAATTATTTATAAAATTTCAAATATTTTTTTTTCTTCTATACTTTCCCATATCTCCTGCCTATCTATGTCTTGTACTCTGTTTCTCACTTCCTTCCAACACCGTTATGATTTGACTCCTCACTCTCCATAAACCTTCCATGGCTATCTTCGGTAGCAAATCCTACCACCAACAGTTTGATTATTTTCTTGTATAAAAACACTACGATGTAAATTATAAGAAAAAGATAAATAAATAAAACTTAAATGAGTTTGTACAGTTTATAACAACTCAAATACATATTGTGACTGCCTGGGTTATGTAGATTCGGAAATCCGATTTGTAGAAATCCAAAACGACATTTTCTGCAGTAAACAGACGTGAAATTGACAGTCAGCTGTCTTCGAGGCTCACTCGATGTTTTGCTACACGAAAACAAATGAAAGAAATCACTGCGGCACACTTCAATCGTCGATTGTCGCAATACCCAACAAACAACTGCCGCTCCTAACACCTTGCGGGGTATTTATATCCCACCATCCATTGTTTCCATAATGCCACAGACCTTCCGAGAAATTTCTGGGCAACAGCAATGGACCGAACGGTCTGCAGCCTCTCTCTGTCTCTTTCTGTTCTACCCTCGTGCCCGGGTCCGGCTTGCGGCAGCAGCACAACAATGCCATACGGTGACAATATTTTTAATTGCTCAAGGACAGTGTAACAAGAATATGGCAGAAAAAGCTATTAAAATAATTTAAAATAGGAGAAAATGCTTATGTGCATTATAATGGACACTGACTGAATGGCGACACGTAACGTACTGGTCATTCATTTAAAGCTGAACTTCGGGTTTTCGAGTAGAAAGTCTTGCCAACCAAGGAAAACCACTAAAAACCCAACAGTCGTTACAGTTTTCCTGTGGAAGTTCACGGATATCTCATCATACGTACATCTTTGCTTTTGATTTTGCTTTTATGGCCTTCTGCACTTTCCAGCGGTCGCCCTTAATTCCCCCAAGCTTTTTGGAACCTTCCAATCATCCATATGCATATATCGATTCTCTATTATCTAATTTAAACCTGATTACCAAATTTTCCTTGGTCGCTCACGCTTCCTTCGCCCTTACAGTGACAACTTTAGCATAATTCTTGATAATTTTTGTTCTTTAATTTTTTTAAGGTGGCCAAACCAGGGCCCTTTTATATCCACCTATTTTCTTAACTAGTTGTTCTTTCTTATTTCCAGTACATACCTCCTGGCTGCTCTTCTTATTCCATCAATTTCTACCGCTTGTATAACACCTTTCTGACTTTCAGTAAATATTCATCTCTCTGCTCCAGTTCCAGAGGTCCAGAACTCAAATCCCAGTCACAGTGATTTATCTGGATATAATTTTTTCCCCAAGGTTTCTCCATATCCAGAAATACTAACTTCTGGTAACTATGAGCTCTATGGACCTGTGCTCACTTGAGCGTACTTCTACCATTTTATCCATCGATCCTTTATGCCTTAAGGGGAGCCGATACAGCCTATCTCTACCATGATAAAATGAGAGTATTCTGGTGCGCTTAGCTCAAGAACAACTAAATACATCAATTTGAAACTTTTACTTGTTATTTTACAACACGTACACAATTCATTAGATCAAATAGTTCTTATTTTGGAGCTTTTATGAAGGATATGTGGCTTTTTAAATAAATGTCTTGAATTTATTGTAAAAATACTCAAGATTTAGGTTTTAAAAAGTCAAATTTTCACATATGTTTCTATAACTACCTTTAAAACCAGTTTAGATATTGCTTTAATTCCAGAGAAAACTGTAGACGTGTATCTGCAGTAGTTTTATAGATCAACGCACCCAAATTTAACAAAAATAAAACAGAGAAAAGCAGCATTAAAGTTTTGCTATGTTAAAACTACACCTTAGAATTTTCCCAGATCCATATTCTGCATCTGTTTCATCATCAGCATCCTTTCTATTTCGTTTTTCACTCCTTATCTTCTTCCTAGACTACATGGTCACTTTCTCTATGGCATTACTAATTCTTTTGTTAAATTTGGCTAGGGAGCTGGTAACTTGAGAACAGCAGACAATAATTTAGCTGCCTCATTTCCTTTGCCAATACTTCTCAAGCCAAAACCAAACCTTACATTTACTTCTGCACCACTTTAAATACTTCTGGAATGGTTCTGTATATTCTTTATTACACTTTTGGCAACTAATGTAGCTAATATCCACTTTGTTTCTTGATGTCCTCTGATATGACAATTTTCATTTTCACAAAATTAACACTGTAAAAAGTTTGTATATCTACTAACTGAAAACTTGTTGATCTACTATCATTATTTACTTAAGTTAAATTGTCATCACTACCATTACATAACGAAGAACCGATTTCTTCCTTGAAGAAGCAATTTTCACTTCACATTCGTCGCCAGTGTTTGAGGTTAGGTTTGACGAAGTCAATATATTGTCATGTGTTACTACAATTTATCCATTTTAAGGGTTGTAGCTCTTTTATTATGTAACTGGAAACACTTCAACTGTTTATACTGGTTCCTATGCCGATTTCTTACACCAAAATTATTGCTTCTTCCCATCTTTAAAACAGCACTAGTAATTCATAACATACTAAACAAAGCATGGAAGAATCAACATAAGATGCACAGATTAATATTAAAAGACAAAAGAAGGATTTCCTTTCCTAATAAGGCTGTGCTCTGGAATATAGCTTCAATAAGGTTACAATCAAGGAGAGAACACAGTTACAAATGGCTAATAGGGGGCGTGGCACACTGGCAACCTTTACAAAATGAGTCTATTTAGGACTTTTAAAACTATGGGATAGGAGAGGAAATAACGTTATTCGCTTCTACAAATGTCAGGGAAAATTACACTGGGCAACAATTAAAATGTTTCGGGCTTAAAAATTTTGAATTTACATGTATTTCCATCTGCTGAATTAAAAAAAAATCACCATAAAAATGATAGATTAGCTCTTGTTTTGTAGATAAAGTGACATTTCATTTTTTAGAGTGAAGATTTTAAATTTGGGGGAATACTTTTGGGAGTTGGCACACCTGTCAAATAACATCAGAGCGAAATTTGGGAAATTAAGTGATGCAAAAGTTAAGGGAGGCATTTTTGTCGGACCACAAATAAGAGAACTTGTAAAGCATCCTGCATTTGACCAAATTTTGGAGGGGAAAGAAATGAAGCTTGGGAAGCCTTCAAGGGTGTTGTTCATGGATTTTTAGGCAATAAAAGAGATAACAACTACAAGCATTTGGTGACAGTACTCCTGAAAAAATACCGTAACCTTGGGTGCAACATGTCCCTTGAGATCCATTTTCTCCACACCCACCTAGACTTTTTCCCTCCTAGTAGTAGAGCTGTTAGTGATGAACATGGGGGAGAGATTCCATCAGGACATTTCTGTTATGGAACAAACATATCAGGGCCGTTGGAATGAAGTAATGCTTCGGATTACTGTTGGTCTTTGTATAGGGATTCTGCGGAACTCCATCTCAAGAGGCAAGCTAAAAGACGACGAAGTCAATAGGCCACCACATGATTCTCTTCAGACACGACTATCTGCGAAGTATTTTTCCAGCAATGTAGAACTTTTGGTATGTAATTACCAGTTAAAAATGTCAAATGCACTTTCATTGTTGTTAGCATGTATGTAATTAAAATGTATCCTTTTGTCTCAATCCGTTAGTAGGAATTGCCTCATTAAGTGCTCGAAACATTTAGCAATAACTCAATTTGTGAAATTTCACTCCAGAATGGCGTTGTGGTTCCCCTTAAGCTGGATGACGTAAATATACAACAAAAAGTTTCTCTACTGCATATATTAGTGTTGATTAAACTGAAATTTGGGGGAACGAACTTCCAAAATGGTATTAAATAGATATAAAGCACCTTATTATAATAATTACGTATTGGAAAGCCACACTTACCGAAACACCATTTTCATATTTAATCTAGAGTGATAGTTCTACTGATTACAGATATTAAGGAACAAGTTGTGTTGCAGCTGTTACTGCACACATCAGGTCCATGTCTTGTACGAAACAAGATGAGATGGAGTCCTATTGTGTACTTAGTGATAATGGAGTAGTTCATTAGACGAGAAACGCTGAGTGTTTATCCTCGACTGCCCATGGTCTTGCTAATGGAGTGGAAATTCTGTCTGGACCGTCCAAAATCCTGCTTTTGCTAACTTTTCTGCTATGGTTAATGCTGCAAGATCTCCCTCAGAACAAATATTATCACAACCGTTCCATCTGAGAGCTGAGACAGTCGTTGTCAAGCTTAACTAACACGATATAATGTGTCCAAAGCTCTGTTGAAGTATAATCCATTGATTCCGTATTTATTTATATACAAATACAACAATTTGGAACCTAACACATCACTTATAAGAAGTGATGTAATTTTCTTATAAATTGTCCGGGATCACGATTTCACGTAAAACTTTTATACATCCTCAGCCGGAAACAACAAAGCTCTCGCCATCGTTACTATCAATAAAGAATGATCACTTTTTTTGACAACGTACCTCTCCTCATCCTCATAATTTTGATGGTCCTTCTCAAAAGAGTCTCCCCTGAATGCGATGCACTTGTCGCAGCGTTTCTGTCAGTCTTTAAAGACATGCTAGAAACCATTTTTGAGAGATCCTTCAAAATCGCCTCCGCAGCCTTCACCACTGCTTATGATGATGGATAATGCCTCCCAGGAAGGCGTTTATTCAAGTTAGGGAATAGAAAAAAAAGTCACATGGGGCTAAATCCGGACTATAGGGAGGATGAGGGATGCACTTCACGTTGATTTTTGCAAGATATTCAGCAACAACATTGGCAATATGCAACCGCGCATTGTCGTGGTGCAGCATCCAGCCTGCTTCACGGAAATGTTGACCTTTGCGCCTGATATGGACTTGCAATGTTTCCAGGACATCCTTGTAAAACTGTCCAGTTACTGATGTATGTGCAGGTACAACATACTGATAAACCATTCCATGAATATCCAAGAATGAGGGGACCATAACTTTCCAAGCAGAAGCAACCACTTCTGCTTTTTAGTGACTGGTGATTAAGGCAATTTCCACACTGAGCTTTATTATTTGCTCTCAGTATCAAACTTATGTAGCCAAGTTTCATCAGCAGTGATTATGTTTGAAAGATACTCCGGATCTTCCTCAAACATCAACTTTTACTGCATTTTACGTCCATTGCAGCGGTAGGCGATACTGAACATGTCTGAACTTTCCTGGTTCTCACAGGTGGAAACCAGGAGTATCAACAGTGAAACTATTACGGCTTGTTTGTTTCACATTGATTTAACAGAATATAATAAAATTGACTTTAAGTGCAAAATATTATGACCGTAAAAAATTATGATCATTCTTTATTGAACAACCCTCGAAGTACTACCAATATCTGAAAATAGAACAAATTTAAAAACAGAATCGACCGCCGGTATTTTAAATTTCACTACGCGATGTTTGTTTTCTAAAATAAATATATTTTCCCAAACAATTAAATCTATCGGACGATTTAATTGTTTTAATAATTTAACTTTTGGATTTATTTCATGGTGAAATGAATAAAAATGATGTGCTATGGGCGATTTATCAGTCTGTGTATACTTAATGTTACGAAAATATTCTTAAGTTCTGGTTTCTGAATTACGTTTTTCTTTCCAATATGAATTTTATCACAATCGAAGCAATTAAACTGATAAATACCAGATTTTTTATTATTGGGAATGTTATCCTTTTTACAGAAATGAAATACATTTTTAATAAGGGCTGTTCAATAAAGAAGGATCACAATATTTTTTGACAACGTACCTTTACTCATCCTCATAATTTTGATGGCCCTTCTCAAAATGGTCTCCCCTGAATGCGATGCACTTATCCCAGCGTTTCTGCAAGTCTTCAAAGATATACTGGAAACCATTTTTGAGAGATCCTTCAAAATCGCCTCCGCAGCCTTCACCATTGCTTGTGATGATGGATAATGCCTCCCAGGAAGGCGTTTATTCAAGTTAGGGAATAGAAAAAAGTCAGATAGAGCTAAATCCAGACTATAGGGAGGGTGAGGGATGCACTTCACGTTGATTTTTGCAAGATATTCAGCAACAACATGGGCAATATGCGGCCGAGCATTATCGTGGTGTAGCATCCAACCTGCTTCACGGAAATGTGGTCTTTTGCGCCTGATATGGACTTCCAATGTTTTCAGGGCATCTCTAAAGTATTTTCTAGTTACTGATGTGTGTGAGCAGGTACAACATGCTGATAAACTATTCCATGAGTATAAAAGAATGAGATGACTATAACTTTTCCAGCAGAAGCAAACACTTTTGTTTTTTGGGGGTTGGTGATGAAGGAGATTTCCACACTGAGCTTTGCTGTTTGCTCACAGGATCAAAATGATGTAGCCAAGTTTCATCAGCAGTGATTACGTTTGAAAGAAACTCCGGATCATCCTCTAACATCAACTTTAACTGCATGCAGACCTACAGGCGAATGTCCTTTTGTTCGGGAATCAACAGTCTTGGAACCCATCGCGTACAAACACGTCTCATGTGTAATGTTTCTGTCATCAACCTGTTTGTGGCACGCAATGAAATGTTCAGTATTTCAGAAAGTGATCTTAAGGCAATTCGTCGATCCTCTGTCACAATGACAGCAGGAGTGTTGATATTTTCTTCCGTAAGAGCAGTAACTAAAGCACCGGGTCCACCTTCCTTTGAAATTGATTGTCTCCCCTCTTTAAACAATTTAAACCACCTTCGAGCTGTGCTGTAGGGATGAACACTCTCCATAGGCCTCCTGTAACACTATATAGTCCTCAACTGAAGATTTGTAGAGACGAAAGCAGAATTACAAAGCCGCATATTGTTCCTTGCATGTTACCTCCATTGCAGCAGTAGGTGATACTGAACATGTCTGAACTTGCCTGGTTCTCACAGGCGGCAACCAGGAGTACCGACAATGAAACTACTACCCTGTGTTTGCTTCACATTAAGCTAACAAAATACAATAAGATTGAATTTTAGTGCGGAAAATTACGTCCATAAGAAATTATGATCATTTTTTATTGAACAGCTCTCGTAGATTACGTATAGAGCAGTTTGAACTGTATTATGTGAGGAAAGATTACGGTTTTATCTGCAACGGAACCAGCACTTCCGTTGAGAGTGAAGATTTAAGTTAAGGAAAGCAGATAATAGCAAATTCACGAACCTGTAAGGGCATGCTTCAACGTTGTCAACTCACGACAGCCTTAAAGTATTATTTCGTCACTGTGAAATCCAGTAATCTCGCGCCTCGCTGCTTTGGAAAAGGCTTCTCGTGCCCATCCCACGCAATGGCTTTTTTCAATTTTATTCTCGAGAAGCCGGGGTGCTCTCTTAACGGCGGGGTGCTTCAAAGCAAACTGGCATTACTCTCGTCTTCGTTTTTGATTAACTTGGAATTGAACACAGATATTAGCGAGCTAAAACTAAACTTTTAATTAAAATTGCAGTAATTTGCAAAAAAAAAAAAAAAAAAAAAAAAAAAAAAAAAAAAAAAAAATTCTGATGTAGAAGAAAATTATTAGGTTATAAGGTCACTTACATGTAACTTTGCCCTGTATCTCTTAATTGTCACGTGACTATTAATCTCTCTTGGACAATTGTGCAAAATAATTCCTTATTTGATCCCAACACATTTATCTGGATATATTTAAAATAACTCTGAGTGCATGGAAATCGAGACAAAGCTTATGAAACATCTAAATAAACAAAAGAGTGTCAACATAAAATTAAAGCCAATGTCGATCGAAAAATTTCTGAAATACTTTATGGACACGGAAGTCCAAAGATGATGAAGTTATGTTAATACAGCCAGATGAAAACGTAAGTCCAGTAAGGAAATATAGATACGAGAAGTCAACAGGCACTGATAATATAAAAATGAATTAATAACATAAACATCAGAATGTGTACTCCTTTCTGCCATATTGGATAAACTTAATACGTAATGGAAATTTGGCTACGTACCGAGGAATGGAAGCTAAACAAAACATATCCTGTATCCAAGAAAGGAGAAGAAATAATTGTAATAATTATTATAGAGTAGTCCTGCGTCGTGGCGTAGCGGGCTAAGGCTACATGTCTTGGTCCCTGGCCACGGAAAGTAGCCCGGGTTCGATCCCACCCATGTGGTGGGGATTTTAGGTCTCGGGTCCACCCAGCATCGTAAGGCAAGTGAGGAGCTTACGCTAGGTAAGCGGCCCTGGTCACAGAAACCAACGTTCCGGCTGGGGGATGCCGAGATGCTGACCACATCTCCTCCCCGTATCGGTTAGATGATCGTCCACCTCTACCGCGCGTAAGTGGGCGTGAGGCCGGCATTCGGTTTGGTAAGCCCTGGCCTTCTAAGGGCTGTCACGCCAGTGGCTATTATTTTTGATACCGAAATTAAAGGATTGCAATAAGTATGTAATCATGATGGATTTCAAAGGAATGTTGGTTCTTTGTTACAACGCGTGCAAGGGCAGTTGAGTCGAATAGCAGTTTGGGTGAATAAGTTATATATAATATTAATTAATATTAATATTCGGAAATGTTGTATGAGTAAAATAAAACTAAGTAGATTAAAACAATCAAAATAGGAACATTGAAAGACTATTGAAAAGAATGTTTATATAGAATCCGGAAGAAGAATTCCGAAATGTTGTGTAAAAAATATATTATTAATGTACAATGGTTTAAACATGGAAGTGTATATTTATGAAATGTTCTAACTGTAGCAATAATATGAACTAATTTTAAGTATTTATGTTTGATTTATGAGTCACTATGTTTACACTAAACTTCACTTACTTGTTGTTGTATAATTGAAACGTTTTCAAGATCATTCGATCTCATCCTCAGCTGTTTGGTGACTAAATGAACCTTCCTCTTCTTCCACTACTACGGAGCTCCGATCACTCTGCCATCTGGTGCTAGGGGCACTAAGTTTTAATACTTCATTTAATGCCGGGATTTCAAAATTTATAACTTTATCACGATTTTTGTTTATGAATATTTTTTCCCAAATATCCAATTCTATGGGTGTACTTAAAGATTTTAACAGTTTAATGTTGTGGCCAATGTTGTGGTTTTCTGTCCAAAAATGGTGTGAAACTGCAGATTTTTCTGTTTGTTTCAACTTAATGTTCCCCTGGTGTTCTTTTTGCCTGGTTAACAAGTTTCTCTTAGTTTTTCCTATGTAGCTTTTTTCATAGGTTTCACAATTAATCTGATAAGTTCCTGATTTCAAATTGTTGGGGATTGTATTTTTCAGTGGTTTATTTAGCAGGTTCCTCAGACTGAATTTGATTTGGGGTGCTAGTTTTAAGTTTAGTCTTTTGAAGATTCGTTCAAATTTTCTAAAAGCCCATGGATGCTAGGTGAATTAAACAGCTGAGGATGAGATCGAATGATCTTGAAAACGTTTCAATTATACAACAACAAGTAAGTGAAGTTTGAGTGTAAACATAGTGACTCATAAATCAAACTTAAATATGTAGAATACTTCACTGTTAATAATTCTTCTGCTTTTAATATTTATAATTTTAAGTAGATCAGATGGGGAAAAAGAGAGAGAGAGAGAGAGAGAGAGAGAGAGAGAGAGAGAGAGAGAGAGAGAGAGAGAGAGAGAGATGATGATGATGTAGATTGTAGTATTTTCCATGGAGTGATATTTAAAAGTTGAAAATTGCAGATCAAGGTGTTGATAAATTTTAAATGAACTATTGTTATGTAACCATGTGAACATTTTTTAAGAAATGTCTATCTATGTATCACGCAAAATTAACGTTGTGAAAAGAAATTGCTAAACGAATTGGAAGTTGCTGACAAAGGTCTAGTATTTTGCGTCGAATTCGGGCAAGACATATATATTATTTTATTATGGGATAAAATAACACATATAGGGGCATTTGATACCAAAATTAAAGGATTGCAATGTATAAAGAATCATGATGGATTTCAAAGGACTTTAGGTTCTTTGTTACAACACGTGCAAGGGCAGTTGAGGCGAATAGCAGTTGTGGGTGAATAAGTTGTTTTAACAAAAGAAACGTACGAAACATTGTCCTTAGCAGATTTCTAAAGGATATCACTTGACTTTGAATAGAGTATTCTTTGGACCATTCATAATGGCATGATAAAATAGCCACAAAGGGATCTTTGGTTGAAAAGAGGGCTTTCAGAAAGTGAAAGTGATACACCCACGCGCATCTGTGGTCATTGAAACAGTCCACGGCGTGGAGCCGATTAGGGTGGTCAACTCCTTCTGTCTTGGTCAAAGGCAACCACGAAGTGATGAGAGAAGTTATTTGTCAGTTTATACGTAACTAATTAAGAAGTGATCGAGTAATAAGCATTCCGCCTTCAGTAACTCTAAACAGGGATATTGGTAACCCTTGGTCGGCAACTTCAAATTTGATTTTCGGATAAAAGAAGCAGTCAATAAACCAGTTTGAAACGGGCATATCAATGTCAATAAAACCATCCTTCTCACACATATCCACGCATACCCTGTGATTAACCTCATTGCTTTACCCTGAGCTAAACACTATTTGTTTCAAACTGTAGCGTGAAAGTGGAAGTGTGTGCCACCCACAATATTGTAGCTTCAAATTGGCGCCCAACATTAATCGTTTCAACTTGTCTCGTCAACGTGGAACTTTGCTCGCCAATAAATACGCTTCATTATTATTAGAGAGGAAGAAGCATTTTAAATTCAGGATAAAAATATTTGCAGCAGTAATAAAGAAACGATTGGGCATAATGAAGTTTAAAATGGATTTAATGAAGGTAGTTTAAAATTTCATCATTTTTAATAAATAAGGCCCGAATGTTACAAAGAATTTTAGAAATAGCGTAGTATAGGGTAAGCTCCTTAAACCTCTTCTGTTTATTAACTTTAAAGAGAGTCGATTAAAGACACTAGACAACACTTACCACAGCATAAATCCAGAACCAAAACTACTAAAACATACATCAGGAAAACGAGAACTATCCACATGGGAACAAATTTTCATTTCAAAAGTAGGAACAAAGTATTGAATTTCGACATCCCCAGAAAGATTTGTTCAGCAAGTTCCTTGAACCGCCACCAGAGGAGACCTGTGACAAAATATCGTCAGCTACACCAATGAGAACCAGTCGATGGCCGGCCGATGATAGAGGCAAAGCCTCAGAAACATGTTCCGGAAAAATTTAAAAGTAAGTGTCGTTTAGTGTGTCTAATCGACTCTCTTTAAAGTTAATTTATCATAACAACACTGTTTTCAACACTTCCAAGAAAGGAATTGCTCTTCTGTTTAGTTGACTTGATTAATATACTGCTTACAGCGGGAGAATAAAGTAGACCAAGCAAAACCACGTGACCGTTGATCGTAGCGCGCCTTCTTCACATTTTCCATGATGCCTCCGCTGTGCAAATAATCCCTTGAGAAAGTGTTGATTCTGATGTGTGGAGTCTTGAGTTCGTTTTGCTAAAGCACACAAGTGCATGCTAAGCATGTTTCAACAATAAAAAACATATAATAATGGATGGTTAAGTAGTTTATAATTGAAGCAAATCATGCTGGGTGCGCATATTGAAGCTGAGAGGCGTATCCAGTTGTAAATCATGGCGGAACCGGCGAGCACTTTTAAACATACGCGCGGAAAGCCTTTAAGAAGTAGTGAAAAGATAATTATATTGAATTTATTTAACAAATACAGTAAAAAATTTCCAAAACTTGCTATCGATGAAGTGAACTTAATATCTGAGTGTACCGGTGTTTAGCCCAGAGGTACCACCCCATTAGTCATGAACCCGTAGGAACTGGACCCGAGCCTCTTGCTACCAGGGAGTTATCCGAGGAGTCACAAAGGGCACTCGGCGTCCTCCGTGGGTCTTTCCATAGGGCAAGACCTTGTTTCCTAACAAGCCCCCTCCATCTGGTCCTATGGACTCAAGACGTGATGGAAGTGGATACGCCACTTACGCGCGCCAACACCAAAGGCGAAGACTACCGAGAACCTCGGTGGGGCCGCCTGGTGATCTAGCACACCTTCTACTAGCGTTGCAGGCTAGTACCCGGCAGAATTAATGGCTTCCCTCAACCCCGTCCGAAGACGTACCCGATCCCCACGGGTATCGGGAACACACTGCCCCCTCGAGTCCATCCCAATCCGAACAACTCCCGAAGGAGTAGCTCAGATGTTCGGCCCGAGGTTCCTCTAGTAACGTCAGAGGTACCACGAGTGCTAGGGGTCCGCAGCGCCCGCACCTTGGCAGCTGAAGGGGACGGATCCCCTTCCCTACGGAGAGTGTACCGGTGTATCGGTTTCCAGCATTTATAGTGCACGCACAGGGAAAAAGTCACATTCGGTGAAGTTTCAACTCCCAGCAGGAAGAGACCATGTGCCATAAGAGTGTTGGATGTTGTCTCTGATGATGATGATGATGATGACGACGATGATGATGATGATGATGATGATGATGATGATGATGATGATGATGATGATGATGATGATGATGATGATGATGATGATGATGATGATGATGATGATGATGATGATGATGAGCATAAGGGCGCTCAACTGCAGAGGTTATCAGCGCCCTTTTTTAAGAAAACTGGTTATGGCAAAAGCCAGATATAAATTTCTCTAAAGAAAATATAAATATGTAAATAGACTTACAAATAATACATGCACATAAAAACTATACAAACAAAAGAAATATATATATATATATATATATATATATATATATATATATATATATATATATATATATATATAATGGCTAAATCCTAAAGTCTAGACTAGAAAAGAATCTCAAAACGTTCTGCACTACTGTGTTATCGTCCGCTAGCATTTCTGTAAAGCTGTCCGGCAGCTGCAGAGCCGTCCTAAGGTCTGCTAGGTGAAAACACTCTAGCAGCACGTGTCGTACAGATAACGCTTCACTGCAAAACGGACACAGTGGAGCAGGCTCCTTTTTAAATAGAAAACTATGAGTAAAAAGCAGTGCCCAATACGCAACCGAGCCAAAATCACCTCCTCGTGACGAGATGACCGACAGGAGGTAACCCAGGGAATCGGAAGTTCTTTCACAGATGTAAGTTTATTTTTGCGGAGAGCGGACCACTCTTCCTGCCAGCAGGTTTGCACAGCTCTCCACATTACGGCCTTAAAATCTCTCGATGTCAAAGATGGTACTCGAATCCTGGGCTTCAAGTGAGCCGTCTTGGCTGCCGAATCCGCCATTTCATTCCCCCGCAAGCCTATGTGACCAGGAATCCATGCACACACCACGCTAACGCCAGAAGCGTGAAAAACGTGGAGGGCATCCTGGATACGCTGCACAATAAGGTGGTAGTTGTACAGCTGCCGTAGGCTTTGAAGTGGACTGAGGGAATCACTTAGGATTAAGCAGTCCCCCAACTTTCGTCGACGTACGTGTAAAATGGCCAGGTATATTGCATAAAGCTCTGCAGTGTAAAAGGAAGTGCTGGTTTGGAATCCGAATGTATATGGTTCGGTTCCACACACGTAAGCACAACCAACACCATTTGAGTTCTTGGAGCCATCGGTATAAATTACAAAATGGTTCTCATATCGCGATAAAAATTCTAAAAAACATGTGCGGATACTAGACATAGACATGGTAGATTTATCATATTTGGTCATGCCCAGATCAACGTGGGACGCTCTGCACAACCAAGGAGGGTATGTCCTCTCCCCCCTAAGATACATCTTGGGCATTGCAGTATCAAGATTTCTAAGGAGCTCCCGGAAACGAAAACCAGTTGGCTTTGGTTTAATAGAAGTGTTCCTATAACGCACCTCCATGAAGGTGATAAAGAACGGCGTAAACGATGGATGTGTGGGCATGCAATGATGTTGTCTCTGATGGGTTTGTGGTGTCAGCAATCCGCCGAAAAGTTCATCAATTCCCCAACTTACAACCGAATAGCGTTGCCCCCTACCACAGTGTGAGGTTAGAACACTTATCAAACAACAAGTGACATCATAAAATGGCTACAAAGTAAAGTATAATTTTCCACGAGGGTCGCGTTTAAGTGAAATTGCTGGCAATGGTCAAATCTCGTGCTGAAGAGTGCAGTTAATTTTCATGAATATTAATTGTGTGCCTCGTGATACTTAGCTCGAAATATGTGCCTTTAGTATCAAATAAATTGTATTAATATGAGGCATGTTTTTTAAGTCAGTGCCGTTTTGCGATTCCGCCGCCGCAGCGCTACGGTCGGTGTTCCGTGCATGCGCGCTAGTTACCTACATCTCTTGTCTACGCACTGACGCCATTACAGTCTGATTCTTCATTGTATACGTTGGTTACTGAGTGTTTAAGGTGCCTCCGACAATCGTGGCTCCCGCCGATTGTGAAGTACGGGCTGTTATACGATGTCTTAGTGCTAAAGACGTAAAACGGATCGATATTCATCGTGAGATCTGTGAAGTTTACGGAAAAAACATTATGAGTATTGGAATGGTAAGGAAATGGGTGAGAGCATTTAAAGATGGCCGCACAAATGTGCATTATGAAGAACGGAGTGCGCGTCCTTCGGTCGTTACTGAAAATTTGGTGCTAAAAGTGGACGAAAAGGTGACAGAAAACAGACGCTTTACAATTTTATCATTGTGGGACTATTTTCCTCAATATTCTCGTAGTATTTTGTATCGCATTGTGACCGAGAACTTGAAGTACCGGAAATTGTGTTCACGTTGGGTTCCGAAGATGTTGACGGATTTGCACAAAACCCAATGTTTAGGCAGTGCATTGATTTTCCTTGAGCGGTACCACAATGAAGGTGAAGATTTTTTAGACCAAATTGTTACCGGTGACGATACTTGGGTGGCCTACGTCACACCAGAATCGAAACAACAATCCATGGAATGGCGACATTCATCATCACCCACAAAGGTGAAGTTTAAGCAAACAATTTCTGCCCGGAAAATCATGTGCACAGATTTTTGGGACAGAAAAGGAGTATTGCTAGTGGAGTTTCTGCCTCGTAATGAGACAATCAATGCAGCGTCTTATTGTGAGACATTGAACAATCTGCGCCGTACAATCCAGAACAAACGACGTGGCAAGTTGAGTAAGGGTATCGTTTTGCTGCATGACAATGCCCGTCCACATGTGGCTAATCGGACCAAAGATATAATTAAATCTTTTCAATGGGAAACTCTAGATCATCCTCCATACAGCCCTGATCTGGCGCCCAATGACTACCATTTTTTCCTACACTTGAAGAAACATCTTCAGCATCTTCAAGACGATAACGAAGTCAAAACAGTTGTGATACAGTGGTTAACACGTCAGGCGGTAGAATTTTATGAGGAGGGTATTCAAAACCTGGTGCCACGTTATGAAAAGTGGCTCAATATTCACGGAAATTATGTAGAAAAGTAGATAAAGGTACAGGCTTTCATGTAAAAATAAAAATATTGCGATATCTATGTACGTCTTTTTTTAATTCCAAAACGGTACTGACTTTAAAAACACGCCTCGTATAATAGACTATAACTGACATGCAGGCAAGTAATACTTGTAGTGACAGACAAACAACTAAACTTAAGACACAGCGCGACGGCCTGATAAATTACCCTAAACTTCCCAACAAATAACGCCTGGAATCCTATCAAATACCATCCAAAATAGACAGTGGATCAGGCTGGGCTTCATGTCAAGCCTGTATCCCTGCATCAGAAACACACTCAGCTAAATCGCACTGCGAGTCAGCTACGATTACCTCCTGAAATGCCCGGGTGCTTTAGGCAGTACCGCAGCACATTTCTCCTTCCCAATCCGGTGGAATAGTACCATTGAGGTGAAACCCACAAACCTCGCTGTGCCCTCCAATACTGGAAACCCATAAATGGATTTTTCCTCCACTCGAAAAAAAAGTCATCTTCCTATTGCATTAACTTAGCGCCCTATAAAGCTGAAATACAGAACTATCTAGAAACAGAAGACGAAGAAGCAAATAAATATCCAATGCATAATTTCGTAATTTCCCCTTGTATATATAAATGGTATTCCATAATATCCTCCTCTCCTTTAACATACATAAGGGTAAATAAGATAACGAGGATAGAGCAAGACTTTGCTTTAAGGTTAGAACACTTGTGCAGCATATGCTAAAGAGAAAACTTGCAATTCTCACATCTATGTATGTTCCTAACATTAAGAAATGTAAGAACAAGGAAGGTGCAATACAAAGAGCACGTGGGAATTAAAGTGGAAACTTGATAGAAGGAGATTAAAAAGGCCGGAGAAAGGAAGAAGCGGACCCAGGAGGTTAAACCGTTACAGAATGTGCTTCATCATGCAGGCGCTGCGCCGCGCGGCGCTAGTGTTGCTGCTACGTGCTCAGCCTTGCTAAAACCGCTGGGCCACATTAATTCCTTGTCTAGATCCTGATTAAAATCTAAATGCGAGCCACTCTTAACCATACACGGCAACGTCTGTATCCACGCTCGCGAGAAGAGGTCGGTGATTATCTCAATAAAAGGATCTTCCTCCGAGGATAATGCATATAAATAGACTGCAGTTGGCGAGCAAGGCTTTAAAGGAGACGCAACAATGTCTTTATCACATCTCTATGAGTCTATTGTGTAGTCCTGTTGGTGCACGACTCCAATCTCGTCTACGATGAATCTGCTTAAAGGTGTTTTAGTGAGGATTTTTTTCTATTACTTTTACAGAGTGATTTATTTAGAACTGACACATTTCTTTCAGTGTTTCTAAACTAATTGTGCTTACGACAACTTACTGTTACTAAAATGTAGAGGAATTTTCCGAGATTATTTGTCTCTATTACAAATGTTGAAAAATATCATCCATCCTGCATAAGGCACAACTCACCACGTAGTTCCATATTACTGGTTATTACGGAGGGAATTCGATACGTCGGCCACTGTGCTGGGTCCACTGTTCCTGGTGCGGCACCCCCGGGAGGAAGGATGAAGTGGAGACAGAGGGTGGCCGAACCAAGGTACCACGACAGTACAGAGGACAGCGTCCCTACACTTGGATATAGACTTCCCCCGACAGGCCACGACATCAAACGCCCTTCCCTACAGCGGGACGGCAACGAACCCAGAAGCCGAGCCCCAAAGGTCCCAGACAGGCCATCCGAGCCACAAAGGTCCCTGGCTGGCGGTCCCGAAATGGTTCCAGCAGACTTGTTGAGTCCAGAGGGTCTACTCCCAGTAGTCGTGGACCCGTAGGACCAAGACCCGGGACACTTAAAACCAGGGAGTATTCGAGCTGTCCCAAAGGGCGCCCGGCGTCCTCCGTGGGGCTATCCCTACGTAGGGCAAGACCTGGGTTACTAACAAGCCCCCCAATCTGGTCCAGGGACACAAGACGGGATGGAAGTGGATACGCCACTTACGCGCGCCAACACCAAAAGGTGAAGGCTACCGATATGACCTCGGTGGGGCCGCCTGGTGATCTAGCACACCTTCTACTAGCTCTGCAGGCTAGTACCCGGGAATATTAATGGCTTCCCTCAACCCCATCCGGAGACGTACCCGATTACCCCCGGGTATTGGGTACCACTGCCCCCTCGAGACCAACCCAATCCGAACAACTGCCAGAGAGAGGGGCTCGAATGTTCGGCCCGAGGATCCTCTAGTAACGTCAGAGGTACCACGAGTGCTAAGGGTCCGCAGCGCCCGCACCACGGCAGCTGAAGGGGACGGATCACCTCCCCTACGGTGCCTGCATAAGGCACAACGTAGTTCCATTATACTAGTCATTCGCTGGAGGGATTTGCATTGGGATTTTATGACGGAGGGAATTCGGTACGTAGGTCACCATGCTGAGCCCATTGTGCCTATACCCCCAAGTGGGGCACCCCCGGGAGGGAAGATGAGGCGAAGGAGACAGAGGGCGGTCGAACCAAGGTACAGAGGGCAGCGAATAGAGACTTCCCCTGACAGGCTAGGACAACGAACTTGCTCCCCTACAGCGGGACGGCAACGAGCCGAGCAGCCGTGACCTAACGCTACCAAGGCAGGAGATCCGAGCCCCAAAGATACCTGGCTGGCGGTCCGAAAACTAATTTCTTAATCCGGGGTAAATACTCAGACTTTTATTCATTTATTAAAACATCAAAAACATATACAAAAACATACACAATTTACAGATTATAAATAGAAGTTAATAAATAAAAAAATAATTTAAAAAATTTTACTTCTTCTTCTTCTTCTTCTTTCTCTAACTCCTTTGTGCTGTTAAGCGTGGAGTACAAGCCTCTTCTACCCACTTCCTCCACTTTTCTCGGTCCATTGTCATTCTCTTCATTTCTGTCATGGTTTTCCCTCTATCCTTCCCCAACTTCTCAATGTGTTCTTGATACAACGTGCGTGGCCTTCCCCTAATAATCTTTTACCTTCTGGTCTTGCTTCTAAATATTGTTTGGGTTTTCTTTCTTCTGACACGTGGAGTATATGTCCATACCATTTAAGTTGTCTTTTTTCCAATATTTCTTTAACGGAGTATGTACCCAACTCTTCCCTCATTGTTATCTCTTCTTGTCTTCCCCACAGCTCGTCTTAAATATCTCATTTCCATAGCTGTTATTTTGCTTTCTTGTTTCTGTAGGAGAGTCCAGCTCTCTGCTCCATATAATAGAATTGGTAGTATTATTGTTTTAAATACTATCATTTTTGTATCTTTTGTTATTTCCTTTTTTCCCACAATAGTATTATTAATCTGATAGTAGACCGAATTGGCCTTTCTTATTCTGTTTAAAATTTCCTGCTCTATTTTTCCATCCTTATTTATAATTGTACCCAAGTATTCATAACTGTCTACCTGTTCTAAGATTTCATCATTACATTTAATTTTAACTTCTTCTTCTTTTCTTCCTATATACATGGTTTTACTTTTGGGTATGTTTAATTCTAAACCTTTTCTAGTTAATTCCTCTTTCCATTCATTTAGCGCTAATTGTAAATTATTATTACTATTTGCTATCAATATGATGTCATCAGCATATATCAACGATTGTGCCCAAACTGGTCTTAAATTTCTATATCCTATCATAGTTCTTGCTGTTCTTCTTTTGCAAATTTTCCATATTTCATCCATCACAATAATAAATAAGAGTGGGCTGAGACTATCTCCTTGTTTAACTCCTCTATTCATCAGAAATGGTTCTGATTCTTGACCATCTAATCTTATTATCCCTTTTGGTTCTTGATAAACTGATTGTATTGCTTCAATAAAATTCATAGGTACTTTTTTGTTCTTTAGAGCTCTCCAAATTTCTTCCCTAGGTATTGAATCAAATGCTGCTTTCAAATCTAAGAATCCTAAATAAATACCCTTTTCTCCATCAATAGTTTTATCTATTATCATTCTCAATGAAAAAATTTGGTCTTGGGTTTGTCTACCCATTCGGAAAGCAGCCTGTTCTTCTTCTAAATCTTGTTCTACTATTTTCCTCAATTTCTGTTCCAGGATTCTAGTGTACACTTTATATAAAACCGGGGAGAGACATATAGGTCTATAGTTTGAGCAATCACTTTGGTTGCCTTTCTTATGTATTGGAACAATTACTTTAAATTCCCAATCTCTTGGTATTTTTTCCCGTCCATATCTTCTGAAATAAACTTTTCGGTATTTTTATTAATTCTTTACCTCCATATTTAATCACTTCTGGTGCTATTCCATCCCTACCATCTGCTTTACCTAGCTCGATTTCTTGTATTGCCATTTCAACTTCAATTCTATCAATTTTCTTTTCTTCTTCCTCTCTTTCTTCCCCATAATTATTAATTATTCTTCTCCTTCTTATACCTGTATTCTCTGCATCTTCATTTATGTATGAATCTAGAGAGGTATTCATAAAGTTTTCTTTATAATATTCTCTCCATGTATTCAGAATTTAAAAAAAAAAATTACAAACATTTTAAAATATACAATAATCAAACAAAAATCCACACCAGATTTCTAATAAATATACATAAAAATAAGTTAAATTTCAAAAATTTAATTAAAAATGTAATTTTTCCTAATTCGTTCCCTTCAAAATTTTAGAAATTTAATTTAATTTTTTTACAAAACATTCAAACATACTTAAAAATATTTTAAACTAAAATATAATTTTACTGGTTTCCAGTAACACATCACTGGTAATCCAGTTATTAACTTAACTTTATTTTAAAAAAGCCCATAATAATATTTTGCCGCCAGTAGCCGGCGGCCAATATTGGTACTGGTATCCAGGACTACTATAATGACCGGAAATAGTCCCAGCAGAGGAGCGGAGAGCGGCAACCGACCCACCGGAGGAGGAAGTAGTTCTCCTCAGTGCATATCCTGACTTGCACCGCCGAGACTCCCGCCGACACTTCTACACCGAAAGAGACCACCAGATGAAAGATGATGTGAAATCATAATATAGGTGAAATGGAGGGAGAGGATATTCCCGGTATGTAATTAAATTACCCAGCATTCACCTATAGGCCCGGAAAACCCCCGAAAAAACCTATGTGTCAGGTAGGTTGGACACGGGAGTCGAACTCGGGCCTCCCGAAAGCGGGCCACAGACGAAACTGCCTCAGCCATTACGCTCGGTATGTTTTATCAGTTTCGGATACCTCCAATACGGAGTTTGAAGTTTTACAGAGAGAGTACTCTTTCCCTGTCATGCAGCGCCAACAACACTGAAACGGGCATGTAGATGTAGATGAGGTGAAATGAAGGTGCAAGAAATTTGGGTTATGTAGCTAACCTCAGTACTCATCTGGTGAAAGCCCTGAAGAACGTAGGCAGCGGCTATCGAGGCTGCGATCGTACGTCATCGTGCTGCCAACTTTAAGACCCGTTAATATGAGACGTGTCCGTTAAATAAGGTCCCCAATTTTATTTAATATACAAAAAATATTTATTGTCAATGAATGTTACATTGATGGTGAGGCGGAACTTACAGCTATTTTTCAACGTAATCACCATTGCGATCGATACACTTTTGCATTGCGCTGTGTCAGTTTTTGTATACCCTTGTCATAGCACTCTCCCACCAAGTTGCGCAGGTAGCGCTCAACCTCGCTTTTTCAAATCATCCGTCCAGGTGTGACTTAAACTCAGGAAACAGATGATAATCACTAGGCGCTAAGTCTGGACTGTAGGGGGGATGGGTGAGGATGTCCCATCCGAACTGGGCCAGGAGATCCACCCCGCCCTTGGCACTGAAAAAAAAAAACGGATCACTGCACGCAACTTGCACTAAGCGGTGGAAGTGATAGGAAGCTCCAACGCAAACGGCTGCCCAGCCAAGACTAATGGTTGCAACAGGTTCGTTGTTGTGGGGATTTGAAGGGATGAAACCAAGCTACACGCCAGTGTTGCCGGATCTCGTGTAATAGTGTTCCTCACGGTTCCAGCGCCTTGGACACCTTATTTTACGGACACGCCTCGTATATAGGAGAGAGTCGGGCAGTATTGGCCGGTATGCAGTACCGGCCTCTACTGTGATTCCGCTTTTCGCCTCCATGTGGCACAATTTCCAACAAGCAATAGCAAGTTTGTGCATCTGCTCTGAGTGCTTAATGGTGGTTAGTGAAGCTCTTAGCGCACGGAAGATATTTTGAAGTCTATAGCAGCGCTATATCTGGGATCTCTGTAAACCAGTGAGGTAATCATTTGTGAACTGTGCAGAAATAGTGACAATAAGCCCCCAAGCTTTTGTATACTACTATTGTTGCATAAGTGGCAGTGGAATGTATCACTGACAATCTACGGGGGCTGTTCAATTAAGAATGATAATAATTTTTTAAGGTCATAATTTTTCGCACTAAAATTCAATCTTATTATTTACTGTTAGCTTTATGTCAAATAAACACGCCGTAGTAGTTTCACTGTTGGTACTCCTGGTTCCCGCCTGTGAGAACCAGGCAAGTTCAGACATGTTCAGTATCGCCTACCGCTGCAATGGAGGTAACATGTGAGGAACAATATGCGTTTTGAAATTCTGCTTTCGTCTCAACTATACCATGTTACAGGAGACCTATGGAGAGTATGTTCTTCCCTACAGCACAGCTCAAAGATGGTTTAAAATGTTTAAAGATGGGAGACAATCAATTTCAAAGGAAGGTGGACCCGGGGCTCCAGTTACTGCTCTTACCGAAGGAAGCATCAACACTGCTGCTGCCATTGTGAGAGAGGATCGACGAATTACCTTAAGATCACCTTCTGATATACTGAACATTTCATTGGGTACCACCCACACGTTGGTGACAGAAGCATTACACATGAGACAGGTTTGTGCGCGATGGGTTCCAAGACTGTTGATTCCCGAACAAAAGGAAATTCGCATGCGGGTCTCCATGCAGTTAAAGTTGATGTTAGGGGAAGATCCGGAGTTTCTGTCAAACGTAATCACTTCTGATGAAACTTGGCTACATCATTTTCATCCTCAGAGCAAAGCTCGGTGTGGAAATCTCCTTCATCACCAACCTCCAAATAAAGCAAAAGTAGTTTCTTCTGCTGAGAAAGTTATGGTCATCTCATTCCTTGACATTCATAGAATTGTTTATCAGCATGTTGTACCTGCACACACATCAGAACTGGACAATACTACAGGGATGTCCTGAAAATATTGCAAGTCCATATCGGGATCAAAAGACCACATTTCCGTTAAGGTGACTGGACCACAATAATGCGCGGCCGCATATTGTCAATGTTATTGCTGAATATCTTGCAAAATTCAACGTGAAGTGCATCCCTCACCCTCCGTATAGTCGGATTAAGACCCATGTGTTTTTTTCTATTCCCCAAATTGAAGAAACGCCTTCGTGGAAGACATTATCCATCATCAGAAGCAGGTGAAAGCTGCGGAGGCGATTTTGAAGGATCTCTCAAGAAATGGTTTCCAGCATGTCTTTGAAGACTGGCAGAAACACTGGGACAAGTACATCACATTCAGGGGAGACTATTTTGAGAAGGACCATCAAAATTATGAGGATGAGTAAAGGTACGATGTTAAAAAAAAATTGTGAGCATTTTTTATTGAAGAGCCCTTGTATATTGTAACTGAAAATACAGTGGCCGATACAGCAAGACACTTTCTAGAAGGCTTATAATTCTATCTTTTTTACTTTCGATGTAATAAAGTACTATAATTATAAATAAAAATGATTACATTATACTATCTATAGAAGATGTTTTGAGGTAAGAGAATAATATAGTAAGATTCCATTTAGCCACCACAGTTACAGTGTAAAGTCAAAAAACCTAACCCGGCTGATACTGCACGACCTTGCCCTACAGAACAAAATTTAAATGCTTAATTCTTCGCATTGTACTTTAGCACCGGGGTGGCTTTTTTCCAAATTAATACTCTGGATCAAACCGTATATTGAGTTTAAATTTGATGAGAAACGCGAAGTTTAATAACTTTTCCCATCTACTTCGGTCGGGTAATGCAATCTAATTTATTAATCCTTGTTCCGGCGCTCACACACACATACACACACACCAACAACACAAAACTGACGAAGTACGTGGCTTCACGCAGAATCCTTCCCATTGTGCCACCGCTGTGTACACAACTCAGCTGTAGGAGTTTGGGAAACCTCGTGAATATTTCGCACTAGTTCACTGCAAAGTTCCCACTTTTCGCGAAACTTTTCGCACAAAACGTCAGAGATCTTTACAAGCAGTAGATTAATTCCCGTAAAAGAGCATTGTCACTTGAAGTGTGTCAGGGCTTTAGTTGTTGTCTCTCTCATCTTTCCCAGCGATATGTCACTGCACGTTCCAGGCCAGGGATGCACAAATGAGCTTCACGTAAGCGTACTGCTCTCATACCTTTATAAATATGACATAGAGCTATCCTGTAGGTGTGTACACAGATAAGTTGTGCACTTTTTCAGAATAAACTTCGGTAGCGCTAACGCCAGAAAACTAAAGCCTTCTAGGAGTTTCTTTATCTCAAACGTTCTGGACTGTATAGCAACTTTCTGTGACACTATGATCGAGTGATAGTTTTTGGTGATTATTCAAAGAGAAAGAGAGCATACATCATCTGGACACCCTTCTGAATGGTAGTGTAGCTCAGGGAAGGTAAGAAATGAACCATTTTCTCTCTTGGAACACACTTTAGAAGTACAGAACAGTGACTGTAGCATCAGAGATAAAAATGACTACACACCGCTGCGATTCACTCAGTTGGATTAACAAAACATAGAACTAATTGTCAGTAATGTAATAAAAAGAGTGCATAATCAATCTTTTATCATTAATGTAATAAAGAAATTCAAATAAATGACATGCAGATTCTTACATACCAAATACGAGAGCTGATGAACATAGACAGACTAGTTTTTCCTCTAGTTTCCGTCATAGTTTCGTATGTATAACATGAATATTTGAAAAGAGTGGGGTTTTATATATTAATGTCGGTTTTTGTTGTTGTAATTTAAGTCCTCCAACGTTAACTCATATCGGACGATGAATGGAATGAATGAAATGATGCTCAAATGAGTCCGGAGTCCATGGAGCTTAGTTACCCGACATTCGTCTTACAGGATAATGGAAAAACCCCGAAAAAGCCTTATCCAGGTAACTCACCCTGACCGAGATTCGAACTCGGGACCTCTTGAACGTGAGGTAAACATGCTACAACCACGCTACCGAAGCGGGCTATATAATGTCGGTGGGCGGCAGCACTCTCGTATTGGTAGGTTGGTAGTAAGGATCTGTTTTGTAGACCTTACGTGACAGTGGAGGTGACGTGAGAGGAACAGTACAGCGCAATAAAATTCTGTTTTCGTTTAAACCATACAGCAGCCAAAACTTGTGAAAAGCTGAAGAAAGCGTACAGTGAAGATGCACTACCTCGTGCAATAGTGTTTATGTGGTTCAAGGACTTCAAAGAAGGCCGACTTGTCAGTGTTAAGCAAGGTACGCCTGGTGTTTCGGCTTCTGCTGTGACTAGTCAACATCAACACAGCTGCTGTGATTGTCCGAGAGGATCGGCGTATAACATTACGTAGCCTCAGTGAAGTGTTGAGAATTTCATATGGCAGTGTGTTTACAATTATGCACGACCATCTCCATATGACCCGAGTTTGTGCTCGTTTGATGCCACGTCTGTTGACTCCCGAACAAAAGGCTGTACGAATGTAGAAAAGCCGTGAGGCGCTGCGTCTCTTTGCTGATGGAGGGGATGCATTTTTAAATCGATTATCACCAGTGATGAGTCATGCCTGCATCATTATGTTCCTGAAAGAAAACAAGCCAGCACAGTCTGGAAATCTCCAGTTTCTCCAACACCAAAAAAAGGCAGAAGTTATTCCATCTGCAGGGAAAGTGATGGTGATCACATTTTTTGACTGTAATGGAATGATTTACCAGCATGCAGCTCCCCCTCACACTACTGTTACAGCAGCATACTACACGCCAGTATTGGCTACACATTGCAAAGAAACGACCAGAGCTTTCTCGAACTGGGTGGCGACTTCATCATGACAATGCACGGCCTCACGTCGTAAACCAAGTCATGCAGTTTCTGGCTCAATTCAGCATAACCTGTGTACCATTTCCACATCATAGCCCAGATCTTGCAACCTGTGACTTTTTTTAGTCCCATCACTAAAGGCAAAGCTTAGGGGTATTCGATTTTAGCACTCTGAAGCAGTGCTCAAGAAAAGTGAAGCGATTCTCAAGGACCTGACAAAGAAGGTCTGCAGCACGTGTCCAAGGACTGACAGAGACGCTATAAAAATTGCATATAAGTAGGAGGGGAATTCTTTGTAAAAGATCATTTAAACTTTGAATTGGAGTAATAAACATCTGTGAAAAAATCATTGTCAGTCTTTGTTGATCAGCTCTCGTATTTATTGAAGCTTTACAGAAGCCAAACGTATTTGGAACACGAGTCTCCTCATGAAGGAAGTGAGACTCGTTGAGTAAGTTGGAGCGGTCTCTGTGTCCCCAGTCTCTCAGAGGATGGTAAGCCTGCATAGAAGGGGAGTAGAGCCTGTTATACGAGTTGGCATCTGGGATTCCCAATTCGCTAGCCACAAAGAACCTGCCCTCTACTGCAGTCTCTCCTCCACCGTCCACACCTACCATTATTCTGATTTATCTTGAAACTGGGAACTAGAGCACACTATAGTCGGCATTGTTGTAGGTAACCCATGGCTGCCTAATCCCACATCACATGACTTTATTACGTTCAGATGGATTCGACGTGATTATATTATAGTTGTTCCTTTAATAGTTTCAAGGGCAACGCTTTAACTACTACTGATATATCGCAGTAGCATAGGGGTTTCTTGGGGGATTCCGATAAAGTAACATCCTGATCTTCTTTATTATTGCAAGCAGTCTTCACAGTCATCATCCGATTCAGGGTCATTTTCTTTTAAGTTGTTGCTGCTTTCAAATGCTAGGCTTTGGCAATGAAGCCATTAGCTCTCTTGCTCTCCAATATTTCTGTGTAGTGGGTCCGGCAGGTAGGGCTTCACAGGTTAGAAGATGTTCTTCAGTCATTTCCTCTTCTTTGTTGTCAAATGCTAGGCTTTGGCAATGAAGCCATTAGCTCTCTTGCTCTCCAATATTTCTCTGTAGTGGGTCCGGCAGGTAGGACTTCACAGGTTAGAAGATGTTCTTCAGTCATTTCCTCTTCTTTGTTGTCAAATGCTAGGCTTTGGCGATGAAGTCATTAGCTCTCTTGCTCTCCAATATTTCTGTGTAGTGGGTCCGGCAGGTAGGACTTCACAGGTTAGAAGATATTCATCAATCATTTCCTCTTCTTTGTTGTCAAATGCTAGGCTTTGGCGATGAAGTCATTAGCTCTCTTGCTCTCCAATATTTCTGTGTAGTGGGTCCGGCAGCTAAGGCTTCACAGGTTAAAAGATGTTCTTCAGTAATTTCCTCTTCTTTGTTGTTAAATGCTAGGCTTTGGCAATGAAGCCATTAGCTCTCTTGCTCTCCAATATTTCTGTGTAGTGGGTCCGGCAGGTAGGACTTCACAGGTTACAAGATGTTCTTCAGTCATTTCCTCTTCTTTGTTTTCAAATGCTAGGCTTTGGCAATGAAGCCATTAGCTCTCTTGCTCCAATATTTGTGTGTAGTGGGTCCAGCAGGTAGGGCTTCGCAAGCTAAAAGATGTTCTTCAGTCATTTTCTCCTCTTTGATGTCAAATGCTAGGCTCTGGCAATGAAGCCATTAGCTCTCTTGCTCTCCAATATTTCTGTGTAGTGGGCCCGGCAGGTATGGCTTCACAGGTTAGAAGATGTTCTTCAGTCATTTCCTCCTCTTTGTTGTCAAATGCTAGGCTTTGGCAATGAAGCCATTAGCTCTCTTGGTCTCCAATATTTCTGGGTAGTGGGTCCGGCAGGTAGGGCTTCACAGGTTAGAAGATGTTCTTCAGTCATTTCCTCTTCTTTGTTGTCAAATGCTAGGCTTTGGCAATGAAGCCATTAGCTCTCTTGCTCTCCAATATTTCTGTGTAGTGGGTCCGGTAGGTAGGGCTTCACAGGTTAAAAGATGTTCTTCAGTCATTTCCTCTTCTTTGTTGTCAAATGCTAGGCTTTGGCAATGAAACCATTAGCTCTCTTGCTCTCCAATATTTCTGTGTAGTGGGTCCGGTAGGTAGGGCTTCACAGGTTAAAAGATGTTCTTCAGTCATTTCCTCTTCTTTGTTGTCAAATGCTAGGCTTTGGCAATGCAGCCAAAGCCAAGGAAGCTCTCTTGCTCTCCAATATCCCTGTGTAGTGGGTCTGGCAGGTAGGGCTTCACAGTTTAGAAAATGTTCTTCAGTCATTTCCTCTTCTTTGTTGCACAGAGGACAATTTGGCCAAATACTCATGTTCCGTAAGTAGTCTAAAATTTGCTTTACGTGGGATTTCTGGAATATTTCTTGGATTTTTAATTAAAATGTTCCATTTTTTATCTTTAGCTTTGTTAGATATTGATTGGTTTTGTTTGTTTTTATGTTTGCTTTTGATTAATCTTTTTATGGATGTAAAGGGTAAGTTTTTACTTTTGTTCTGAATTAAATTTTCACCCTTTTGGCAAGAAAATCAGCTGATGCATTTCCAGAAATTCTAAAATGTGTAATATAATTCTTTTCTGTAATTTTTTAAGTTGTTGGATCATTTTGTGACATTCTTTAATTAGGATTGACCTCATTTTATATGAACTTATTGCACATAATGCTGCTTTAGAATCAGAAAGTATGACAGCATATTTGAATTTATCTATTCTGTATAGAAGGTGTTGGACTGAAATATGTATAGCCGTTACTTTTGCATCAAAATTTGTTGTGTGGTATCCTGCTGGTGGATAGAATGAGAACAGTGCACACTTAATTCCTGCTCCTGAGTTGTTGTCCAAGCTAGATTCATCTGTGTAGATATGTAACCATTCTTCAGGTGGCTGTCTATTGTTCACAGTTTCTAATGCTAGTGCTTTTAGTACAGGTTTAGAAGTTTCAGATTTTGTAACTATTTGTTCTAAATCTAATTGAATATTAATTGGTTCAAACGTCAGTGTGTTTCCTTTGATTAAAATGTTTTCTTTAGAATTAGAAAGATTCAGATCTGTTTTTAATTCCATAACTGTGTAAGAAATTTGTTTGTGTTTTCATCTTGATTGGTTGTAGTAATCTTTTCTCCCATTTTGTTGTTTTTAACCACAATATTTTTTTATGTTGTATTAGTGCCTGCTCCTCTAAAGTTAGATATATTGGATAGCTCCGAGTTAAGGCTTGCATTGCCGTGATTGGAGTTTTTATGTTTATGGTGAAATTGTCCAACAAATCATAAGTTAATTTCTTTTTTCCCGGTAAATTTCTTGTACTCACTTCTCCTGTTCACATTCATATTACAATGATACTGAGGTGAGATATGTGCATTTGATTCAGCTATGGAGTCTATTGGAAACAGTTTGAACTCATATTTCTCTTAATTGTTTCCTACAACACCGGTTTTGATGCCGTATTACCATTATTAGCATATTTCACTTTTAATATAAAGCACTGTTTGTAAACAAGCAATACTTGCGCTAGTTGGAACATCTGTCACTCTTTGACGGAGACGACACAGTCGTGGATAGCTGTGGTATAGCATATACGAAATTGGTCACCCCTCCTTTGTGATAGGGAGGGGTAGCGCTAAGCACCTTATGTTTTGAGTTCAAACAGAAGAACCTTAGTATACCATCACGCTCTCCTCTCTCTCTAGGAGATCGCGCCTAGTTGGTGAGTAGATATTGTGACTTTGTGGGTTCGTGAATTCAAAATTCCAGGTTACAAACACAAACAATTGCACTTTATTTCCGTAGAAATACGCTTCGTACACATATAGAATACAACATACAAGGTCAGCAAACACAGCTGTTTACCCACACGCGTTCAATTACCAACTGACTCCTCTTTGGCGTGCGGGCTGCCTTTTTAGATTAGATTAGATTGATTTGCGTTCAGTAGGTTCACTTGTAGCCAGAAAAGGCTGTGAACATTGAACATGTCCACAGGTATAAAGTTTAATAGCATATATATGTACAAAAGTTAACATAAGACACATATTATAAGTATACAGCCAATATGAACAACAATATGGAAAACAAAGGAGGGATAATTATATATGATACAAAATCAAACACTTTTTAAACCAGCTTTCACTTGGCTTATGCCAGTACGTCTCAACCTTTTTGCAATGGATACCATTCATTGTTATTTCTTAAATACATATACATTAAAAATAAACTTTCCACTTGCATAAAATATTTATTAGTAATGATTTGTCATTGGAATAGTTAGATACTACTTATTGAGCTACAGAAGCATTTGTCATTCAGATAAACTTGTACAGAATAAAAATATTTTGAGCAAAGGTACTCTCTAACAGCTTTTTTAAAAGCACCGAAATTATCAACTTTTTCTTTAAGAACATTAGGAAGTGTGCCAAATACTTTGATAGTTTCATAATGCACACCTTTCTGGAAGCAAGAAAGTTTAGCACTGTGATAATGGATATTATACTTTTGTCTAGTGTTTATTTTGTGAATTAGATTATTTGTTGCAAATAAGACACGATTGCATACAAAGAATTTTAGGATCGAGAATATATACATGTAAGGAAGCGTTAATATCTTCAATCTTTTAAAAAGATCTTTACATGAGCATCTGTTGTGGGTGTTAGTAATGATTCTTATAACCTTCTTTTACATAAGAAATATTTTTTTTTTACTTTCTACTGAGTTGCCCCAAAATAATATTCCATATTCCATAATAGAGTTAAAGTATGCATAATATACTAATTTAAGTGTGTCAATAGAACTCACATTAACCAGCTCTCGGATAGCATAACAGGCAGAGCTGAGTTTAGGTAAGATATAATTTATGTGAGATTTCCAATTTAAACATCTTTCCACTTGAAGGCCCAGAAATTTTATGATGTCAATTTCTTCTAATAACATATCATTAATCCCGATATCTATTTCAGTATGTGATGTACGGCAGGTTATAAATTTGACCACTAATATTCCAGAAATTTCTCAAACAATCGAGACCCGGCTGGAACGAAGCCACTGCGCACCTCTTTGAATTCCTTGCCGGCTCGATCAACAATGGCCTGGCGACAATATAAAGGATTTCATACATTGAGTTGCAAACTTTATCATGGAATCATAGTCAAAAGTAAGAAATCACAAAACCACAGAGGAAGGACAACGAGAATTGAACCTGGGTATGCCGAATGAGGCACTCACACCTTACTGAAGAATATTATTTACGCTTCACATCCGCTGGAAACTTATTTTCTGGCCTTAAGCTGATTTTGATTTGTATTCATTTGTTACAGAGTTCTTTATTAAATTGCCACTTTTTATGGCGTCATGCGAAAACTTAATTTCTTTTTGTTACATTCCACAGCAAGAAGCGGTTTAACTACTTTGATTCTGGAAGTCGGATTTAGACGTAAGCTGTGAGGAGAAATTTAATCTTCATCGCTCGGGAACTTTTAAGAGGAAAACTAATTCCACATTAAAACTGCAAACCACTTACGCACCAGAGACGCCGAGTTTGAAATTGCGGTCTCTGCAAGGGACTCTCGGGTTCATATTGAGTCATATCCATTTACCATCAGATTTTAAGTGTGAGCAGTGATCGATTATTGTATATTCACGGTGCTTTATGTGCTTTCTAACTGAGCTGAGTTTAAAGGGCTTGCATAAAGGTGAAGGATTGAAGGTGGACAATGATCCAAACCGCTCTGTTAGAGTTAACATCACCCAGGAGATAGATGGATTGAGGGAACAGAAAATTCTCTCAGGTCACAGATACGCGAGGAAGTCCCACTCTTCACCCCAAAGGTAGGACCCACCAACGTCCCTCCGCGTGAGGACAGCGACCAACAACATGTATTTACCTGTCTCACGAATGAGTGCGTTATTTGGGGCGGTTGCTGGTGTACCGTGGTTCGATTTGGCGAGTTCGGAGAAGGAGGCAATGTAGTGCTTACTCTCTAACCAGGACCTTTATGAATACGGGCCTATTATGTGTTTCGAATTGGAAGAGTTCTAGACTGTAACGAATCAGATGGGTTAGACCCTTCAGCGTTGCCCCCTCGTTACCTCCACTCTTTTTATATTTCCCTCTCTCTCTCTTTCTCGCACTTGCACTTTCTTGGCGCTAGACGTGAGGGAACTCATGCTGAATTTCCCAAGGTTTTATAATAATGCAGTTGTTAGTCACAATTGCAATATGGATATTAGTACGCAAATGTTTAAATACTTAGTATAAAGTTAATTATAGTTTATGAATTACCTATTTTTCTAATCCAACGCAAATACCAGCGGTACATCCGTATAGCTGTGAATGTTACTTACGTTAAGAGATAATTCGTCATTGCCATTGCCTTCATCGTCTGAGTACTGCAAATTTACGACTATACGAGGCATGTTTTTTAAGACAATACCATTTTGGAATTTAAAAAAAAGACGTGCATAGATATCGCAATAATTTTATTTTTACATGAAAGCCTGTACCTTAATCTACTTTTCCACATAATTTCCGTGAATATTGAGACACTTGTCATAACGTGGCACGAGTTTTTGAATACCCTCCTCATAAAATTCTGCCGCCTGACGTGTTAACCACTGTATCACAACTGTTTTGACTTCGTTATCGTCTTGAAGAAGCCTACCCTCTTGCGCATTTATAGACAGAGTATGTCGCTAACATCACTGCTGGTAGGGAAGCATAAAGAGAAACTTTCTAAGGGCGACTGGAGCGGAAGATGGGCGCAACCATGGACAGGGTCCTTAACGTTTCCTGCATGACGCAACCCAGCCTCTCACTATTACGTGGTTCCAAAGTTTGTGCTTGCTAGTTTACTATATTGGTGCTTCAGATGCAGGAAAATGCGGGTTCCAGACTTGTCTGTGCTTGTGTGTGAGTTAATTCTGAAAAACAACTGGCAAGTGAACAATGTGGTAGAGGGGAGAAAAGGGCTTTATGTGGAGGAAATTCCTGACCAGGCTGACGCGGAACGACGCCAGAAACAATAGAGCATAGTCATCGTTCAGCCGCAACGTGCCTCCCACCAACGACTGGTCCCATATGAGAAGAGAAATTGTGGACAGGAGCAGTATAGCTACATTGGCCTAAGCAACAAAGGAGAAAACACGTAAAACTGCAGATAGAATCCACGAGACATATCGTTCGTTATATACCAGTACTACACCCATAAATCTTTTGCAGTGCTGTACATGCAACATTTGTCATATTTACGTGATGCAGCGAGGACCAAAGAATGGAATATTGTAGGAAGCACAAGCTCTTCCTTTGACAGATTTAAAGAAGCTGAAGAGAGCGGTATCTGTGAAGTGTTTGCACGAGAGGTAGTTGATGGCTTGGGGCGATTCAGATGCCTTGCCGCGATTGGGCACGCAGTCTCCTACCAAACACGTTCCTTCCGCTTCGAGGGTAGTGATGCGAGAGATGCGTTCTTCGCAAAATGAAGCATAAAAAAAGCTGTGAGATTTTTATATACAGATCTTGGGGAGGTAATATACTGCAACCACTTACCCCAGTAAATTGTCCTTTTAGAACGGCGGTATCTTCCTAAGTCATATCGACGTTTAGTGGCACCCAGCTTCATGCTCTTATCGTGTCTCGCTGGAGTACCGAAAAGGTGTGAATTTCTCTGCTACATACAAATTTAATGGCAACAATAGACAAAGGAGTAAGACAGTGTTGTCCACTTTCACTGCCTCTTTTTAATATTTATAGTGATGATGCCATATTCGATTGGCAGACAAAATTAGATTCGCATTTTGTAATTAGAAATATATTCTTAGATACTTTACTATGCAGACGATCAAGTTATCATATCTAGCTCAGGAAATGTCTACAGAAAGTGTTACATATATCAAATGACACTGTCAGTATAATTTAACAATATCTATAAAGAAAAGTTAAGTTTTAGCCTTCAAGACATTCAATACCGTAAGAGCTTGGGAGACGATGAACGTTTGGGACCTCCAAGAAGTGCAACTACCGACGAAAACATCACCAAAGTTCGCTAAATGGTGCTAGAGGACCGCCGAATCAAAGTGAGAGAGATAGCAGAGGATATACACGTGTCAAAAGAACGTGTTTGTCACATACTAAATCAACATTTAGACATGAGAAAGCTGTCCGCGCGTTTGCTCACGTTAGACTAAAAGCGTGTTCGAATGAACATTTCCAACGCTCTGTTGGCGCAGTTTAGGCGTAATAAATCCGAGTTTTGGCGCCGATTAATTACTGTAGATGAAACTTGGACACACCATTATACGCCCGAAACAAAAATACAGTCCAAACAGTGGACTGCAAAAGGGGAACGGGCTCCAAAGAAACTAAAAACTGTTTTTTTCGGCTGGGCAAGTTATGGCGACTGTTTTTGGGTTAGTCACAGGGTTGTTTTAATCAATTACCTTAAAAAAGGAGAAACCATTACAGGACTACACTACGCATCATTACTTGACAAGCTGAAGGCAGAACTTGCGGAAAAACGCAACATTTGCATACAAAGAAAATCCTGTTTCAGCAAGTTAACGCACCGTCTGAAACCTCAGCGGTTGTAATGGCGAAAATCAACGAACTACGGTTTGAACTGCTTGATTACGTGCCTTCCTCACCAGATCCAGTCCCAAGTAACTTCGTTTTGCTCCCTAATTTGAAAATTGCGCTCGGAGGACAGAGATTTTCGACAAATGACGAGGTAATCACCTACGTGAACAATTATTTTGCAGAGAAAAACAGAGAGGGCATGATGGCTGGGAGAAATGTGTAGAGTTACAAGGACACTATGTTGAAAAAAATAATAATAATAAAATAATTCTGACAAAATGTCTTGTATCTTTATTAGGTTGGGAACTTTCCAAACCAGCCTAGATGTATACACTGTAGATCACCGGGGTAGGTAAATGTAATGACCGAGAACGAGTTACTAAGACAGGCTTTTGTAGAAACGTGACTTAGTGCGTCAGCTAAACTAGCTTAATTCACAAGTCAGTTAATGCTGCATGTTGCACTATTGCCTCTACTAACCCAGCTGTCCAGCAAATCTTTGCGACACGTACGAGTAAATAGCTGAAGTACTTTTGTTCTTTACCCGGCATACACTTCAACACAAACAACTTCAGTATAATAAAACTAAAACATGAAAAAGTATTGTAACCGATCACATTATTTCGCTGAGGCCGCGGAAAGCCAGGGCTACGCGTGGGCAGTGACAGATAGTGATGCGCAGCGCTAAACGCTTGGTTTTTCACCCTGTGCTCAAGGACAAACATTATCCCATTTGAAACACATAATTATAACGAACCTGCAGTATAATAATTAATTGTTTGGAAATAATCTCCTGTGAAAATGAGTATGACTGGTACAGAGCCAGGGTCACACTCAGTTGTATATGGCTTAGAAAAAATAAATAAATAAATAAATAAGTAAGTAAGTAAGTAAGTAAGTAAGTACGTAAGTAAGTAAGTAAGTAAGTAAGTAAGTAAGTAAGTAAGTAAGTAAGTAAGTAAGTAAGTAAGTAAGTAAGTAAGTAAGTAAGTAAGTAAGTCAGTCAGTCAGTCAGTCAGTCAGTCAGTCAGTCAGTCAGTCAGTCAGTCAGTCAGTCAGTCAGTCAGTCAGTCAGTCAGTCAGTCAGTCAGTCAGTCAGTCAGTCAGTCAGTCAGTCAGTCAGTCAGTCAGTCAGTCAGTCAGTCAGTCAGTCAGTCAGTCAGTCAGTCAGTCAGTCAGTCAGTCAGTCAGTCAGTCAGTCAGTCAGTCAGTCAGTCAGTCAGTCAGTCAGTCAGTCAGTAAGTAAGTAACTAAGTAACTAAGTAAGTAAGTAAGTAACTAAGTAACTAAGTTAATAAGTAAGTAAGTAAGTAAGTAAGTAAGTAAGTAAGTAAGTAACTAAGTAAGTAACTAAGTAAGTAACTAAGGAAGTAACTAAGGAAGTAACTAAGGAAGTAACTAAGGAAGTAACTAAGGAAGTAACTAAGGAAGTAACTAAGGAAGTAACTAAGGAAGTAACTAAGGAAGTAACTAAGGAAGTAACTAAGGAAGTAACTAAGGAAGTAACTAAGGAAGTAACTAAGGAAGTAACTAAGGAAGTAACTAAGTAAGTAACTAAGTAAGTAACTAAGCAAGTAAAGGAGTAAGTGAGTAAGTGAGTAAGTGACTAAGTGACTAAGTCACTAAGTGACTAAGTGACTAAGTGACTAAGTGACTAAGTGACTAAGTGACTAAGTGACTAAGTGACTAAGTGACTAAGTGACTAAGTGACTAAGTGACTAAGTGACTAAGTGACTAAGTGACTAAGTGACTAAGTAAGTAACTAAGTGACTAAGTGACTAAGTAAGTAACTAAGTAACTAAGTAACTAAGTAAGTAAGTAAGTAAGTAAGTAAGTAAGTAAGTAAGTAAGTAAGTAAGTAGCCAAGTAGCCAAGTAGCCAAGTAGCCAAGTAGCCAAGTAACTAAGTAACTAAGTAAATAAATAAATAAATAAATAAATAAATAAGTACGTACGTAGGTAGGTACATACCTACCTGCCTGCCTGCCTGCCTACCTACCTACCTACATAAATACGTAAAGAAATAAAGAAATAAATAGGTGAATAAGTAAATAGATAAATAAAGAAACAAAGAAATAAAGAAACAAATAAATAAACAAGCAAGCAAACAAACTGAAAACAAATAAATAAATAAAGAGAGAAAGAGAGAGAATGGAAGTATAGTTGGATGTGTGTGAGTGAGTGAGTGAGTGAGTGAGTGAGTGAGTGAGTGAGTGAGTGAGTGAGTGAGTGAGTGAGTGAGTGAGTGAGTGGGTGGGTGGGTGGGTGGGTGGGTGAGTGAGTGAGTGAGTGAGTGAGTGAGTGAGTGAGTGAGTGAGTGAGTGAGTGAGTGATTGGGTGCGTGGATGTGTGAGTGAATGAATGAATTAATGAAAGAACGAACGAACGAAGGAACGAATGAATGAATATTTCAAAGTATCAAGTGCATCTTTCAAAGGTGTACCTTCCCTAATTTGTAGAAAGCATTTAGGGGAGATATTCAGGGACTTATTTTTCGGTGAAATATGGTGGGGATTTTTGGGTGGAATACTAGAAAATAAATAAAATGCTCTTTTTATTTAGGGAATTTCAAATTTTCATAGCAATGTTTACTTGGAGTAAATATTAACCACAAGGGGTAGGTGACAGAGAAAGTGGAAATAATAAGGCGATGTTTGCTGTAATGCATGGACCTGCTGCAGGCCAGTATTATCTCATACGGCCCATTATTGACTAATACATTTATCTCCCTGAGATGATGGCTACTCTAGCTATTGTGCTAGCGATTAGGTCATTTCGTAATCCATTAGGTAATTAATTAGGTACCGTACCATGTGTTTACACTCCCTTGTGTGCTCGAGCATTAACATACACGGCTTGTTATGACGGCCAAGTTCCTTCCGACTGTGCTAATCCCATCTCAACACCCTGAGATATAGCACCGTGCTTTTAAACCTACCATCGGCTATATATAGCAAACAGTAGATACACTTAGGGCAATACGTACTGCGAACTATGGTTGAGCCATAGTACAACATTTGGACCAGCAATTTTCCACTAGTTCTATTTCTTTTCACAAGAGGGCGCCAAAAATATCCAGAGATTTGCTCGTTTTTTCTTCAACTTCTTTTAAAAATCTTCAAAGTATTGCTCCTCCAACATATTACAAGTCATCGAGCGTTCTGTCCATCGTCCAAAACACTACCTGAAGCCCTTTTGGATAGCATGTTGAATAAACCAGAAGTTGTATGATTAAGTACACGCTCTCTAAGAAAATAATGACCCCAAAGTCTTATTTACGTATTTACATCAGCTATAGAAAATATTGTATTCCATCTAAAGATACCATACCAAAACTTCACCGGAAATGCATGTTTTGTGACTCAAAAAAGTCCAAAAAGTCTCTGTCTACGTGTTCTATCTGCCTGTGTGGCTCTGAACAGGATATCTAAAAACTTACAAACTTGATATATAAGTAAATTCTTTGAAATAATCATTTCTTCCACACTAGCCGTGTGTAGGCTAAGGTTTGAATGAGTAGAGACAGACTTAAAAATTCAATGCCATAGCCGGGATTTGAACCACGGATCTCCCACTCTCCGTGCGGTTGCTGACTCGTATGTTTCCCGGTAGACCACAAGGGTTCTCATATGCAAAGGTGAAGCGCTATATTGTAAACCTAAATTTGCATATGTAGCCATATATTCTACCGAAATTAAGGTTTGAATTAATAATCGTAGGCTTCGAGAGGTGAAAGACACAGGCAGCTGCAGTGAGGAAGAGACACAACTCGGCTGACGGTCCATTAAGAAAGACACAACTGGTTCGGTCTTCGGTGAAGGCAGACGAGAACCGAGGAGTCTGAACAGTGATATATTAGTAACCCTTGATAACCAAATAACCTAAGTAATAACCTAAGTGATAACCTTGGTAACCCTTGGAGAGGCCACGCCACCAAGGCGGCCCGGGTTCGATCCCAGGCGACCGCAAAGTGAGATTTGTGGTAGACAACACGGCGCTGGGGCGGGTTTTCTCCGGAACCTCCGGTTTCCCCCGCCATCTCATTCCACCGGTGCTCCATCTTCAACTCGTGTACCATCAATGTCACCGCCTGCAGTGCCGTATGTAGTAAAAGCGGGCGTTAAACACTACACATTTTAACGCTTGGAGGGCAGCTTCGCGATTGATGTGATGATAAAAAAGAAGCAGTCACTAAACCAGTCTGAAACTTGCATTCCAGTGTCATTAAAACAATCCTTACTCCCATACATCTGCGTAGGGGAGGGGATCGGTCCCCTTCAGCTGTCGTTGTGCGTGATCTGCGGACCATAAGTGTCTGACGTTACTAGAGGATCCTCTGGCCGAACATTCAAGCCCCTCCCTGATTGGGAGCTGTTCGGATTGGGTTGGACTCGATGGGACAGTGGTTCCAGATACCCGTGGGAGATCGGGTACGTCTCTGGACGGGGTTGAGGGAAGCCATTAATATTCCCGTGTAATAGCCAGCATAGCTAGTAGAAGGTGTGCTAGATCACCAGGCGGCCCCATCGAGGTCATATCGGTAGCCTTCGCATTATGGAGTTGGCGCGAGTAAGTGGCGTATCCACTTTCATCCCGTCTTGAGTCCACAGGACCGGATGGGGGGGGGACCTTGTTAGTTTCTAGGTCGTGCTCTATGGAAAGCCCCACTGAGGCGCTGGGCGCCCTTTTGGGACAGGTCGGTAACTTCCTGGTCGCAGGAGACCCGGGTCCTTGGTCGTACGGGTCGAGGACTAATGGGAGTAGAACCTCTGACATTAACTCCAATACATATCCACACATACCCTTTGACGGAACTCTTGCTCTACCCTGAGGATAAGCCACACTGCTTCAAGATTTACAACGGAAGTATAAGCTGCATCAAACTAGCTACCAATGCGTGGAGCAACCTTTTCCAGTGTATAAGTAATTATGTGAAAATAAGTCGTATCATAAGGAATTAGGATGAAAGGACCCGCGTATCACGAGAGCTCACCCAGGCTCGGAGATGTTGCCCTCCTTCACGAAGACTATAAACCGTGTCATATATAGAAAACAGCGCGAATTGAGAAACCAACCAGAATCAGTAGACCTATACAGCTGGTCATACCGCTAGAGATATACCAGGGTGGGGAGGATGTCTAGGAGCCATAATGAGCGCTGTGGCTTCATCTATACCCCGTATTTCTTTCTGCTGTTACCAGGGAGCATCATTGTTCACTTGCTGTAGACCTGTGAAAATATATTGTCACCCAATTATGGCAAGGCACGACCACCTGGCGGCTGAGTGAGGGCCGGGAGGCATTCACCCACGCCTACCCATTTGTCTTATAGCGGTAACGAAGGGATGGTTGGAAAAACATCACTGGCCGTCTCTTTCCCCTCCCCCTGCCGCCTGGAACCTTCGGGGTGATTCACCGAAACGCGAGACTTCAAGAAACAGCGATATTCATATAAAATGCGGCTGCAGTTGGCGGGCCTGCCCTTATTAGGGCGGTGTCTCAGAATCGAGGCAAGCAGAGCGTGTAGATACACTCCGTGTCGCCGATGCTGTGGCTACGGCTACGTCGCCACCTCCTGCGCTGCAACTCCCAGGTGCCACTATTGCGGAGCACCGGGCCTGACGTCGCAGTGCACCAGCCATGACCTCCGCCATCGACGCCGACACTGCGCCACCTGCGACGGCTTAGGCCACCTCACAGGCCAGGCGCAGTGCCCTCTCTACCCTCGCCGACTCACGACAGAGACGCCTCCGGCGACACATCTAACACCTGCACCACCAGCTGCCGCACCCAGCGAGGACTTGAGGACCATTCTACAGAGTCTTCAAGAAGAGGTACAGAACATCAGCAGACGCCTCACCTCGCTTGAGACTTCGACCGCCACATCCGCCCTCACCGATAGCCTGCAAAGCCTACACACCGAGGTCAGCAACATTGCACCAACACTTACTTCGCTCCAAGATTCCATCATGACTGCCATTGCCAAGAACCACCGAGACACACAGATACATCTCGCAGCAATAGTTCCCAACCTCACCGCACTAGAAGAATCCCTAAAGCAGACAATCGAATCACACCACACCATACAGGACGGAATCAACAACATCGGAACAAGACTAGACCATCACCTTCATCTCACCGCCGCCTGCGACAGCAAAATGCATCGTGTGGAAGAGTACCACAAGATGCTCGACGAGTCTCTCGACCAGATCTACATTGAGCTCCAATCCCAACCAAATGACTCAGCAATACGCCAACGCACCGGTACCGGAACGCCCTCTAGGCCCGGACCCTTTAGAAAATAAAAAAAAAAAATAAAAAATAAAAAATATAAAAAATAAAAAATAAAAAAATATAAAAAATAAAAAAATAAACTCTGCTTTCTTATGTTCCGATGCCTAGATTCTATATCGGAACCTTTTAACTATTTCTTATTTTCATTTATACATTTATTAATTATAAGAATAACTTTTAATTGTTTGCAGAAACAATAACCTTAGTGACTGCTAAACTTTGCAGTCAACTAACCTAACTATCCTAATTATTTTTTTTTCTTTTGTTTCCAAGTTAGTCTCTCTCTTCAATTATATATATATATATCGCTGTCAAGTCAGTCCGATTTCAGTCTATATCACCTTGTTGGTTTATTAGCTCTTCTTCTCCCAACTCATGGATATGTTCAATTTCAAAATCTCTTTATTCCTCTTCTCCTACTGGTGTTGCTTCCTCAATTGGATCTCTTCCTATGTTCATATTTCCTTCCATCTCTCGTCTTTGGAGTCTAGTTGATCGTCTTATTTGTTGAAGTGTTGCAGGTGTAGCCAATTCCATTGGTGTCGATTTCTTAGAAGTTATATATTGTTCCCAAGCTTTTGTTGAAATGATGTTTGTTATTGTGTCTAACTTATTGAACTCCTCTGCATCTCTTATTATTTCCCATGTTGTCTTTCCTTGCAGCTCTTGTCTCAAATTATCCGCTTCTCGATGCTCTTGACACTCGAAAATTTGGTGTTCTGGTGTGTCCTCTATGCTGCATGCTGTACATAGACTTGTCGCTCGTCTTCCTATCCTCTTAAAGTAGGTGGCATAAGGTCCATGTCCACTAATAAAATGGATTATTCCTTTAGTCGGTTTGAAGTGGCTCATCCTTAGTCTTTCTTCTATTGTTGGAAGTAGTTCATAAACTCGACGTCCTTCCTCTATGCTGTCCCATTCGTTTTGCCATTCCTGTAATATTGTCCTTTTAATTTGTATCCTTGTCTCACATTCTACACCTACTATTTCTCGTACTTTTTGCCGGTTATTCTTTCTTCTCCAGTATTCTGCAGCTCTATATCTTATGATGAAGTCCATCGGCCATATCCCTAGGATTACGAATAGAGCCATCGTGGGGGTGGTCTTAGTTCCGCCTGCATACCTTAAAAGTATCTGTCTTTGTGTTCTTCTTATTAGCATTTTGTTTCTTTTATTGCAAAGCCTTTGAGCCCATGTACTTGCTCCGTATCCCATAATCCCAGCTGCAATACTTGTATGATACAATTTGATGATATCAGTGGGTAATTTAAAATTCCTTTGAATCAACGACGTCAACTTTCCCATCACTTTTGAAGTTTTGTGTCTTATGTAATCAATATGCGTATTAAAAGTCAAATTCTCGTCGACAATTATACCTAAGTATTTTAAACTTTGCCTTCTTGGTATCGGTGCATTGTTTATTCTAATTACTGGGTTCCTCTTTAGTTTACCTTTCGTTACTACGTATGCTGATTTTGAGGATGCTATGGTTAGTTTTACGTCATTGCACCAGTCTTGCAAGGTCTCAGTGATATTCTTAGCCTTCTTTTCTATTTCTCTACGATTATTCCCATCTATAATTACCATCAGATCATCTGGATACGCTATAACTTCTGATGTGGAATTTGAATGTCTTAATCTCTCCAGAATCGGTTCAGTTAGTATATCCCAAAAGATAGGACCCAATATTGACCCTTGAGGGCATCCTTTATTAACATCTCTGATTAATTTCCTGCTTTCGGCTACTAATGTTACGGTTCTGTCTTTACAGTAGTCCCTCAACATATTATATAAACATCTTGGATAATCTTTGTCTCACATAATTTTGAACAATTCTGGCCACCACAGATTATCGAATGCACCAGAAATGTCAAAGAATATATTTATGACATACTTATTGGGATTTAATTTTATGTTCTCTAATGCTTTATTTATTGCATCATCAGTTGATCTGTGCTTCCGAAATCCGTACCCTCTAGAAAATACCGCTAACTAATTCCGCCACCGAATTCCCAGTTTGGCTTCCAGGGCGCAAGCCATGCCTGCCATCCTGGCCTTATACACTTTCGCCAGTCAGCATGATTCATGCTGCTACAAATAAACGACAATTACCAGAGTGCTCAACGCGGTATCTGCCTAACCCTACCTGAACTTTCCCTCACCTAACCCCGCTTCCATATGAGAAGCGATGTTCCTTGTTTTTGTTTTGATAAAGCTTAAAAAAACGATTCAGTTCAGTTCTTGGCGAGGATCTGTGAGGAGCGCCGAGTGAGTAAACGGAGTGGAAGACGGTGTACGTGTATCAGAGGAATTGTACGTGATTGTGAGGTGATATGGCCCGTTGACGGACGAACTGGTGAATTGTATTTGTGTGCGCTAAGTAATTCTATGTAATCGGCAAGTGCTCCAACTGTAATTCGGTGGAAATAAAGAACATTTTGAGTTTGTGCAATTGGTCTTTTAATACACGAACCCACAAAGTCACAATATTGTGTGTTTTACAAGATAACTGGAGTTCTCTTGTTCACAATAAGTTACTTCAATCCCTTCCACCAATCTTTACATGAACCACTGTTCAACAGTTCTGATTTTCTAAACAAATGGCATTAAATTTTTTTATTTGAGTATGGGTGCTTGCAATGTAGAAACCCACTTCTCTGGCTCCACATGAAATAGGTACCCATACTGCAGGGGTCGTTTCGTCTCTGTGGCTTTACCCTGTCCCAGCCCTTCGCAGGCCTGTGGTGTTCCCTTCATCTCTTTCCCCTTGAGGAAGTAGCTCAACATAGACTGTAGGGTCACAGTGTGGGAGGTGTTAACTTCCATAACATTCATATCGCTCCATCATTATATGTTTAAGATGACTACATGGCAAATAAAATGTATCTTGAAGTTTCTAGGAATGTTTTCTTTATTTAGATTTACTTTTGCATGACTTGTAAGCTTTAGGAGAGACATTCGGGAATGTTTGTAATTACAAATTAATATAAAGTACCCTTTCCATGTTTCAGGTTTCCGAGAGAGCAACAGACTCTTCCCAATCACTTCTACTTCACAGACTTCGAGAGACATACTGCAGAGATAGCAGCGTTCCATCTGGATAGGTAAGTTCAAACAAATATCTAAGTACAAACTAGAGTGAAACCAATTGAGATGTCTTAGCCATAACCTGTAAAGCTACATTTCCGTCTACCACCCACTGAGACCTTGTGTTTTTGGTCGTTTTACTTGATCTGTCGGAGGGTAAGGCTGTGCATAAGATTTTGTATCCTTTCCTTACACCCTGAGAAACATAATTTATGTTACCTCACAACACAATTCTTCCTAAAAACCACAAATCATCCTATATGATCCTTAAAAAACCTGCCTGTGGTAAAATCTTTAACTGGTGAGTACGAAGCAAGCCCCGTATGGCTTTATACAGCCTGCCAGAACCAGGAACGGACGAATGGATGGATGTCACACAAAGATTATCAAGAAAATACCTCACCCAAAACTACACTATAAATGGTAATTCTTTCGAACATTTTTATTAAAGTACTTCATATTCAGATATTGTATCACAAATAAACAGTATATATTGAATGTCTTCGGAACGACCTTTAAAGTGTTCACTCTAAAAGGTATTGGTGAACTTAGTAAACCCTAATTACGGGTGTGGGTCAAATGAAAACCTTAAATTTGTAATAACAACTCGACATTTCGCACCGTTATCCTGTAAGTTCGTAATCGTGCTACAAACAGCGTGCAGAATGGCCTGTAGGTGGCAGCATAGTGCAGATGCACACTTACCGTCGCAGTATCAGTATAAATATAGCCGCCCCACTTGCGACTTGCATCGGGGAAGAACAGCGTTTTGTTATTTGGTTTCTGCGTAGTGAAGGTGTGAAACCTATTGAAATTCATCGACAAATGAAGGTTCAGTACAGTGATGCATGTTTGTCATAGCAGCAAGTCGACGAATGGAATAGGAAGTTCGCAAATGGTGTGACTTCAGTGGAAGATACTCCACGTTCAGGTCAGGCACAACGTGTTGTGACTCCACAGAACAGTTGAAGCCATTGTAAAGTAAAACCGCAAAGTGACACTGAATGACATTGCAGCATGTTTACAGATTAGTCATGGGTCAGCACACCACATTGTACATGATCTCCAGTTTCACAAAGTGTCTGCAAGATGGGTGCCACGGCAGCTGACGCCTAAAATGAGAGATCGACGTGCTAATGCTGTGAATAATTTCTTCGGTACTTTGAAGGGGAAGCTGATGGCTTCCTTGCAAGAATCGTTACTGGGCACGAAACCTGGTTTCACTTCCACCAACCGGAAACGAAGAGCCCGGCAAGGAACGGCGCCATCTCTCATTACCAGAACCAAAGAAGTTTCGAACAGAACCATCAGTAGGGATGGTTATGCTGACTCTCTTTTGGGACGAAAAAGGCGTCATTTTGGAGCATTATATGCCTAGAGGGACCACTGTTACCAGTGCATCATACACAGATCTTCTAAAAGTCATCTGCGGCCTGCAATCAAATCAAAGCGACGAGGATTGCTGTCAGCAGGTGTCCTTTTGCAACATGACAATGCAAGACCCCTCACTGCCCGTACAACAGTTACAACAGTCACACACCTGCATTCTGAGTGTCTTCCTCATCCACCATGCTCACCATACCTTGCCCCAAGTGATCTCCATATCTTTGGACCACTCAAAGACGCAATCGGAGAAAAGAAGTTCCGTTCCGATGAAGAGGTACGCCACTCGCTGCATGAGTGGTTGCGTGGACTACCACAGGAACTTTTTGCTTAAGGCATTTATGCACTTTGTAAGCGCTGGAGGACTTGAATTGGGCGTGGGGGAAATTTTGTTCAAAATTGATACAGCTGTGTACCACTTCTGTACAATAAATAATAGTTTATAAAATATATAAGGTTTTCATGTGACTCAACTCTCGTAGAAGGAAACATTTTACTACACAGAAATACAGATCTCAAAGGACACACGCAACATTTTACTGAGGTTAACTATATTCGCGTAAGTTTTATTATTGTTAGTATTTTTAAACACTTGCTGGTTTATAATGTGGCATGGCACTTCTTTTCTGACATGCAAAGAGCAATCGTTATTTCAATAATCCAAAAATCATTATTGGATATTGTTGCGTAATGTGTAAATACATAATGAATTTTTATTTTTATTAATCGAAATTATACACAAGATAAGCTTTTTTAACTATATATTGTAGAAAACTGAGAAGAGAAAGTTATCTGAATGCAACATATGTACCTATACAAATTAGTCGTTGATATTTGAAGCATACATGATACAAATATTGTAACTCTATATTACATTAGTTAATATTAAGCAGTAAACGCCTTATGACTTTGTGCACATTTTTGTCAACGTCAGTATCAATTTTTGAAACATACTATAGGTATGTGACAGTCTTCGCTCTGTGCGTTTCTGGAAGCTGGCGAGAAATTTCGCCCTTCGACAGGATACTAAGGGCTATGCAGTTATGTCAGAGAAGTTGCCTATGCAGCACGGCGGAATCCTGTATGGCTTGTTATATAGTTAGTTATTAACACTCCCCACATGGCAACCTTGGCCTTCGGGGTAACCTCACCCGACCAAGTGATGACCGGACCCATTTCTCAGGTGGAGGCACCCAGAGGGCGGTGTCCATTACCTCCGATGATAGGGTGATAGTGAAGATGGCGGTGAGGTGAGAGGACCTACAGTTTTTACCGTGGACTCCGAACCACGTTGGGCATAGGGGATACTTCACGTGTGCTAGACAGAGGTGAAGGCGTGGATAGGGCCGACTTAAAATCACCAACCCCAGAGCCGGGAATCGAACTCGGGACCCTTAGAACGGGAGCCGCGAACGAAACCACCGCGCTACCCCGGCGCCCTGGCTTGTTATATTGTTTGCACCAATGGTTCACGGAGCAAATACTTCGATAACAAAATGCATCCATACTTAAATGTTTCTGCAAGTGTATATCTCTGTATTATCATATATTACACTGGGCAACAAAAATAATTTGTGGAAGTTTCGAGCACTTAATGAGGCAATTCCTACTAATATTGAGTTAAGAAAAGCAATTATGACAATGAAAAATTTTTATTAGCCCTAGTTTCTATGATATACGCAAGGTGGAAGTATTACATATTATCGGATTGAGAGAAAAGGATGCATTTTAATTACATACATGCTAACAATAAAGAAAGTGCATTTGATTTTTTAAACTGGTAATTACATGCTAAGAGTTCTAAATTGCTGGAAAAATACTTCGCAGATAGTCGTGTCTGAAGAGAATCATGTGGTGGCCTATTGACTTCGTCGTCTTTTAGCTTGCCTCTTGTGATGGAGTTCCGCAGAATCCCTATACAAAGACCAACAGTAATCCGCAAGCATTACTTCATTCCAACGGCTCTGATACCTTTGTTCCATAACAGAAATGTCCTGATGGTATCTCTCCCCATGTTCATCACTAACAGCTCAACAACTAGGAGGGAAAAAGTCTAGGTGGGAGTGGAGAAAATGGATCTTAAGGGACATGTTGCATCCTAGGTTACGGTATTTTTGCAGAAGTACTGTCACCAAATGTTTGTAGTTATCTCTTTTGTTGCCTAAAAATTCATGAATAACACACTTGAAGGCTTCCCAAGCTTCCTTTTCTTTCCCCTCCAACATTTGGTCAAATGCAGGATCCTTTACAAGTTCTAAAAATGCCTTCCTTAACTTTTGCATCACTGAATTTCCAAAATTTCCCTCTTATTGTGTTTTGTTATTTGACAGGTGTGCCAAATCCCAAAGAAATTCTCCCAAAATTAAAATCTTAACTCCAAAAATTGAAATGTCACTTTATCTTCAAAATTAGTGCTAATCTATCATTTTTATGGTGAATTTTGAAGTCAACAGATGGAAATACATGTAACTTCACTATTTTTGAGCCCGAAATGTTTTCACTGTCGGTATTTTATCCTGGACCAGCGTTTTGGGGCAGATATTTCTGATTTTGTGCAGTAAATATTTTACAAACACTAAATACCCATTTATCTACCAAACTTTCCCACGAGTAAGTTTGTGTATTCACGCCCTGGTAGAAGTTTTGCATCCTTTGGAACGTACAACGTCTGAAACAGGCCTTCGTAACTTAAGGAACCCCGTAGCTTGCGGTTTACACTCAAAAGGTAGTGTACAGAAAACAGCGTCTTAGCAGGGCAGCCATATCAAAGCAAATTATGTGCAAATTAAAATCTGTGGTTGCTTTTAGTTAAAGTTTCTGCTGTTACACGGTCGTTTGATGTATGACGTCGTCGAGATTGATGGAAAATGTTTTTCAACAGATAATTATGTTCGGCGCTAGCAACGGTGTTAAGGCTTCAGTTTAGTTTATGAAGACTCAGAAAAATGCCTTCTAGGTTACCTTCCAAATGCGATATTGTTTGCCTTGATACTAACAGAAGTGTTTCCCAGTAATGAGGTTCACATTACATGAATACTTGGATGTATTAAAAGAAACTCAATGAGATACTCCTGTGTTAACGTGTAAGGCTCATATTCACAGCTTTCGAGCTTCACTACCACGATCGTCCATTTTCTAGTTTCCCTGGCCGTTAGGTTTAAACAGCTATGGTTTTCCAATTTAACATTATTGTGTATTTTTCGTTATATATAATCTTTTATTGATCGATCAGCAGTACAATGCTTTACAGATCAGAGTGAAAAGAAGGTAACAGAACAATAAATTGAAGAACAATAACACTCAGGGGTAGGCTAACGGACCGCCCCTAACTACATTAAGTTAGAACTCCAATAATACTCTCTGAGAAATTATGTCAATACTGAAGATGTAGGACAGACATCAAGCACTAGAATCACTGGAATCAGATGTATCACTTAGAAGCAGGTCCTGTGGTAGTCTCCTCTTCAAGCGTGAGGGTTGGTGCGTGCGGACGCCGATGTTATAATGCACAGCTCCTGGAACCTCTTGCAGCGTGGAAAAGAAACGACAGGCGATCCTGCGAATGTAGTCGTGAAGAGGTAACAGTCCTAGTTCGTGATGGAGCTTTTGATTACGAATGAACCATGGAGCGTTGGTAGCGATGCGCATGAAGCGATTCTGTATGACCTGAAGACGACGCAGATGACATGTGTGTGCGGCCACCCACACTTGACAGGCATAAGTAATAAGTGGACGAACGAGTGATTTGTAGAGTAACAATGAAGACTGTAGGTCGAGGCCGACACAGCGATGTAACAGAGGTGAGAGTTTTGAAAGTCGCCCGGAGGCCAGTGATACAAGACGATTTATCGTTTCTCTTTCATTTAATTTCCTTCTCATCTTTCAGGTCTGCTTACAACTTTTGTATTATACAGGGCAAATATCGCAGATGCTTGCTCATAAGAAAATCAAGTCCCTTTGAATACTAGAGGGCCGTTTGGTGGAACGGTCGTTCATGCACACTCGGAAAAGAGTAGCATTAGGACGAGTCTTCGAGCATGGAACTGTTAAGGACTTTCGCGTCTGTCCGCCTGCACACTCTAGCTTCCTTTGGGATGTTTATGTCATCCTTGCTCCTGAAGGGGAGGTTGCTAAAACAGAGCCATCTAGGTCCCAACGCAAGAAGGTGTCCCTCTACTATATCCGCGCCGTGGCTCAGTAGTTAGACCGCTTGACTCTCACCAAGGCGGCCCGGGTTCGATCCCAGGCGACCGCAAAGTGAGATTTGTGATGGACAACACGGCGCTGGGGCGGGTTTTCTCCGGGACCTCCGGTTTACCCCGCCATCTCTTTCCAACAGTGCTCCATCTTCATATCACGTATCATCAGTGTCACCGCCTGCGGTGCTGTATGTAGTAAAAGCGGGCGTTAAACACTACACATTTATTCATTTTATACCGCTCGGCCCAGAAGGAGACCTGCGGTTGAGGCGGAGAAGAATCCCTTGTGTTCGATCCGCCAAATACCTGGGTGTCCAACTGGACCGTGGCGTCACCTTCACTCCACATATCCGTGAGAAAATCAGCCTCGGCCACGCTGCGCTCAGGCAGTTGTACCCCATATTCCGATCTACCATGCCCACTCGCCTTAAACTATGGCTGTATCGTGCGATCATCCCGCCACTGATCCTGTATGGATGCGAGGTCTGGGGTTCGGATGCTCGTACCACCATCCATAGTCTCCAAGCCGTGCAGAACAGGGCACTCAGGATGATCTACGATAGCGAACGTAGGTTTACATCACACATTCTACACTCCTATTCTGGCATATCTTACGTTGAGGACGTTGTGCGTGAACGTTCGCGCACATTGAATGCCAAAATCACACCTGACCCTAACCAATTGATTAGCACGCTGGGTCAATATGACCACCATGCACCAAGAAGGAGAAAGAGCTATCGCCTCCCTAAGGACGCCCTTGGGAGGTGAGCTCAACCTCTCATTCCTTCACTGCCAAACTCCGTCTGTCCCGGGAATTCCGGGGCTGGAGTTCACTTGTCGGCTGACCACCGCCAGTCGAGTTCCTCCCGTGTGACCAGAACACGACCAGAACCTAAAATTTGCCCTATTTACCACCCGACTTCTCACTTCTGGCCCCGCCACACTGGACGGACCCTACAAGCAGGCCGCGCCTAGCGTGGCGGTATCGGGTACTGGCCTCCTTTCTGGATGCTCATCCCGGAACGAGAAGCACTAACAGAGGTCAACCCAGGTCCATCATTTTAAACCGACATAAACGCATGAGAATTAAAAAATCTATAAGACCGCAGGGGTAAATCCGCTCTGCGGATAGGTACCGTGGCGCTCTGTTAACCGCACGGGAGCACCCGGAAGACTTGTTCTGGCTCATGGCTCAATTTTAAAGGCATATGAACTCTAGACAATGCTCAAGCTTAGCACTGTTGCCAAGCGTGGTACGTGAACCTGCAGAGGTGCCGTGTACATAAGAGTAGTTTTACCTGCCAGCAGAGGTTTTGGCCATTCCTCCCGTAATTAAAAAACACATTAAATATCCCTAAAACATTAAGATGTTACCTTGACACACGTCACAGAAGTGGAACAGCAACCACGGTTTCCAATCCAGTAAACGCTTTACGACTTCATGGAGATTGAAACACAGCTACGTTCCCTTTTTCTAAGGATGAAGCTACTTCACTACAAATTCGTGAAACGGTGTGTGCACACTTCCTACATCTAAGGTTACAGAGTTAATTGCTGGGATTTTGAAAAATCTACAGGTGCCCTATAAACAGGATTGGAGAGCTTTCGTAAAATCTTGTTCATATTAAATATAATTTTTCTGACCCGAGAATTGTCCCAGCTTTGAAGGACATGTTAACGCACTTGGACCACAAACATATGTGTATAATAAAGATTTAATGTAATATTAACATTATTTCAGCTCCAGTTCAACACACGACTTAACGATGTCATTCACTTTGAAAACAACTGAAGATTAATTCTGTTTCAAACTGCATGATTTCTGTTTGAATAGTAGGTGAATTACTTATATGTTTGGGGTAAATGTTACGATGAAAGAATGGTGTCGTTCTTTCAGGCTTATCTTTGTTGAATGGATGGACGCTGGGTGTCATAACCATGTGAAAGATAAAACGTGCATCGCTCGTGGCCTAAGTATCGTAGAGACAGAATTTTTGTACGGTCATGATCAGAATATAAAATTCTTTCTTATTATAAGATTGGCATCTGTAATCTTCAAATATTTATCCGTAACATTTAACCTTAACCATGTGAAGGATAAAACGTGTATCGCTCGTGTTCTAAGTACCGTAGAGATAGGATTTTTGTGCGGTCATGATTAGAAAGTAAAATTCATTCTTATTATAATATTGGCATCTGTAATATTCAAATATTTATCCGTAACCTTTAACCTTAACCATGTGAAAGATAAAACGTGCATCGCTCGTGTTCTAAATATCGTAGAGGCAGGATTTTTGTACGGTCATGATTAGAAAATAAAATGCTTTCTTATTATAAGATTGGTATCTGTAATATTCAAATATTTATTCGTAACCTTTAACCTTAACCATGTGACAGATAAAACGTGCATCGCTCGTGTTCTAAGTATCGTAGAGACAGAATTTTTGTACGGTCATGATTAGAAAATAAAATTCTTTGTTGTTATAAGATTGGTATCTGTAATATTCAAATATTTATCCGTAACATTTAACCTTAACATTGTGAAAGATAAAACGTGCATCGCTTGTGTTCTAGGTATCATAGAGACAGGATTTTTGTACGGCCATGATTAGATAATAAAATTCTTTCTTGTTATAAGATTGGAATCAGTAATATTCAAATATTTATCCGTAACCTTTAACCTTAACCATGGGAAAGATAAAAAGTGCATCGCTCGTGATCTAAATATCGTAGAGACAGAATTTTGTACGGTCATGATCAGAAAGTAAAATTCTTTGTTATAAGATTGGCATCTGTCAGTTTTCAAACATTTATTCATGCGTAATTAATTAATATAATGTTATCAGTTCAGGCGCGCGAGATGCGTGTACCGCATTCGGCAGCGCTGCTAGGCGGAGCAAGCTTGGAATTGGCTGGAGGCTTCAGTACGCCCCGCCTCCATATGCCTTTAACAATTGCGAAGATTATAACAAGTAGGAGCACCATCTCAGTGCTCCCTCTAGCGTAGACTGGAGTGAAAACGAGATGGAAAAGAAATGCAAAGAGGGGAACTTGTGGTAAGGAAAGTAACAAACGTGTCATTCTCCTTGCGATCTATAAAAAAAAAAAAAAAAAAAAAAAAAAAAAAAAAAAAAAAAAAAATATTATGTTACTGGCAGTCGAATCCTGTTGCTTCTAAATTCTAACCCCCACTGCTACTTCTCGCTATATAAAAACGTAATAAACACTATAATTAAAAGGTATATATTGCTAGGAGGAGTGTTCAATAAAGAATGATCATAATTTTTACGGTCATAATTTTTCGCACTAAAATTCAATTTGATTATATTCTGTTAGCTTAATGTGAAACAAACACGCCGTAATAATTTCATTTTTGGTACTACTGGTTCCCGCATGTGAGATCCAGGCAAGTTCAGACATGTTCAGTATCACCTACCGCTGCAATGGAGGTAACACGCGAGGAACAATATGCGACTTTGAAATTCTACTTTCGTCTCAACAAATCTTCAGTTGAGGCCTATACAATGTTACAGAAGGCCTATGGAGAGTCTGTTCTTCCCTACAGCACAGCTCGAAGGCGGTTTAAAATATTTAAAGAAGAGAGACAATCAATTTCAAAGAAAGGTGGACCCGGTGCCCCAGTTACTGCTCTTACGGAAGAAAACATCAACACTGCTGCTGCCATTGTGAGAGAGGATCGAGGAATTACCTTAAGATCACTTTCTGAAATACTGAATATTTCATTGGGTGCCACCCACACGCTGGTGACAGAAACATTACACATGAGAAGTGTTTGTTTTTGTAATTTTACGTCCTCCAACGTTAAGCCATATCGGACGGTGAATGAAATGGGTGAAATGATGCTCAAATGTGTCCAGGGTCCATGTAGCTTAGAGTTACCTGAAATTCGTCTATCAGGATAAGGGAAAACCCCTGAAAAAACCTTATCCAGGTAACTCACCCTGACCGAGTTTCGAACTCGGGACCTCTTGAACGTGAGGTAGACATGCTACCATCTACGCTACCGAGGCGGGCAGAAGTGTTTGTGCGCGATGGGTTCCATAACTGTTGATTCCCGAACAAAAGGGCATTCGCATGCAGGTCTGGATACAGTTAAAGTTGATGTTAGGAGAAGATCCGGAGCTTCTTTCAAACGTAATCACTGCTGATAAAACTTGGCTACAGCATTTTGATCCTCAGAGCAAACAGCAAAGCTCAGTGTGGAAATCTCCTTCATCACCAACCCCCCAAAAAGCAAAAGTGGTAGCTTCTGCTAGGAAAGATATGCTCATCTCATTCTTTGATATTCAGCATGTTGTACCTGCACACACATCAGTAACTGGAAAATACTACAGGGATATCCTAAAAAATTGCAAGTTCATATCAAGCGCAAAAGACCACATTTCCGTCAAGCAGGCTGGATGCTGCACCACGATAATGCTGGGCCGGATATTATGTTGTTGCTGAATATGTTGCAAAAATCATTGTGACGTGCATCCCTCACCCTATCTATAGTCCGGACGTAGCCCCATGTGACTTTTCTCTATTCCCTAACTTGAAGAAACGCCTTCGTGGGAGGCATTATCCATCATAAGAAGCAGTGGTGAAGGCTGAGGAGGCGATTTTGAAGGATCTCTCAAAAATGGTTTCCAGCATGTCTTTGAAGACTGGCAGAAACGCTGGGACAAGTGCATCGCATTCAGGGTTGACCATTTTGAGAACGACCATAAAAATTATGAGGATGAGTAAAGGTATGTTGTCAAAAAACTGATAGTTCTTTATTGAACAGCACTCGCATAGCACCATTACTATGTAAAAACATTTTAGAATGTATTCGATTATATACAAACTCATCCGGCAATAGTAGCACCTCGCTAGCGATGTCATAACTTAGCTCTGTGAACCAAATGAGGCCGGAGTTTCTCGAACGCCACTTCAGACACCGTCAAAGGTGTGACGACAACAAGGGAGTCGTTATGAAATGTAGACGCAACAGCGGAGAGGTAGCTAAATGTAGAGGACACTACGGTAGAAAAAGAGCATCAAGGTAAACAAAGAAGGACAATAAAGCGCATCATCGACGTGGAGAAAATTGGGTCAAAAGGTGCGGCGTGTGTACTTAAAGGAACTTCCGGGTTTTCTAACTTCAGCATGCACTCTAATAGCTGCAGAAGGAGCTTAAACCAGCAGAGGTAATTAGATAATTAGAGTAATACCCGGGGAAGTAATAGTTGCTAGTCACAGAAGGACAATTATGCGGTACAGGGCGGTTCTTTGTAATGTACCTCATAGCAGCAAACAGTGAAACTCGTCCAGTGTTTAGGCGGACTGAAATTTAATATAAACTCGTAAAAATTAACATTTTTATTCTATTACTTTTAAAGTACTTAGTGGTCATAAATTAAAATTGTGTTTCGCCTTTTTATACGAGGGTTGTTAAATAAAGAATGATCATAAATTTTTTACGGTCATAACTTTTCGCAATAAAATTCAATCTTATTATATTTTGTTAGTTTAATGTTAAGCATACACACCGTAGTAGTTTCATTGTTGGTACTCTTGGTTTCCACCTGTGAGAACCAGGCCAGTTCAGAGATGTTCAGTATCGCCTACCGCTGCAATAGAGGTACCATGGAGTTAAAGTTGATGTTAGAGGAAGATCCGGATGTTCTTTCAAACGTAATCACTGCTGATGAAACTTGGCTACATCATTTTCAACCTGAGAGCAAACAACAAAGCTCAGCGTGGAAGTATCCTTCATCACCAACCCCCAAAACAGCAAAAGCAGTTGCATCTGCTGGAAAAGTTATGGTCATCTCATTCTTTGATATTCGTGGAATGGTTTATCAGTATTTTGTACCTGCACACACATCAGTAACTGGACAATACCACAGGGATGTCCTGGAAACATTGCAAGTCCATATCAGGCTTAAAAGACCACATTTCAATGCTGCACCATGATAATACGCGGCCGTATATTGCCAATGTTATTGCTGAATATGTTGCAAAAACCAACGTGAAGTACATACCTCACCCTCCCCATAGTCCAGATTTAGCTCCATGTGACATGTTTCTATTCCCTAATTTCAATCAACTTCTTGACGGGAGGCATGAATCATCATCAGAAGCAGTGTTGAAGGCTGTGGAGGTGATTTTGAAGGATCTCTTAGAAAAGGTTCCTAGCATGTCTTTGAAGACTGGCAGAAACGCTGGGACAAGTGTATCGCATTCAGGGGAGACTATTTTGAGAAGAACCATCAACATTATGAGGATGAGTAAAGCTACGTTGTCAAAAAATTGTGATTATTCTTAATTGAACAGTCCTCATATTATAAATGCCTTTGTTTATATACTGTGTGTTAAAAACCCTGAATACCGTTTATTTTTTTTCCTTTATAATGGTAGAGCCAGACTGATAAAATAAATTACATAGCCGCGATGTGAAGCACGGATCTTCTGGTCTCAGCCGCTCTAAACCATTGAGCTACTATGGCCAATGTGTCAACATGACATTAAATTCTCCAACTGACACGTGCTTTCTCATAAGCTACCTTAATGGCGACTTACTATGCTGTAAGTACTTTAAGGCCCGGGCTTTATAGTTCGGACCATTATTAAGTACAATTAATGGAAATTAATTGTTCTTTCACACTAGCCGTGTGGAGGACGCACTATGAAAGGGTAGAGCCAGACTGAAAAATTCAATACCATAGCCAGGATTTGAACCACGGATTTTCTGGTCTCCGTCCAGCCGCTCTAAACCATTGTGCTACTATGGCCAACGTGCCGATATGACATTAAATTCTCCAACTGACTCTGTTTTTCCCGGTAAACCACTAGGAGTTCTCATAAACACATGAGACAACTACCTTAATGGCGACTTACTATGCTGTAAGTACTTTAAGGCCCGGGCTTTATAGTTCGGACCACTATTAGGTACAATTAATGGAAATAAATTGTTATTTCACACTAGCTATGTGTAGGACGCACTATGAAAGGTAGAGCCAGATTGAAAAATTCAATGCCATAGCCCGGATTTGAACCATGGATTTTCTGGTCTCCGTCCAGCCGCTCTAAACCATTGAGCTACTAGGGGAGGGGATCCGACCCCTTCAGCTGCCGTTGTGCGGGCTCTGCGGACCCCTAGCACTCGTGGTACCTCTGACGTTAGTAGAGGAACCTCGTGCCGAACATTCAAGCCCCTCCATGATTGGGGCTTGTTCGGATTGGGTTGGACTCTAGGGGGCAGTGGTTCCCACATCCGTGGGAGGTCGGGTACGTCCCCGGACGAGTTTGAGGGAAGCCATTAATATTCCCGCGTACTAGCCAGCATAGCTAGTAGAAGGTGTGCCAGATCACCAGGCGGCCCCACCGAGGTCACATCGGTAGCCTTCGCATTTTGGAGTTGGCGCGCGTAAGTGGCGTATCCATTTCCATCCCCTCTTGAGTCCACAGCACCAGATGGGGTGCTTATTAGTAACCAAGGTCTTGCCCTATGGAAAGCCCCATGAACTCTGCCGGGCGCCCTTTTGCGACAGTTCGGTAGCTCCCTGGTTGGAGGAAATCCGGGTCCCTGGTCCTACGTGTCCAGGACTAATGGGAGTAGAAGCTCTGCACTCTACTATGGCCAACGTGCCAACATGACAATAACTTCTCTGACTTGTGTATTTCCCGGTAAACCACTAGTAGTTCTCATAAACACATGAGACAGCTACCTCAATGGCGACTTACTGTACTGTAAGTACTTTAAGGCCCAGGCTTTATAGTTCGGAGCACTATTAGGTACAATGTTCCTTCACACTAGCCGGGTGTAGGACGCACTAAGAGAGGGTAGAGCCAGACTGAAAAATTCAATGCTGGCCGGAGACCAGAAGACCCGTGGTTCAAGTCCCGGCTATGGCACTGAATTTTTCAGTCTGGCTCTACCCTTTCATACTGCGTCCTACACACGGCTCGTGTGTAAGAATAATTATTTTCCTTATTTTTTCAATAATTTCTTCCTTCAAATTATGCTTTCAATAGACCTTTCACCCAAACCTTCTGAAGCTTTGCAATTTTATTGAGACGTATTACAACACATAAAATTTAAACCAAGAAAAAACTTTCCTAAGAATATTAGTGGTACTGTGTTCTAACATATTGTGAATTCACTTCAAAAGGTGCTCAAAAATGGCCTCCATTTACTGCCAAACAATGCCAAAGTCTCTCTTTGAAATTATTGTTACTAGAGTTGGGTAATACATAAAGGAGGGAAATAATAATAGAGAGAATATTGAAATTCTTGTATAAGTGTATTAAAGGGCAGAAAGGGGAATTATTGAATCTGTGCATGAAGTAACAGAAAAGCATTAAGAACACAGAAAGTTGGTGGTCGGAAGTGGAGAGAAAAGAGAGATGAAAGAGTTAGACGCGCAAATGGATGGAGGCCTATTACAATCCCGACAGGCAGTGGAACGTTTTTCTGTGGTCAGCATCAGTTCTTAGAGTCATTACCCTCTTCACCCTCAAGATGTCACTTTGCAGGAAACGTCTGACTGGCCTGTGAAAGTCTTAACGTTCCACACAGCTTCTTGAGACCCTACTCATGTTCATTATCTATAAGTCACTATCTTACTGCTGGCCAAATAGTAATGACACCTCTCCAAATTATACTAGAGAGATTTTACTAACGTACAAACGAGGCACGTTACACTACATTGCTTTTTCTAATCATTATAAAAGATGAAAAGTGGGTAATAAATAGCAAAAGGTTACAAGTTGTCAATGGATTTCAATACTTAGGAGTAATGTTGAATAACAATGGAAAGCGGGGATCACACAGGAGAAAAGTTGAAACAAAAGGAAGTGCGGCAATGAATGGAATACGAATATGCAAATATAAGCTAGAAATGACAACCAAGTGCTTAGAAAGAATGTATGAAGCATTAGTTGAATCCAAAATGTTGTATGCAGTGGAGATCTGGGGGGGGGGGCACAGAGGTGAACAAAACGATGGACCAAAACAACAGACGGTTTTGTAAAGAGCTACTAGGCTTACCAAAATCAGCACCTAGGGAAGTAGCTTTAGTAGTATTAGGAAAAACAGGAAGAAATAATAATGGAAAGAATAATATAATTTTGGTATAGGTGCTTGTCCAGAGAAGAAGGAGAAATAATAAAATTATGCATGAGACAGCAAAAAAAATATTAGAGATCACAAACAGTTGGTCGGCAGAGATAGGAGGAATTATGGAAACAATAGGAAAGGGAGACATATGGGGATTAGAGGAAAGGAATACTAGCGATGTGGGTAAATTAGTAAAATGCAGAATAGAAGACATAGGAAGACAGGAAATATGGCGAAATCTAGAAAATATGAAATAACTACAATTTTCCAAGCAAATGAAAATAATGTGACTTTGTGGGTTCGTGAAATGAAAAGTCCAATTGCACCACTCAAAAATGTTCTTTATTTCCACCGACTTACAGTTGAACACTTGCCAATTACACAGCATTACGTAATGCACACAATTACGATTCACCAGTTTGTCCGTTGCAGTTTCTCTTGCACTCGAAATTACGTGAACTCCTCCGACGCACTAACACGACGCTGCTTCGCTGCTGGCCAAGAACTCACTAACTGACCCGACGTGTTGCTTATATAGGGTCAGCTCGCCAATCGAGAAGGTTCTGGATAGGATGAAATATCCCGTAAGTTCGAGAAATCAAGGGCAGCGGAAAGAGACGGCACGGTAATGTTTTTTTTTTTCCAGCCACCCCTCATTACCGCTATAAGACAAACGAGGGGGGTGCGTGTCCGAACGCCTCCGTCTCCTGCTGCTGCCGACAGGGTTCTATAGGGTGTTCCAACGTTCGGGTGATAATAAATTGGGGACGAGAGGCATACGTAGATTACTGCAATAGGAAAGAGAGAGAAGGGCTAGCTTGGATGAGAACAGAAACAACATTTCTAAGGGTGATAAGAGGTAGGGAAAAGGGAATTTGTGAATTGTGTGGGGAAACGAAAGCATAGAACACCATCTAACAGAATGCGAGGAGGTTGCAATGTGGAGAAAAAAGGTTTGGGAGGAAAAATGTGGAAAGTAGAGAAGAGGATAGTAGCTATAAAATGTTAACGGGCAGGGAGGAAAAGAAGGTAAGAAGTATTGGGAGTTCTTGCAGGAGGTAAAAGAAAATTGGGCCAGAAATGTAAAGAATATAAGAAAGAATGAGGGGGAAGAAAGGGGCTAATTAAATAACAAGGAAGCATGGAGGTTAAGAGCTACCTGGCAGAGCAGAAGACCAGAGTGTCATGTAAGCCAAGGTAGCATCAAGGTAAAGAGAAATAAATGTAGGCAACAGTTGTAAATTGTAAAATTTTGGAATATGCACACTATAAATCTAAATATAAATTTAAATCATTATTGTACAAATTTATAGTTAAGGACTCCATTTCTTCTCTCTTCTTTATCTTAATCTCTATAGAAGTGATTATGAACAAAGCGATGCTCAAATGTTTTAGGTTTAACTTCAATATGATTGCTTAAATACTCTATAATCTTCGAGTGGTCAACGCATAAAAGAAAGAATAACGATTTTCTTTTTGAGTGAAGCGTAACTATTGAAAAATGCATACAATGGTAACAAATGAGTTTAATGAGTGTACCTTAAAGAGGGCTAACTTTTGCATACAGACTTTGTCCATCGCTTACGGTTTATCAGTAATGCAAAAGTCGTTGAGAACAAAGAACAACTTACATGTTCCCGGAATATTAAAGATGGACGAACCTATATCTCTTATAGAAATTTTTAATCATATAGTAATTAAACAAAATAATTACAGACACTTATGAGAAAATAACAATTTTTTAGAATTATATTATCTAAAAGTTGCTTACGAGGGGAGACTTTCTTCAAAATCTATGTATTCCAATTTAGTGTTTAAACTTTATTTGTTGAACTATGGAGCACACAAGCAGGCAGACAAACAGCAAGATGTCACTGTAAATATACGTTTAGACGTCCTACGAATCTAAAAAGGCATTTTCAGAAAAAAGGTCAATGTCTGTGAGTATATATAGGTTGTTTCGACGCCATTTCGTAGTTTATAACTTAACTAGACCGAAATTCGGTGTCGCAGCTTAAAATTCTGTTAGAGATAATTTTATTCAGCATAAATATTACAGAAATCATTGGTGTGAAGTTGTTATGGGGACGCACCAGCCACGAAAACAGCCTACCTTTCAGGTAATGGGGCAAATGACAGTTACTTCTAAAAAAAGTCGACTAATAACTCGGACAGCTGCAAGGCTGCTCTTCAATGTAAAACTACACATCCCGTCCTAACAGTGAGGATTTTGCGCGTACTTAGATAGCAAATCCAAGCAATATGGAGCGCTATACGAACGCCGAAATGACGGATATGGTTTTGACGGATGGAAGAGCTGAAGGGAGTTCAACGAACGCACGATTAATTTAGTTTCATTAAAAATATGAATTTTAAAATTAGTTACATCAATGATAATATTTATTTGTTTAACTTCAGAGCATTTTGTTATGATCTTAATTGCATAATACTTTCAACCACTTACTGTAAATTTCAACAGCTTCCTTTTCAGTTACAAATGCTGTATTTAGTATTATGAAACACGTGAAATAAAATGCTTGTCTCATTGTATACGCCATTTAGTTTTGCTTAACTTATATATAGTTCTTTGATGCTGTTTTCTGTTCTGTTTATCATTTAATGCTTCCATCCTCAACCTCACTGACATTAACTTCCCTCTAAGAGGTATAAGTTGCATATGTCCAGCAGTTTATTTGCCACCATGCATTGCTATAACGGAATTTTTAACACGTTAAACACTCATAAGCAATAATTAAGCAATAGCTTCCTTTTTAGTTAATTGATGGAAACTTATCATTTCTCCACACTAGCAGTATATAGGCTAAGATTTTTAATAGAGTAAACATGAAAAATTCAATGCCATGGCCGGGATATGAACCACGGATCTCCTGGTTTCCGTCCAATCGCTCTTAACCTTTGAGCTACCATGGCCAACGTGCCGTCCTGACATTAAATTCTCCATTCGACTCGTATATTTCCCCGGTAGACCATTAAGGGCTCTCGCATCTGAGATACACCGTTTGTGGCGACTTACTATCCCAAGTACCTGAGTCCCAGGCTTCATCATTTAACTCTTATTACATTAATTAATTGGTGGAAATTAATCATTTCTCCACACTAGCCGTATATAGGGTGATTTTTTATGTTGACTATCTATTAAAAGTCTTAGCCTATATACGGCTAATGTGGAGAAATGATTAATTTCCATCAATTAAGTAAAATAATAAGAGTTAAATGATGAAGCCTGGGACTCAGGTACTTGCGATAGTAAGTCGCCACAAACGATGTGTCTCGGATGCGAGAGGTCTACCGGGGAAATATACTAGTCAAATGGAGAATTTATTGTCAGGACGGCACGTTGACGATGGTAGCTCAAAGGATAAGAGCGACTGGACGGAAACCAGGAGATCCGTGGTTCAAATCCCGGCCATGGCATTGAATTTTTCATGTTGACTCTATCCATTAAAAACCTTAGCCTATATACAGCTAGTGTGGAGAAATGATTAATTTTCATCAATTAACTAAAATAATAAGAGTTAAATGATGAAGCCTGGGACTTAAATACTTACGATAGTAAGTCGCCACAAACGGTGTATCTCGGATGCAAGAACCCTTAGTGGTCTATCGGGGAAATATAGAGTCAAATGGAGAACTTAATGTCATTACGGCAAGTTGGCCATGGCAGCTCAAAGGTTAAGAGCGGCTGGATGGAAACCAGGAGATCCGTGGTTCAAATCCCGGCCATGGCGTTGAATTTTTATCTTGACTCTATTAATAGCTTCTTTATTGCGGTTTCATAAACAAAAGAAGTTATTAATAGTTGACAAGCTACCGTGGAGTATGCCGGTATGTTAACAGCTACAGCATGCGACACGGCGTGTCGCCTACCTGCGATTCCTTCGATTGTGTGAGGCACGCGGCGTTCTTTCTGTAACTGCCTAATCCACACTCATTCTGTAACAAGCTTTTCTTTATTCCATACATATGGCTAACATTTAAAAGTTAAGTAGCGACTGCTCTGCTAATTTGTTTTAGCGATCGTTGTCGGTTGTGGCAAGAACGTTTTGTGTTTGTAGACGGGGCCTCAAAATATTTTCGCAACGCGTTTTGTGGCATCGATATCAGTGGAGACAAACAATGAGCATTGATGCTAATCCCGTAGCGTGTTTATATCTGTAGCGTGAACATCGGAGCGTGCAAACCGAATTGTCGCAGAGAGGCAGCCAGGATTTTGTTCACAGAGGAAGGATGGACCCAGCCAAGCGTCCACTTTATACGCTACAGTGGCGGCAGGAACCGTTCTCTATTGCTTTCCGCTTCCTCTTCTTCCTTAAAATGGAACCCCTCATTAGGAGAAGTAGCGAGATTCACGATTGACACACTATGCGTATCGATAGAAATCAATTTAATATCTTCAAAATCCAGGTGAACTATCAGAAAAATGTGATAGAGGAGCGAGTTTCATAATTTCAGTTCCTGATCTGCTAGAAAATTTGTAATATGTGCACAGACGCAGATATATTGATTGTTACTTTTAGATTTTCTTACTGCACTTTAATGAAGAAGTGCATTTTAATGAGGTTCATTAAAGTTTAGGCACATTTCCTACATTTCTTGTGGTCTTGCATAGAAACCTGCTGAACCAAATAGGTAGTTGACATTTCCACTAACATTCTGTGTTCATTGTAAAGAGGGAGCGTGTTGCAGATGTTAGTAGAACCACATACATTCACTCGACGGAAGAGGCAATAGAATAACTGAAGTTATTAGTGCATCCTCTAGGTGCTAGAAACAATTTAAGTAAAAGTTGAGAACAGTTCAGTGAGTGCAATGTTTCTCTAACAGTTGCACATGTTGATGGTGTGGGAATTGTGTTAGTTACATTATTTACCATAGACCCCATTCTTTTGTTTTGAAATAGTTGAAGTAATCTTACTCTCTCTGCGGCTTGTAACATTTCAACAGGTTTAGTATATTTCATGTTTATATTCAAATGACCCGCCATTTTATACAACTATTATATAACTCAGGTTCACTTCCTTCTTTAATATTTCTAATATCCGCACATGTTTTTTTTTATAATTTTTATCACGTTATGAAGACCATTTTTAATTTATTTTGATGGCTCCAAGAGCTCAAATGGTGTTGGTTGTGCTTACGTGTGTGGAATCGAACCGTATACATTCGGATTCCATACTAGCACTTCCATTTTTACTGCAGAGCTTTAGCAATATACCGGGCAATTTTACACGTACGTCGACGGAAGTTGGGGGACTGCTTAATCCTAAGTGATTCCCTCAGTGCACTTCAAAGCCTACGGCAACTGTACAACTACTACCCTATTGTGCAGCGTATACAGGATGCCCTCCACGTTTTACACGCTTCTGGCGTTAGCGTGGTGTAGGCATGCATCCCTGGTCACGTAGGCTTGCGGGGGAATGAAATGACGGATTCGGCAGCCAAGACGGCTACCATGAAGCCCAGGGTTGGAGTACCATCTGTGCCATCGGAAGATTTTAGGGCCGTATTGCTGAGAGCTGTGCAGTCCTGCTGGCAGGAAGAGTGGTCCGCTCTCCGCAATAATAAACTTAGATCTGTGAAAGAACTTCCGATTCCCGGGTCACCTCGTGTCGTTCATCTCGTCCAGAGGACGTGAGTTTGGCTCGGTTACGTAATGGGCACTGCGTTTTTCCTCACAGTTTTCTGTTTAGAAGAGACTCCGCTCCAGTCCGTTTTGTAACGATGTGTTATCTGTCCGACACGTGCTGCTAGTGTGTTTGCCTAGCAGACCTTAGGACGTCTCTGCAGCTGCCGGCCAGCTTTGCAGAAATGCTAGCGGATGAAAACAAAGTAGTGGAGAAATTTTTCAGGTCTTTCCTAAGTTAGATTTTAGAATTTAGTGAAGAGAAATTTTTGCAATTTGATTTTACATTTCTTTTTATTTTATTTTTGGTTTTGTTATATTCATGTAATTTTTGTAAGTTTATTTACACTTGTATACAGTTTTATAACCATTTATATTTGGCTTTGACCATGAACGTTTTTTTTAAAGGTCCCACATAACACTGCAGTTGGGCGCCCTTATACACATCATCATCATCTTCATCATCATCATCATCATCATCATCAACTCCTTTTGTAATGAGGCGATTGTCATTTTCCACAAGAAACCAAAGTTAGCATTATCAGGACGTTAGAGCAGAGTGAAAGAAGAACTGCACTGAAGAACTATAATACGATCCATATAAACCTGAACCGTTCCAATAGACCATAACTTTTAAACTAATAAAAGGACACACATGCAACTTTGGGAGAATATAATAAACAATTGGGAGATTACATTACACTATTGATAACTCGGAGAAAATGTTGGAAGTGTCCTCCACCAGCATCTATACATGTATGTAGACGTTCATTATCGTCCATTAAGATGCACGTCTGAAAAGTCACACATATGGTTCCAGTACCTGTATCTGTACATCTGTACATTCATAGTATCACCGTCGAAGATGTGCAGATCTGTACGTCCACTGAACGTTATGCCTGCCCGCACGAGTAGGTCAGCGCCACCAAAAGGACAATTCCATGATGTTGGTGGGATGTAACCGGGTTCCACGTTCTCTCCAGATTCTTTCTTTCTTTTTTTTTTTTTTCTCTTTTTGTAATTTACGTGCTTTAACGTTTTTAAGTCATATTGGACGATGAATGTAATGGGTGAAATGATGCTCAAATGGGCCCAGGGCCCATGGAGCTTAGAGTTTCCCAACATTCGTCTTTTAAGATAAGGGGAAATCCCGAGAAAGCCTTATCCATGTAACTCACCCTGACGCAGATTCGAACTCGGGACCTGTTGTTAGATCACTGTGCGACAAGAATATTGTTGCAACTGAATTTGGACTCATCTGAGCATATTCCTTCATTCATTAAAGGTACAATGTTAACGCTGCTGACCCACGTGTAAACTGGACCACTTGTGTATTCGAGTAAGTGGGGTCTGGCATCGAAGACGACTACCCTGAGCCTCTGGTAGACAGTTTGTCTCGGAACTCGAACGCCTAAAGGGGCTGCAAGCTCGGAAGGCAGTTGTCTCATGGGCATCCTCCTATGTCTTCGTGTTTTAGTGTCATATATCGGTCTGAGGTGGCATTTTGACCCATGGGCCACCACGTAAAGGAATTCGACGAACACCTCCTGTTTCTTGGAACTTTCACCAAAACCTAGAAATGACACTTCGTGTCACATTCAGAGCCCGAGTCTGTGATGCGTCTGACCTATCCCTTGCCGTCTGGTGATTCTACCCTTCAAAACAGGGTCCAGTTGACGTCTTTATGGTGTGTTGTTATATTGTAAACACTGCTAAGCAACTACAATCTGTTCACAATGGGAGAATAATAACGAATAGGCCACACACTGGGCCTGATACTTTAGATTTGATTTGCTGCTCTGGTTTCGTTCAGAGGTACCCGCTTACCGATAGAGACCACCAGTAAGAGGAGGCACAATATGTGATAACGTTTAATGGCGCTCGCTCACAGTTTTCCCTTTCAGTTTTCTGTTTTACGAAGAATGCTTGACCTTTGCACACTAGTGTAGATATACAAAGGCCGACAGAAGTATTGTAATAATATAATATGTAACATTGCACGTACTATAAATACTGTAATATTTATTTGACAGCGTTGAATTGTTAAACATGTAAACAAAATTGTGTCTCGGAAACAAAATTTAAAATATCACTTTGCATGTATTTATTACACAATCTGTACCGCATTTATTCTATTGTTCCTCTTATTGGAGGACATAAGTATTCGAACGTACCCAATCGAACAGAGATAAAGGTAGCTGGACGTACCCTACACGCCCCTACTACATAGCAATTGTGTTTATGCTATGCCGCGAGACAGCGTGCTCAAAGTTATTCAGCCCATTCTGAACTCACAGATAATATGGGACGTAACAAAACAAATTTGACAAAACAAATCTGTCTCTGAAATTAACTGAAGCAAACCTACAGTTCTGCATAATTCAACACTTCAAACAGACAAATATTGTTGTAAATAAACCTAGAAATGGTGCTCCTTCTAAACTCGCCACCAGAGACAGGAGGCAAATAATAAAAATGGTGAAGCAGTATCCGAAAGTCACTGCATCTGAGATTACGGATGCCTTGAGCAATATTCTGGCACTGTGGTTCACACCAGAACAATTGAGCGCGTTTTAAATAGTACTGGGTAGAATGCACGTGTTCCTAGGAAAAAATAATATGTTAATAAGGTGAATAAGAAAAAACATATAGAATTTGCTAAACAGTATGTGGTGAAACCAACAGAACTTAGGGATAAGGTTCTCTGATCGGATAAGAGAAAATTCTGCTTTTACAAGAGTGATGGACGTCTTGAAGTGTGGAGACTGCCAAATACAGAATGGGAACCTAAGAACATGGTAGCTACAGTGAAACATGGTGACAGTAGCGTGATGGTATGGGGCTGTATAACTTCATCTGGCTTTGGGGAACTGGTGTTCATCGATGGGATTATAGACAAATTTGAATACAAGAGGATTCTTGACAACAATCTTAAAAGGACTGCAGAGAAGCTGGGATTAGCGCATGATTATTACTTCGAGCAGGACAATGATCCAAAGCATACTGCTGAAATTGTAAGACTGGATCGTGTACAGCACTCCTCACACTTTGAAGACACCACCACAATCCCCAGATTTAAATCCTATAGAGAACATCTGGAAGGAGGAAGCATCACATCAGATGTAAGGACCATCTGAAGGAACTTTTTCAAACAGAGTGGAGAAATATGGACTCTGCAGTCACTAAACAACACATACAGACAATATCCAAACGATTATCAGCAGTAATTCAAAGAAAGAAGAAGATAACTAAACACTAGCTGTTCTCGGATGTGCGTATGTCCAGGGGGCCGAACCCTTTACATTCGGTCTCCATGGCAGTACTTCCATGCAATATACTGAGCCATTTTATATGTTCGCCGCAACAGGTTGGGTGACTGCCTTATCCTTAGTGATTCGCTGAGCGCCCTTCAGAGCCTTCGTGAGCTGTACAACCACCATCCTCTTGTACAGCGTATCCAGGACGCCCTCCACGTTCTGCACGCCACTGGCGCTAGCGTGGTTTGTGCATGGGTTCCTGGTCACGTCGGCTTGCGTGGAAATGAACTTGCTGGTTCGGCAGCGAAGGAGGCAGCGATAAAACCCAGTTGTACCATACCGTACGTTACAACGGAAGACTTTGGACTTGTTATCCGTAGGGTGGCGACATCGTGCTGGCGCGATGAGTGGTCCGCTCTGCGTGGCAACAGACTTCGAATGGTGAAGGAGCTTCCGCTCAACTGGGTGACCTCCTGTCGCCTTTCTCGGCGGGAGGAGATTACTTTGGCTCGGTTGCGCATTGGGCATTGTTATTTTAGCCATAGCTTTTTATTGAATAGGACCTTTGTCCACTGTGCAGTGCTGACCTGACGGTCCGTCACTTGCTTTTAGGTTGTATTAGCTTGGCATGTCTCCGCAGGTCTCTCCAGCTGGCGGCCAGCGAGATCCTCGCGGATGACGAAACGGTCGTGGTCAAAGTTTTAGCATTTGTTTTAGCTGTGGGTTTTAGAATTTAATCCCAAGTAGCTTGGTCTTTCTAGCCATTTTAACCTTATTCTTGTTTTATGATTTTAACTTCTATTTCAAACTAGGCCTCCTCGTTATGGCGGTGTTTTTACCTTGGTTTTATTTGATTGTGTAGTTTTCTAGTGTTTTAGACTTTTATTTAGCTTTTAACCCACTTGTTTTTAAGGCCGCTGATGACCCAGATCTTGAGCTCCCTAAAACACAATCATTATCATCATCTAGCTGTTCTCTGTTCGAATACTTATGTCCAGATGTAAAGTAACTGTTTTATTTCTCCTTGTAGTGAAAATTAGTTTGAGTTGCTACTTATGAGTCTATATGTTTAATGGAAGACTAAAGTTTATTTTGCACCAGTTGTATTTACGTATGTTTACCCTGGGTAGCTTTAAAATAATATAAGTAATAAATATGTTTACGACCGAATATTTATGTCGGCCTCTGTAATTCGTCAGGTTCTCTTTTAAGTGTTGAGTTCAATGTAAGATTCAGTGTAGAATTTAAAAGTTGTAACACAGGGAACTGTTTTCTACACATACATTTTATATAGCTATTTACCTACTCCTAATGCAGGATATCGTACAATCTCCACTGATGCAGCTCAGATTATAGCTAACATCGAACCTTTGGCTCTCACTGGTTTATCAACAGCAACTATTACGAATTTAAGACATGAACGTGAATGTGCGTCTTATCTGTCTCACTTAAAACTACAAATCCCGCAGCATCCTACCACAGCAGGACACCCATCAAGTTTTGTAACCTGTTTAAAGGAAATATGTAATTTTCATGATTATTACATATATACAGATGGTTCACGTTACCAATTTGAAGATAATATATCTACAGTAGGATGTGTTTTTGTTGTTTATGAAAACCAAACGGAACTAACGCACTCCATGTTTAAATTGTCACCTGAATGTTCTGTATTCCAGTCGGAGCTCTTAGCAATTAAAGAAGCTATAAAATGGTGTACTGTTAATGGGAACAGTGCCCGTATTCTTAGTGATTCACAATCAGCTCTACTCGCTATTAATGATAAATACAACTTAAATTCATTAGCACATGAAATCAGAACCTTGCTTCAAAACCATCCAGGACATATTTGCATGGGATGGCTTAAAGGACACAGTGGAATTTTAGGTAACGAGAGAGCTGACTGCTTGGCTAAGAAGGCTGCAGAATCCAATCTTCCTGTGACATACTCTTTATGTCCTATTTCTACTGTAAGGAGAATAATACATCAACATATTCTTGAAGAATGGAACCAACAATGGCTAACAACTCCAAATGGAAGTTTAACAAAAACATTATTTTTCCCTTGTGTATATGACAGAGGAAAATGTGAAACTCTTGTACCAAATTTTGTTTTGACACAATTTTTAAGTGGACATGATAAATTTGGTGAATACTTATCACGTTTTCACTTAACATCTAACCCCAAGTGCATGTGTGGTGAAGAATTTCAAACTGTGGTTCATCTCCTTTTCTGTTGTCCCATTTTCTGGAGAGAAAGACAAGAATTAATATTCAAGCTAGACTCTCTAGGAACTGAATTTTCTGCTCCGCTCACATCTTTGCTAATGAAGCCACAGCAGTATAAGTACTTCATGATGTTTATAAACTCAGTGTTTAAACGTCTGAAATAGTTGAAATTAGTATGCATCAGATTATAACATATATTCTTCCTTCTAGTATTTAAAATATTTTTGTTAAAATTGTATATTTTTATTTATCAGCTCTAATCCTAATATACCACTGTGTAAAATAGGGTTCATAAATCTGGATAAATAAAAAAAATGCAGGCAATGAAAGCTCAGGACGCCACTGGTACCAGCAAGAACTTTTGCAGAACATTTGAGCTTGCTCTGCTAGTGATTTCGTTATTTGTGAATGCCTCTATCGCCACTATTTATGCAAATGTAGGTTTTATCGCCATTCGACAGAATTAGTGGACGCACTTGTGGAGTGAAAATGCCACCTCTAATGTTACAGAATATGCGCAGTTTGGTTGCGAAATAGCTTTTGTGAATTCAAGTATAAAACGGCAAAGTCTCTAATCCGGATTACTCGGTATTCAGAATTTGAATGTGATCGCTAACTTACTGTGGATGTTAACACTCGATTACTGAATACATTCAACTTTTTGGTGCATTCATCAGGAAAACCTATTGAAGTAAGCGTAATCCTACTGTGATCCATTACTAATATAGCGAAGTTTTATAACAGTGAAATGAAAAATCACATATAAAATGAAATAAGTCTGCAACATTGCTATTGAAGTTTCAAATTAATAATGAAAGGTTGCTAAGGGTTATCACTGCTAGCTACGAACATCTGTGATGAAGAGTGTTTATGTACCGAGAGACCCAAAAAGGTAGGAACCGACTGCGCAGTGTTTTGTCTGCCCGCGTCTTCGGCACTTGTAGCCGTCTACCGCTACCATACAAAGTCGCCGATGGAAACCATACAACATTTTTAAACACACATTTAAATCCTTTAACTGCCCATGTTATTAAAGGATATTTTGAACCTGGTCACCATCGTGGTCCATATTTGTTTGGTACCTCTTTATGAAACTATCCATCACTTGCTATAGTTCACGTTCAGAAACACCAGCATTTCCCCATTTTTGTAATCGACAATTGACGCCCTTACATGCGTGAATACAACTCCCCCTTCTTTTGTAACAGAATTAACAGATAAGGTGCTTGATTTTGTCTTTTTTCAACAATACGCGGCGTGTTCGCGCTCTCCAAGGCGCTGGAACCGTGAGGAACGCTATTACGGGAAATCCGGTAACACTGGCATGTAGCCTGGTTTCACCCCTTCAAATTTCCATCACAACGAACCCGTTGCAATCATTAGTCTTGGCTGAGCAGCCGTCTTATCACTTCCGCCACCAATTGCGAGTTGCGTGCAGTGATCCGTTTTTTTTTTTTTTTTTTTTTTTTTTTGGAGTGCCCGCACTGAAATTAATCGTCAGTTATGCGAAGTCTATGGGCCACAGTGTATGTACGACAACGACATGCGTAAGTGGGTCAGAGAGTTCAAAGACGGACGTACAGACGTCCATGACGAACAGCGTTCTGGTCGGCCTTCGGTTTCAGCCGAAACAATTGCAAAAGTGGAGTAAGAAATGCTTAAAGATCGGCGTGTGACAGTTCGTGAGCTGTGCGAACTTATCCCTTAAGTCAGTAAGTCTACGATTGACAAGATTTTGACCGAACGTTTGATTATCCCAAGGTCTGTGTGAGGTGGGTCCCCAAAATGCTCACCGAAGACCATCAACAGCTGAACTCCTGGCCCATTTCGGATGGGACATCCTCACCCATCCCCTACAGTCTAGGCTTAGCACCTAGTGATTATCATATGTTTCCTGAGTTTAAGTCACGCCTGGGTGGAACACATTTCCAGACCGACGACGAGGTTGAGCCGTACCTGCGCAATAGCGGGAGGGTGCTATGACAAGGGTGTACAAAAACTGCCACAGCGCATGCAAAAGTGCATCGATCGCAATGGTGATTACGTTAAAAATAGCTGTAAGTTCGGACTTTCCATCAATGTAACATTCATTGACAATAAACATGTTTTCGATGTTAAATAAAATTGGAGACCTTATTTTACGGACACGCCTGTTAACTTCCAACAATTCATACGGCCAATTGTTTGAGACAATTGAAAATGCATTTCAGGACAGAGTTATTAGAAATTTGTGACCCCTCGGTCCTCCGATCTAACGCCCTGCGATTTCTATCCCAGAGTTTACTTAAAACATAAAGTGGACAGGACAAATCCACAAACCTGAAGGATTAAAACAAAATATCGGGCAGTATTTCTGAACCTGAATTAGGGACTGTCAGCTCCTGAAGCCCTACTGGAGACCAGCTGGTGTGTGTGTGTGCAGCAAGAAATGAGCCATCGTTTCGATATTTGTCGTGTTTCACATGGTGCTCATATTGACAGCATAACAAATGAAGTTTGAACTTTTTTACGTTCAGAAATTTTAGACCTGTGTCTCTATTTTTTTGCAGTTTGAAGTGTATTGTACGCGTTCAAGCAAAATTTGAAGATGAACACCTTATGAATTTATATTGGCTTTGATTTGTGTCTAATTCAAAACTTTTTACATCAACAGGCATACGTGAGAAGACTTTGTTGATATGGATGAGATATAGACTGAATGCCGATAAAAAAGGAAGAAAAACACATTGATTATTCCAGAGATACTCTGAGATAACTCTAAGGTGGCAGTTTATATTTGGTTTTGAATATATCTTTGATTACACTGGGAATGTACATGTATTTCCATCTTCTGAATTCAAAAATCACTATAACAATGATAGATTAGCTCTTGTTTTGAAGGTAAAGTGACATTTCATTTTTAGAGTGAAGATTTTAAATTTGGAGGAATTTGTTGGGGAATTGGCACACCTGTCAAATAACAAAACATAATCAGAGAGAAATTTTGGAAATTAAGTGTTGCAAAAGTTAAGGAAGGCATTTTGTCGGACCATAAATAAGAGAACTTGTAAAGATCCTGCATTTTACCAAATTTTGGAGGGGAAGGAAAAGGAAGCTTGGGAAGCCTTCAAGGGTGTTGTTCATGGATTTTTATGCAACAAAAGAGATGACAACTACAAGCATTTGGTGACAGTGCTCCTGCAGAAACACCGTAACCTTGGATGCAACATGTCCCTTAAGATACATTTTCTCCACTCCCACCTAGACTTTTTCCCTCCTAGTTGTGGAGCTGTTAGTGATGAAAATGGGGAGAGATTCCATCAGGACATTTCTGTTATGGAACAAAGATATCAGGGCTGTTGGCATGAAGTAATGTTTGCGGATTACTGTTGGTCTTTGTATAGGGATTCTGCGGAACTCCATCACAAGAGACAAGCTAAAAGACGACGAAGTCAATAGGCCACCACATGATTCTCTTCAGACACGACTATCTGCGAAGTATTTTTCCAGCAATTTAGAACTCTTAGCATACAATGACCAGTTAAATAAATAAATGTACTTTCATTGTTATTAGCATGTATGTAATTAAAAATGTATCCTTTTCCGTTAATGTGTAATACTTCCACCTTGTCTATATCATAGAAACTAGAGCTAATAAACATTTTTCATTGTCATAATTGCTTTTCTCAACCCAAAATTAGTAGGAATTGCCTCATGAAGTGCTCGAAACATTAAAAAATTATTTTTTGTTGCCCAGTGTTATTAATCTTGGATTTATTGTTCTGAACTTGGGGCGCCGGGGTAGCGCGGTGGTTTCGTTCGCGGCTCCCGTTCTAAGGGTCCCGAGTTCGATTCCCGGCTCTGGGGTTGGCGATTTTAAGTCGGCCATATCCACGCCTTCACCTCTGTCTAGCACACGTGAAGTATCCCCTATGCCCAACGTGGTTCGGAGTCCACGGTAAAAACTGTAGGTCCTCTCACCTCACCGCCATCTTCACTATCACCCTATCATCGGAGGTAATGGACACCGCCCTCTGGGTGCCTCCACCTGAGAAATGGGTCCGGTCATCACTTGGTGGGGTGAGGCTACCCCGAAGGCCAAGGTTGCCATGTGGGGAGTGTTAGTAACTAACTAACTTGTTCTGAACTTGAATAGTAAAGTCAGTTGCCCCATAGGTTTTCGAACAGGTCGTAAGCCTACAAATGTCCAATGATTTCTCATAACTGGTAAGAAGATGGTTTCTAGCTCCTTTCTTTTCTTTATTCCTAAGACAGACCGTATTGCTATCGGAAGATAGATGTTGCTCCACTTGATTTACTTTAAAGCAGGATCCACGTTATACACCCTTAACTGTGACACCTAAAGGTAGAGAGTATTACCTCCTCACTTCACAATTTTAGTTAAATAACCCTCCATCTCTAAAGAGAGAGATGTAGGCTATTAAGTAAATTAATTTTAAGAAGATATCCTTCTGAGTTAGTTAAGCCCTGAGTTTGAAACATTTTTCTAAATTTGGTTCAAAAGCCCTGGGTCGCCAATTCCGTACTACCGTAGTAGGACCATAGGGAGTAATGTCTGTCTATCCCGAAATTTGAATTCATTCATGATGAACGCCCAAAAGAAGCAATTTTAAATGATGGCAATGCATCGTCGCATACAACTAACATCTGCGAATCTGGACACCCTAAAGGTGAGCACCGTCTACTCTCAATCTTACATCCCTGACCGAGCATATTGTGGATTGATTTTGTTTCCAAAAATTAAAGATAAAATCTTCGAATCACAGTCCTCATCGGATGAAAGTGTAGGTGCCTCTGGGAATGTGGCATCATCGCTTTAAAGCTTGCTTCCATCGAATGAAAAAATGAAAAACAACAAAGTCCTTCACATCTTTAAAAGGTATACTTATTTGATAGAGTCAACATTAAAAACTTCAGTGCCATGGCCGGGATTTGAAACACAGATCCGCTAGTTTCCGTCCAGTCGCTCTTACCCATTGAGCTACCATAGCTAATTCGCCGTCATGGCATTAAATTCTCCAACTTACCCATATTTTTCCCGGTAAATCACTAGGGGCTCTCCTACCCGAGATGCACCGTTTGTGGCGACTTATTATCCTAAGTACTTGAGTCCCAGGCGTCATCATTTAACTCTTATTATTTTAGTTAAATGATGGAAATTAGTCATTTCTTCACACTAGCCGTACATAGGCTAAGGTTTTGGATAGTTAGAATCAATGGCCATGGCCGGGATTTGAACCACGAATTTGCTCGTTTCCGTCCAGTTGCTCTTACCAATTTAGCTACCATGGCCAAGTTGCCATCATGGCATTAAATTCTCCATTTAACTCGTATATTTTCCCGGTAAACCACTAGGGGCTCTCGCATCCGAGATTCACCGTTTGTGGCGACTTACTATTGTAAATACTTGAGTCCCAGGCTTCATCATTTAACTCTTATTATTTCAGTTAATTGATGGAAGTTAATCACTTCTTCACACTAGCCGCATATAGAGTAACGTATTTGATAGAGTCCACATGAAAAATTCTGTGCCATGGCCGGGATTTGAACAAAGAATTCCCTAGTTTCCGTCCAGTTGCTCTTACCCATTGAGCTACCATTGCCAACTTGCCGTCATGACATTAAATTCTCCATTTGACTCGTATATTTCCCCGGTAAACCACTACGGGTTCTCGTATCCGAGATACACCGTTTGTGGCGACTTACTATCGTAAGTACTTGAGTCCCAGGCTTCATCATTTAACTCTTATTATTTTAGTTAATTAATGGAAATTAATCATTTGTTCACACTAGCCGTATATAAGCTAAGGTTTTGGATAGTTAGAGTAAATGGCCTTGGCCGGGATTTGAACCACGGATCTCCTGGTTTCCGTCCAGTTGCTCTTACCCATTGAGCTACCATGGCCAACGTGCCGTCCTGACATAAATTCTCCATTTGACTCGTATATCTGAGTTGACTGCTAGTGCCCTAGTGGTCTATCGAGGAAATATACGAGTCAAATGGAGAATTTAATGCCAGGATGGCGAATTGGCCATAGTAGCTCAATGGGTAAGAGCAACTGGACGGAAACCAGGAGATCCGTGGTTCAAATCCCGGCCATGGCAATGAATACTTTATGTTGACTCTATCAAAAGCCTTAGCGTATATCCTTATTTGAGTTTTTAAAAGTTTTCAGGTATTATTTTCGATGTAGAGGAGTAACTATAGAAGTGCAAATGCAGTACATGAACAAGTACACGCTTGGATGTTTCAGTGAACTGCCACGCTGAACCAGTGCAGCACTGATGCAGGGATCTTCCGCGTCGCTAACTTCCAGAACATGTTTGATTAAAAAGGAATCCCGCCAACACGCGAGTGTGCACAGCTGAGGAATTTGGACATGCTGTACGTTTTCTGATGTGCCTCTGCTTTTTGCCTTTCAATAAAACATAACATTCCTCCATCACCGCATAATTCTACGGCATTTGAATGAAAATAGCTCAAACATCACCACCGAAATTCCACTTTACCGCGACTGCCGCGAAATTGAAGAGATATTGAAAAAGTGGTTTTGCATAAAATAGGTATTCAATAGAAAGCAATTATAACGCTGACCACGTGAGGACACCCCGCTCTTCGGAGAAACTGAAGTTTAAATTAAAACTGAATTAACCTCACAGGTGCAAACACACCAGAATGATTAAAATAGCATAGAATTAATTTTTATAATTAAGTAAACAATAAGAGTGGTTCAGGCAGTGGCGTGTATTAATGGTACACTCCTGGAAATTGAAATAAGAACACCGTGAATTCATTGTCTCAGGAAGGGGAAACTTTATTGACACATTCCAGGGGTCAGATACATCACAAGATCACACAGACAGAACCATAGGCACATAGACACAGGCAACAGAGCATGCACAATGTCGGCACTAGTACCGTGTATATCCACCTTTCGCAGCAATGCAGGCTGCTATTCTCTCATGGAGACGATCGTAGAGATGCTGGATGTAGTCCTGTGGAACGGCTTGCCATGCCATTTCTAGCTGGTGCCTCAGTTGGAGCAGCGTTCGTGCTGGACGTGCAGACCGCGTGAGACGACGTTTCATCCAGTCCCAAACATGCTCAATGGGGGACAGATCCGGAGATCTTGCTGGCCAGGGTAGTTGACTTACACCTTCTAGAGCACGTTGGGTGGCACGAGATACATGCGCACGTGCATTGTCCTGTTGGAACAGCAAGTTCCCTTGCCGGTCTAGGAATGGTAGAACGATGGGTTCGATGACGGTTTGGATGTACCGTGCACTATTCAGTGTCCCCTCGACGATCACCAGAGGTGTACGGCCAGTGTAGGAGATCGCTCCCCACACCATGATGCCGGGTGTTAGCCCTGTGTGCCTCGGTCGTATGCAGTCCTGATTGTGGCGCTCACCTGCACGGCGCCAAACACGCATACGACCATCATTGGCACCAAGGCAGATGCGACTCTCATCGCTGAAGACGACACGTCTCCATTCGTCCCTCCATTCACGCCTGTCGCGACACCACTGGAGGTGGGCTGCACGATGTTGGGGCGTGATCGGAAGACGGCCTAACGGTGCGCGGGACCATAGCCCAGCTTCATGGAGACGGTTGCGAATGGTCCTCGCCGATACCCCAGGAGCAACAGTGTTCCTAATTTGCTGGGAAGTGGCGGTGCGGTCCCCTACGGCACTGCGTAGGATCCGACGGTCTTGGCGAGCATCCGTGGGTCGCTTCGGTCCGGTCCCAGGTCGACGGGCACGTGCACCTTCTGCCGACCACTGGCAACAACATCGATGCACTGTGGAGACCTCACGCCCCACGTGTTGAGCAATTCGGCGGTTCGTCCACCCGGCCTCCCGCATGCCCACTATACGCCCTCGCTCAAAGTCCGTCAGCTGCACATACGGTTCACGTCCACGCTGTCGCGGCATGCTACCAGTATTAAAGACCGCGATGGAGCTCCGTATGTCACGGTAAACTGGCTGACACTGACGGCGGCGGTGCCCAAACGCTGCGCTGCTAGCGCCATTCGATGGCCAACACCGCGGTTCCTGGTGTGTCCGCTGTGCCGTGCGTGTGATCATTGCTTGCACAGCCCTCTCGTAGTGTTCGGAGCAAGTATGGTGGGTCTGACACACCGGCGTCAATGTGTTCTTATTTCCATTTCCAGGAGTGTATTTCATGGTTTCTGCGGTTTCCAAAAATATATTTACAAAATTCTTGTTAATAAACTTGCATGACTTGAATTTTTTTAAAATTAATATTGTCATATCTCACGATGAATGAAATGGCTGAAATAGAATCCATAGAGCTTCGAGTTACCAGACATTCATCTTTCAAGATTGGGAAAAAAACGGAAAAAGGAACCTTATCCAGGTAACTCAACGTGCCCGAGATACGAACTAGGGACCACTTTATCGTGAGGAAGACACGTTACCATCTATGGTACCGAGGGTGGCAAAACATGGGGTCTTAAGCCTCATATGATCTTTTGGGTGTATATGGCTATAAGACCTATGGTCACATATGCCTCTTTGGCAAATGCTGGTTTGTTTATGCATAACAGGTGCTATTATGACATGTCCTACTGCCGCCATGGAGGCACTTATAGGCCTAACGCCTCTGCATATTGAGGTTGAAAGAATTGCCTTAAGTAGTGCCTTTCAGCTGCAAAGAAGTATGGTATTTAAAGCCGGTGACCTATTAGGTCACATGGAATTTCTGCGGGAAATCAAGGAGGAAAATGTCATAACGTTAGGGGACTGGATGTTACCCCAACCTAATCTCTATTTCATATAACATTGCCCCACTGACATGTATCACTCCGCGTGCAACTAACTTCCCCCTCATCCTAATTGGCTAGTGCTTTCTCGCCATAGGCCATAGGCGGTGCTTTCCCGTCTCATTGAAACCTGCAGTAAACGTCATAATAATTGCCAGGAAGATAAAAATAAGAATATGAAGGCATGCAAAAATAATGAAGTTTATAATGAAACTGAGCAAGTTGAAACTGAATGAATGAGCAATGAAACTGGAACAAGTTTATAATGAAAGGCCTTCGGCCTTTTCTACTGGATTTTTTTTAACCAGCACACATACCTTGCAAAAATGCTTGTCTTCCAGTCTTAAAAGTCGTGTCACGCCATACTTGTCGCGTGTCCTTCATTCACCCAAGTCTCGTCAAGGTGGCATATTTGCGATTTGGAGAATTTGATTGTCCTTAAATAGCGTCTTCGCCACACATCATTATCGCCCCTGGAGTGGTAAGTTTCCTGTTGTCTCAGTTTCATGTCGCTATGTTCCTACGCATCTACCACACCTGTAAGTTCAGGGCACAGCTGTTCGCCTTCTCACACTGACAAAGACGAATTCTTCTCTGTGAGTGCATTAAACACATGCAGCACAATTCTTTTTTCGCCGCTTTGTAAAGGCTTTCCCTTGCGATGCTTCAGCGAAAAACTGACGGTAGACTCTGTCATTATACATATAATAAGTACACGCGCAATAAACGATCAATAAAATAATTTAGCTCTCGCACTCGGCACAACACACCTTCGAATGGCGATATGACTTATCCAGTTCTAAACAAGTTCAGTGATAAAAGTCATATAAACAAATATGTCATCACAACCACTAAATCACGTGCTATCGTGTCATTTGCTTGAGAGCAAAGGAACCTTCTTTTTACTTCGTTTAAGAATTAACATGCATTTCTGATAAATCAACTCTGTTGCGTAATATATTTAATTAAAACAGTTACGAAAATATAAATTTGACAATTCTCTTCCAACATATAAAGATATATCACCATGTTAAATATCGAACTAATTTTTGCCGCACAACAGTCTGCACCACAATGAGATGTGATAAGGTCACGTGACCGTTAGGAGATACGGGGCAAGCTTATGTGAAACAAGGATTAGTTTGGATCTCTCCTTCACCGTTAGTATTCCTGAACGGTTGAACTGCAGAGAGCCCATATATGAGAATAAGTCATCTGTATGATATACGGATGGCTCAAAAATGGACGGGAAAACTGGAATAGGCGTTTATGTGCTATATTTTAGCCTTTCTAGCACTCGGTACCAGCCCCTCCATCCTCCAAGCGGAAGTTCATGCCATAGAAATCAGCATGTTATAAGAGGCATTCGTGGTGCTTTTGTCTATGTTGTATCAAGACAGTCAAGCTGCGTTAAAGGCCCTTGGTGCTTGCACCATTGTGTCAAAGCTTATAAATGACTGTGTAAGGATTTTAAACCAGCTGGCAAAACACAATAGGGTTACCCTTGTGTGGGTGCCAGGACATAAAGGAATCGAAGGCAATGAAATTGCTAATCGCCTTCCCAAATAAGGAGCTAATACCCCCTTTATTGGCCCTCAACCTTTCTGTGGTGTACCAAGTGGTTATGGAAATCAAGAAAGCCAATCGCTACTGGGAAAATATTCCAAAGCAGGATCATGCAAAGGAGTTCATTGAACGCTCTGCAAAGAGATACAAGAGGGTCCTCGCTCTCAATAAACAGAAGTTAAGGCTAATAATTGGCCTTCTAACTGGACACTGCCCTCTAAGGGATCATCTCTATAAGATGGGTAAGATTGTGACAAATATTTGTAGATTCTGTAAAGAAGAAAGAGAAACGGCAAGAGACACTCTTTGTGAGTGTGAAGTCATTGCCTGGAAAAGATTAAGGCATCTGGAGTCGGGTTTTCCAACCCCAGGACAGATTGCCTTACTAGCACCCCAAAAACTTATAGGCTCTTTTAATAGCCTTAATATAAGCTGGGACTTGTAGAGTAGGGTAATACACAACCCCATACAAAGACACCTTCGTCTCACACAACAGTGGTGCCGGCGTTGGCGGATGTCCGTAGATCCGGACAAAAGCCACGCCATACATTTTACAAAGCGCCATAACCCCGCAGACTGTCCCAACTTCAGCTACCGAGGTCGAAGGATAGAGTGGACCAACTCTGTCCAGTACCTAGGTGTTAACTTAGACAGGGGTCTAACTTTTCGCTAACACATCAGGGACCGATCGGCGAAGGTACAGGGAGCAATTGCTTCTCTGTATCTAATGCTGGGGTCAACCTCGATGCCAGTTGGCCTGAAGTTATACCTCTTCCGAGCGCTGGTAATCCCGGTTATGCTATTTGCTTGCGAGATCTGGGGCATGGCCGCAGACAGCTGGCTAGCATGGCTCCAACGTGCACAGAATAGAGGACTTAGGTCTATATATACTGTGGGATGTTATTTTCCTACCAGGTTGCTTCACAAGGCCTCAAGTCTTGCATACATGGAGGATGAAATTAGGCGCCGGGCATCAAAATTATACGCAAGTTTACCCAACCACAGAAGCGCCCTTGTCAGATCCTTGGGAGATTATGACCCCACTAGACGTCGTTCTAGACAGCACCGGTTACCTCGCATGGCTTGCGGGCATCCGAGATAACCCAGGAGCTAATCCGAACAGCAGCTAAAGCTGAGCTCCACATAATCCTTCCAAGCGGCTTGGTATCAAAATTATTCCCAAAGCAAAAATAAAATAAAACACCAGGATGCAAGATGTTGCATCCTGTCCTTCAACCCCTAGGTACATCTTGCAACCTCATAAATAACACCATTCTAAAAACCCACATTTCACCCTACAATATCCCGAAATCTACCCTACCTGCGGTAAAACCCTTAACGGGTGGGCACGCAGCAAGAACCTTCTGGCTGTATACAGCCAGTCAGCACCACATGGCATGGCATGGGTAATACACAATACATCTATTAGGTCGTAGTGCTGAGAAGTCGCAAGGGCTTTCACTACCCCATTCCAATCATCATCATGGTACCGAGGGCGTTTGCTTAGAATAGATAAAATAGTAATTTTTTGCAGAAGTTCTGGGTTCGATTTTCACCTGGACGTGGTAAGTTTTCCCTAGCCAAGTTTCAAGGACTTTGAGAGTGATGATCTAATGAACCAAACCCAGAAAAAAAAAAAATAATACTGAAGAGGAATGAACACTATTGATAATTAATTGTTCTTTCACACTAGCCGTGTGTAGGACGCACTATGAAAGGGTAGTGCCAGACTGAAAAATTCAATGCCACAGCCGGGATTTGAACCACGGATCATCTGGTCTCCGTCCACCCGTTCTAAACCATTGAGCTACTATGGTCAACATGCCAACATGACAAATTCTCCAACTGACTCGTTTTTTTTCCGGTAAACCACTGGGAGTTCTCATAAACACATAAGACAACTACCTTAATGGCGACTTACTATGTTGAAAGTACTTTAAAGCCCGGGCTTTATAGTTCGGACCACTATTAGGTACAATTATTGGAAATTAATTGTTCTTTCACACTAGCTGTTTATAGGACGCACTGTGAAAGGGTAGAGCCAGACTGAAAAATTCAAGGCCATGACCAGGATTTGAAACATGGATCTCCTGGTCTCCGTTCAGCCGCTCTAAACCATTGAGCTACCATGGTCAACATGCCAACATGACAAATTTCCTCAACTGACTCGTGTTTCTTCCGTTAAACCACTTAGGAGATCTCATAAACACATGAGACAATTACCTTAACGCCGACTTACTATGCTGTAAGTACTTTAAGGTCCGGACTTTATACTTAGGACCACTATTAGGTACAATTAATGGAAATTAATTGTTCTTTCACACTAGCCGTGTGTAGGACGCACTATGAAAGGGTAGAGCCAGACTGAAAAATTCAATGCCATAGCCGGGATTTGAAACACGGATCTTCTGGTCTCCGTCCAGCCGCTCTAAACCATTGAGCTACTATGGCCAACATGCCAACATGACATTAAACTCTCCAACTGACTCGTGTTTCTCCCGGTAAACCACTAGGAGTTCTCATAAACACATGAGACAACTACCTTAATGGCGACTTACTATGCTGTAAGTACTTTAAGGCCCGGGCTTTATAGTTCGGTCCAGTATTAGATACAATTATTGAAAATTAATTTTCTTTCACGCTAGTCGTGTGTAGGACGCACTGTGAAAGGGCACAGCCAGACTGAAAAATCCAATGCCATAGCCGGGATTTGAAACACAGATCTTATGATCTCCGTCCAGCCGCTCTAAACCATTGAGCTACTAAGGCCAACGTGCCAGCTTGACATTAAATTCTCCAACTGACTCGTATTTTTCCCGGTAAACCACTAGAAGTTCTCATAAACACATGAGACAACTACCTTAATGGCGACTTACTATGCTGTAAGTACTTTAAGGCCCGGGCTTTATAGTTCGGCCCAGTATTAGGTACAATTATTGGAAATTAATTTTGTTTCACGCTAGTCGTGTGTAGGACGCACTGTGAAAGGGTACAGCCAGACTGATAATTTCAATGTCATAGCCGGGATTTGAAACACAGATCTTCTGGTCTCCGTCCAGCCGCTCTAAACCATTTGAGCTACTATGGCCAACATGCCAACATGACAAATTCTCCAACTGACTCGTGTTTTTCCCGGTAAACCACTGGGAGATCTCATAGACACATGAGACAACTACCTTAATGGCGACTTACTTTTCTGTAAGAACTGGTTCTAATTTATGGGTATCCTAAGTCCTATAGGCATAAATTTTAGATTTCTGACCATAATTGTGCGAAATGTCCTGTCAAATATACACAAAATATTAACAGATATTGTTGGTCTTTATATCATAGCCACTCTCATGCTTTGAATATGTTCTATATTACAGAGATGTCGCCCGCCTCGGTAGCGTAGATGGTAGCTTGTCTGCGTCCCGTTCAAGAGCTCTCGAATTCGAATCTCGGTCAGAGAGAGTTACCTGGATAAGGTTTTTTCCGGGGTTTATCCCGCAAGACGAATGTCGGGTAACTCTAAGCTCCATGGGCCCTGGACTCGTTTCAGCATCATTTCACCCATTTCATTCACCGTCCAATATGACTTAAAGTTGGTGGATGTAAATTATAAAAAAGAAATTACAGAGATAACCCCTACTACCGTGGTTTTTAAACTCTTGTAGCATTATAAGCGTTAAACCCATACATTATTGTGTTTCTCGAAGGAATTCTACGGTGTGTACATTAAACACTGTAAACTAGAAATGTTGCGACAACCAACTTCCCTCGTATGCTGATACCACAAATATGCGTGCGTTCACAGGCCAGGCATCCATGATTAACCAAATTGCTTGTTTGAAAGTTAGTGTTGCCTCGCCAGCATTTCATTATCGCTACTGTCATTTCATTCTATAGTTCCATTTAACTAATCAGAACCAAATTCCGGGTCCTATACAATTAACTTGTACTAATATTATAAAGGGAGACATTTGGGTGTATGTAGAGTAATTCCAAAAATCACTTAACCGGTTTTGATAATTCTTTCCCATTGAAAACCACAATTCGTTCTGACGTACATGGGCTATAAAATATGTATTATGACAAAAACGAAAAACAGATACGCTGAACCCGCCAGCTCAATGAAACTGTACAGACAGGTTTTTTTTTTTTAAACAAATGCAGCACTTTAAACATCTCTACAATGTTCCTTTAAGTTTCTATAGCATGTACCCATATGCTGTTTTGATATTTCTACCTCTAACCTCCAAAACGTAGCCACACACCAATTCTGTACCCAACTCCGATATTCACACGTAAATTGCCTCCTGCCCATTCCACGGCCTGCCGACCCCTTATCCCGCAGATTGGAATGGACCACACTCAGCTCAAAGCAACACACAGTTTTCAGTGTACAACTCATTGCTTACTCCAGAGGTCCAGAGGTAGTCCTAGTTGGGCGGGGTTATCCCCGTCCGGGTGTCTTATGCCGCAGTACCTAGCCGCTTTGCGGCTTTACCTGCGAAATGAGCTAGTAGTTCCATGTTCTGCTGGGGTGTTTGAAAAGTATTGGATATTTGGAATGGGATGCCCCTTTTGTCGTGGGCAGCTGCACTTAATCGTTCCCCCGTTTTGGGAGACACGATTTAATTTTTATCTCCGTTTTGGCTACGGGTTGTGTAGCGCTTGGTCCATCGGCGTAAAAATTGGTCCCAGAGATATCTGGGGTTTTCCTTGGGTTACCCAAGGGATCCCAAGACGTCTCTCGGCAGTCTGAAGGACGGCAAGCGTCTATGATCTCTCGGGTCCTACCTTCCCAGGGAGTTCACTAAAGGGTTGGGGTGAATTTGGATTTTGTCGTTCATTGATCGTGCCTTCTCGCGACTGACATCGACAATGTACGGGATCTGGGAGTGCTCATGTAGGATATGAGCAGAGAAACTCCAGCCTGTATCGTAGATGATGCGGAGTGCCTTGTTCTGCAGCGTCTGGAGTCTGACGAAAGTGGTATTAGCCACTGTTCCCCAGATCTCACAGCCGTACAGAATCATAGGCGGAATGATCGCCCGATACAGTTGGAGTTTGAGTCGGATTGGCATGGTTGATCTGAAAATAGGGTATACGCTCCGGAGTGCGACGTGCCCCAGCTGGACCTTGCCCTTGACGTGCGGAACGTAAGTTAGCTTACGGTCCAGCGTCACCCCGAGATACTTCAGCGTTTGCACCCATGGGATTCGACGGTGCCGTAAAACGAAGTTCTGCTGCAACCGGTTGGCTCTGGTTTTCGCCAGGAGAATAGCAGAGCTCCTCTCCGGGTTAATTGCCATTCGCCATTTTGCGCTCCATTCGCCAATGGCCCGGAGCTGGCTTTGGATTTGCCGGAAGCTGTACCGTGTATTCCTATTGACTGCGAAGATCATGAGATCGTCCGCATACTGACAGGTTTGGGTGTTGTGGTGCGTTGGAATGTCGGCCATTTGCTTACCGACTCTTATCGGCTTTTATATATCCTCGGTAACTTCCTAAAATTCCAAGCCTCTGTAATTGTAAACGTGAAAGTTATTTTTGCTTAGTAATAATAAGACTCGTTGTTCTTGGCGTGTGTTTATTTCTCACGGCAACCTTCTTCCTGTGCGTCAGCCAATCTACGGGGAGCTCTGGACTCGAATACCGCCCCCATTCCGGGGGACAGATACAGACTTTACAGAGAGTACACACGGTGTTCATTTTTATTCGTTGTTTCCCGCTCTCCGATTAAGCAAGGATAACGTCATAGTTGACTGGTAAGTCTACATTGAAATCATAGTGCTCTTTATGGAGAAGAAGTGGTAATATTTGCGGAACGAATAAGCAAATTACAGCGCTCTGAGTGTGGTTGCCCTGGTAACTAATACAACCACCTTCCCCTGGATGTGAACACAGACCACCGCGTCTTCATGGTTGAATGCTATTTTCGTACCGGCATTAAAATTTGTGCAACATATAAATATAATTTAAACCGCTGCATATAGGAGTTTATGTAACGCTATCCGGTATTCAGACAAGTCCCTCGGAGCGTAATGTTGTCCAGGTAACGTCAAATTGACATACTTTTGTTTGCAACATAAACGTCTTACGTTTTATCAGTATACGATATAAAATTTTTGTCATTCTCACACTAATTAAAATGTCTATTAATGTTGGTATCCTTATGTCTTTTAAAACCAATAGGTGCTTCAAACATTTCCAAGATACAGGATCAGTTCCTCGCAAAAAGAGAGACACTGGACGCTATAGACTGGTCCCAATCTAGAAGCAATAAATAATGTTATGACAGAAAGGCCTCAAGCATACCTTCTCGCAATACAGACAGTGTTTAAGGGGAAGAGAGAAAGGAAATATAAGGAAATGGACACATAAGACTATGTACTAGAGATAGTTTCTTGTGTAGACTTGGATAAAAGCTTTGCACATATTGTAACACTAATATATTCTTCATTTCTAGAGCATGGTCTACTAATTTTCTGGTTTGTAATGAAGTTACATTGTGAGGGAACTGTGGGTGATAGAAAAGAATTGAGATCAAATTGAAATATTTCTATTTTATGTGACAGGTTTGCAATTTGCATATATATCTACTAGAACAGAAAAACAGATGTTCATTGTGAAATAAGTGTTCATTGACTTATCATTTCGTATATTTATCATGGTCTACATTATGGCTGTATAATTAGCTTCGCAGTGTACTGCATTGCAGTATATAATTTTTTAAAACAGTTATCGTATCTAAGCAACAGACGAAATTACGCACCTTCATATTACGCGGACAGACCCAGCTCTCCAATAGTATATTTACCTACTGGTAGGTGGAGGCCTCAAAGCTACTCTCAGCAGATCAGATACGATCGCAAGCCGCTAGGGGAATAGTATATAAACTCGCTCCATCAGCGATGCTATTGATTTGCGCTGTAAAATCTCAGATAGAAATCAGCACCGTGTACTTTTCTCTGCCGTGCAACGCCCAAACTCCCGCAGACAATTGAGAGTAGATAAAAGGTAAAGTAAGTAAATGACAGCTGAAATGGAGACTCAAGAAATTCGAAGCAGACAATTGACTATTCCAACATTTGCCTAGCGATCTCAGAAAACACCTGGTTAGAGTAGATAGAACCCGCGACACCTAGAAGGGTTACTGCTTGCGCCAACCCGTTTACCAAGTCCAGTTAGACTACCTATTACGTGTTTCAAATGGGAAGAGTTCTCGCCTGTAGCGAATCAGATGCGTCAGAGCCTTCACCGTTGCCATCTCGTTACCCCCACTCTTTTTATATTTGCCTCCCTCTCGCACACTTGCGAGTCTTCTTGACGATAGACGAAAGGGAACGCAAACTGAATTTTCCTAACTTTTATAATAACGCAGTTGTTTAAATCACAATTTCAACATGCACATTCATATATTACTTAAATGTTTGAAATATTTAGTTTAAAATTAATTATAGTTTATGAATTACATATTTTTATAATCCAGTAAAAATACCAGCGGTGCATCCGTATAGCTGTGAATGTTACTTACGTTAAGAGATAATTCGTCATTGTCATTGTCTTCATCGTCTGAGTACTGCAAATTTATGATGATAGGTTCCAAAATCTCGTTACGTGCTATTTCTTTTCAAAAGTCATCTTGTTGTAGTTTATCTGATGTCTCACGCAGTTTTCACAGTCTTGTTATGTTCCTTGTCAATTTCTTCGTAAATAAGTCGTTCAACGACAGTCAGTTTAAAAATATTATTTCTGTTTGCAACCTAATTTGAACCCACATTAACTCTATTGGATTGTTCTGGCAGTAGTAAGGGGGAAAAACTGGACCGTATCTCATTGATCCAGCTGATACACTCTCTCATGGAAGAGTAACTGAACAATACTACTTTGAACTCTTTAGAGTAAATAGAGATTACGAACCATTCATAAACAAAGATATAGTGTGACGAGACACGTTCTGCCAGACCAGCCGGAAGTCTATTGTTTTCTCTCATCGAGATTAACAAACACCTCTTATTCAAAGTACATATTTCTCTTACCACGTCATGTCAAATGTTTACGTTTCAGTTCTGAGTAATTTCAAATATACGTACACGGATACATGCCAACCAATAATGATATTCATTACAGTGCTTACGTCACAATACATTGCTCTAATTTAGTGGTATCTTTAATGTAAATTTATATTGAGGAATTAATCCTTAAATAATTAATCCTTTTAAATACATTACTCCAGTAAATGGGTGACTTTTGATTAATTAGAGCCAACTGAAAAATTCAATGCCATGGCCTGGATTTGAACCACGGATCTACTAGTTTCCGTCCAGTTGCTCTACCCTTGAGCTACCATGGTCAACGTGCCTTCCTGACATTAAATTCTCCCATTGCCTCATCATATTTCCCGGTAGACCACTTTAGGGTTCTCAAATTTGAGACAACCACTTGTGGCGACTTACTATTGTAAGTACTTAATTACCAGGATTTTTATCGTAGGCACGGCCATGGCATTGAATTTTTCAGTTGGCTCTAATTAATCAATAATCACCCATATACCGGAGTAATGTATTTAAAAGGATTAATTCTTTAAGGATTAATTCCTCAATATAAATTTACATTAAAAATAATCTACGATAAAAATCCTGGTAATTAAGTACTTACAATAGTAAGTCGCCACAAGTGGTTGTCTCAAATTTGAGAACCCTAAAGTGGTCTACCGGGAAATATGATGAGTCAATTGGAGAAGTTAATGTCAGGAAGGCACGTTGACCATGGTAGCTCAAGGGTAGAGCAACTGGACGGAAACCAGTAGATCCGTGGTTCAAATCCCGGCCATGGCATTGAATTTTTCAGTTGGCTCTAATTAATCAAAAATCACCCATTAGTAGTATCTATTTTATTTCTTTGAATTAGAAAAACTATTTGAGCTAAAAACGCGGGGTTTTATGATTATGTTAAATACATTACTGTCTCCTTCCTCATGGATCAGTTTTTGTAAATTTTGAATTTTTGTCTTCGCGTGAATAGTATTTATTAGTGATTGATTATTTTTCCGCTTGTCACAAACCACTTAGGGGGAATGCAATACGACAGCACCGCAGGACTCCGATTTGTTTCTCACCTAGTAGCGCCCAAGGACAAACTCCTTCCCATTTGAAACACATAATAGTCACAAATGTGACTGTCTAAAACATTTTGAAAAGACCCAGGCGTTCATTTAACTAGCAATCCCTCAGTTCTTTAATGGTCACACACATCTGACCTCGGAAGTGAAGCTTTTATCTTATCCCTAAAGGAATCGTACTCTCCGGATATCCTACGGATCTAAGCACCTCCCCCTCCCCCTTTTGCTACGAAACGCTGAGTTTGTCTTCTGCCGGAGAAGCCAACAGAATCGATAGCCCAAGAAGTCACATTCAACCTAATGTTCTAAATGGAACACAGGTACCACGAAAATTACAAGATATAAACGGAACTTGAGAGCAGTGCAATTGACAGTCCTACTAGGTGACCTTTTCTGATATTACAGCCAGCTTTTACGAGGGTGGGTCAAAAAGTAATGCCTCCTACTTTTTACCTCCTTAAATTGCCAAGAAAACTAATTCCAATTTACATAGCTTGAAAACTACAACATTGACGATTAATTTGTCACTATTCAATATAATCTCCGTCCATTTCCACAGTTTTGGTCCACCTTTTAACTAGAGCATGTATTCCAGTGTGGTAAAACACACGGTCTTGCTTCCTGAGCCATACACTCACGGACGTTTTCACAGCTTCCACATCTTCAAAATGAATCCCACGATGTTTCCTTTAGTGGCCTAAACAGATGGAAGTCTGATGGTGCCAGGTCAGGGCTGTATGAGAGGGTGAGGTAAGACTTGCCATACCAATTTCTCAATTTCTGTAGTGGTGTAACGGCTGGTGTGTGGTCTTGCATTGCCACAGTTTTTGATGGGCGAACTCGGCGAAGACGTGCTTTCAGCTTTTTGACAGTTCTGACGTATTGGACAGAATTTATTGTGCATCCCTGCTCCAAAAAATCAATCATAAGCACACCCTCTGCATCCCAAAACACTGTTGCCATAACTTTCCCTGCCGACTGCTGAGTTTTGAATTTTCTTTTCTTCGGTGAGGTCGTGTGATGCCATTCCATTGACTGCCTCTTTGATTCAGGTTCAAAAAAATTAACCCACATTTCGTCTCCAATAACAATTTCTTCCAGAAACTCCTCTCCCTCCAAATTGAAGCGCTGCAAGTGTTCGGAGGCTATTGTTTTCCTTGTTTCTTTGTTTTGAGCGGTTAACATTCTTGGTACCCAACGTGAACAACCTTTAGAGTAACCCAGTTGTTGAATAATCGTCATCACACTGCCTTTACTGAGGGAGGTAATGCGACAAATTCACATGTTTTTACCCGGCGATCAGCACGAATGTCATCGACTCGCTGAATGTTGCATGGAGTCACTGCAGTCACCGGTCTGCCGCTTCGCTTTTCATCTGTCAATGGTGTTTGCCCTTCAGCTTCGTTACAGGGGCGAACCCATCGTCTAACAGTGCTGACATCCACCGTTGTATCACCATACACATTTTTTAGCCTTTCATGAATGCGAATTGGCGTTTCACCTTCTGCAGTCAAAAATTTAATCACAGAACGCTGTCTAATACGAATGTCGATGTCAGCCATTTTGCAAGAGGATGTAGTGCTGCCACCTGTTGACTTAGGAAGTTACTGCTGCAGGGGATTGGAGAAGAGGCTTTGAGGAATTGCGCCAAATTCAAAGTTTTTGCATAACTTACTAATTTAAGGGGGGGAAAATAGGGGGCATTACTTTTTGACCCACCCTTGTATAAGCATACAGACAGAACTATCAAGAACACGTGGTGATAAATGATTCAAATTCTCCATTAATTGTATTTCAATTTTTGTGCAGTTTTATCAGCAGAAATTTTCTCCTAAATTTAATGAATATTTTATCATTATAGGAATCACATTACTCCATATTTACTCTTGTAAAAAATGTTCTTAAAACCCACTATTTTTTAGGATGGATTAATCTGATAAATACCATTGCACCTTAAGGGAAAACATAAGAAAGTGATAAATTTTCATGTTAGCCTGCCGTTCCCTAGGTCTCCCGTTAAAATCCAGCGGTGGGTGATGATGGTTTTCGGCCATAAAAGTTCTTAGCATGACATTCTCAGAGGGGACAACAAAGCCGGAAACCCCATGTCGTAGACTTACGGCAGGTAATACAACCTCATGCCTGGTAAACAGGCTTTCGATGAAATTTAAGATGTCTTTCGCACCCAATATAGTTTGGAACACTGAGAACCAGAGTGTTCATAAATAAAAACGAATATAAAAAGTCAATAGACTTGAACATTTTCAGGAATTTGCGTTTTACATAAAACTTGTTGAGCTTTTTGATTTTTAGAAAATTATTTCTTTAAAATACTATTTAATGTCGCGAGTCATTGTAGACGAGCACCGAGAGAATTAGAAGCGGGAAGTGAAAGAGACAGATAGCGTCCAAGCCAGGCCCATGTTCGCACTCGCGCTGAACTCTTACTGAGGAGAGACGGGGCGGGAATAGAAAGAGCCAAAGAGATGTCTGAACAGTTCTCTCTCCTTCGGCTGCCACCACGAAAGGCAGTAAAGCTTCAGGAGGTTTCGAGAAACTTCGCCAACCTTCGAGAATCAGCGGCTCGTGTATGAAAGCAACTGGACTCTACCAGACTAGAGCTCAGCCGTCACACCGACAACATGCGAGCGAAGAAAAATAAGCAGCAAACGCCGACCGCAGCATCGCCTGCCAAAGCAGAAGAAAACGCCGACACAGTTCCTCCCTTGGAACCTGTGGGAGAGCAGCCTGCACCGCCGACACCGAGCTCGCTTGAGCCCAGCACAGCCGCCACCACTCAGCTCGACATCACCGCCCAGCTTCAGCGCAGTTGCACGGGGAGTGCACAGGCAACTGCCTGAGGCACTCATTCTCAGCACTGCCCGACTCCGCTGGCCATCCCTGGTGAAGGCATCCCGTATCACCACTCACAAGGGACCTTCAACCCTTGTGAGACTCGAATTCTTGGACAAAGCGGACTACCATGCTGGACTGAGAGACTGGCTCCCTGCCTTCGGGCAGGTGCTCCCAATTCAAGCCAGTTTGGGGGGCCGCAACACTCCATGCCGCCGCTGCTGCCGATACGGACACACCACCGTCACCTGCAGTGAGAAGCCTCGTTGCCACTACTGTGGAGCAGGATGCCTCACTGCAGTCTGCAAGGGACACGACCTGTCACGCCGTCCCCTCTACTGTGCCACCTGCAACACCGCAGGCCACTTCACGGGACAAGCTTCGTGCCCCCTAAATCCCAAACAACGCCGAACCTCTAACCGCCAACACCACCTTCACCCTCATACTCCACTTCCTCCGCAACACCAGCCTCACCCTCATACTTCACGCCACCTCCCGCAGCAGACAACAGAACACCGCACATACGCACAAATCACCATGCAGCACCAGGGGACACAGACCAGCACCGAGCACCGAGAACTTCTGCACACCGTCACAGCCACACTCAAAGACCTGCAGGCATACACTGAGAGGCTGACGGCGCGGATAGCTACATGGGAGGAAGCCCTGCATCAGACGTTGGATGATGTCAGGGAAGCCGCCCAAGCCCCGCAAAGCGCTTCTCAGGAAGAGGCCAGCGCCACCTATGAGGCCTTAGGCTACTGCAAGGCCAAGCTCGAGAAGATCGTCGGCTATATCAACAACACCCGAGCGCCGAGCATGAAGCTTCAGGAGGCCCTCCGCACACACCAGGGCACATCACGCAGAGCATTGATGACCTCAGGAGAACCCTGGCTCGAGACAACGCAGCACCGCCGCCACACGCCCAGCCTCACAGAGACTCCCGCGCCCATTGGACGCCGCCGCCACAGGACCTGCCTCGCCGCAACCCTCCACGTAACCGAGCCCTTGAAGGCTTCGGCCACACCATTGATGACTGCGGCCCTGGCGGTTGTGCATTTTGCCAAAATTAAAGTTCAGTTCAGTTCACAGGTCGCAGTCAGGGTCCCCTGGATCATGGCTGCTACCTGACCACCACTAGGGGATTTTCCGAACACCTAGTTTCCACCCACGAACAGTCAGGTTGCTTCGGCGGTACCGGCCATCAATTTCGCCTCAACAGCCCAAGCTAAATTAGCACCACAGGCCCCAATAAATAGAATCACCCCAGAGCAACATCCCTCCAATACCCCATCCTTCTTCTTGCCCAGATACCCAATATACCCTGTTGTTGGTTTTTCCTATACCTTTATTCCCGTTCCCCCCCCCCCCCCAAAACACAGAAGAGGGGCGTGCAGAGAAACTGCCAGTGAGTGAATGCAATTGTCTACGGACGTGTGGCCTTGAAGATTGCGTTCGTGTGTGTTACGTTATTCTGCTGATATCAGAGTTGCACAAGTGTTTTTCCACGCAAGACAAATGAAATGCGTTTACGTCTAATGCTCAGAATTCGACAGTAAATTCATTCTTCAGCTTGTCTCCCAGTATTTGGGGACTACATCTTGAAGTTTTTGAATTTAACTTATATTTACCACTATCCACACATCTTTAAACATAAACTTATGCATTAGACCAATACATTTGGAGTAACTGTACATAATAAAGCAAATTCTACAAAGCCTATAACTCGATTAAAATGAAATAGTACGAAGAACGTGCGTTGGTGAAGAGTGAGTTTTGGCGACATGGATTTTACAGTTTGTCGGAATCTTCTCGATCCGAGTTAGCTGCATTTGACGGTTCTGCAGTAAGGGAATAAAATCCGATACTTGTCACGCCCGTCGCGAACCCTCTATTTGCCCGCGGTCCACAGGGTCTAGTCTCCGCGCCACCTTTCCATCTAACTTTTTTATTTACCCTTTTCTCGCCTTCTCCATTTTTGTACAAAAGACAACTCTCTTTATCCATACGTATTAACATTTTGGAAAGCGAAAAGGGACACAAGTGTTCTCATTTGGGAGTCCTTGATGGACTGATTTCGTATTGTGTGATCCATATAAACCTGAACCATTTGAAAATACCATAAATTTTGAACCAATAATAGGACACACTTGCAACTTTGGGAAAATATAATACACATAATCTCAGAGGAAATGTCGGGAGTGTCCTCCAAAAGCATCTCTACCTGTTTGCACTCATCTTATCATATATAGTAACCTGGCGTACATTAAGTGACGATACACAAATAAAGCTCTTGGGGGCTGTGTGTCTGATATGAAAGGTTAGCCAAATAATTTTTATATGCGTAAATTAACACTGCAGCCACCCATTTGTTACTTGATACAGGAGAATTTTGATTCCTCCCATCCTTGTCATCATATTCTTTTCCCTCGCAGGCCTATTTACGTGCCTATGATTGCATCTGAACAGTGTACATTCACTGAATCGCCGTACGTGCGATAGGCTGGCGTAAACAGCTCCCTTGTATCACTTATTTTCCGATACGCTTCCACGTTTTGTCATGCAGTAAATCAGTTTGCAATGGAGAGGCCTACACCAACTGTTCCTAATTAATTGAAAGTACATATTTAGTTTGCTATGAAAACATTAGAGGTAGAGCCTTGCTAGGGTTATGGAATACGACTCTTGCCTATAGATGCGAGGCTTTCCTCTAGTGAAGTTATTTCCTACTCTGCCTAGAGTTTGGAATTATGAATAAAATTGTGAACGTATGTATGAGTAGAATCCAAAGAGAATCAATGATGTACTACAAAGGTTACTATTGCAGTCAATTGCGTGCTATCAATGAGAAAAAGTACCGTAAACCCATCATTTTCATCAAAATAATGAGGGTCAGTTTGAGGAAATAAAAAACATTAAAATTGGTAATGTACAAAGAGTTGGTGGTGGATAATTTTCTTGAAAGCTTTCGTAGGAACACTAAACTCAAATATAAAGAAAGAGTAGAGCCAGACTGCAAAATTCAATACCATAGACGGGATTAGAATCACGCGTCTTCTGGTCTCCTTTCAGCCGCTCTAAACCATTGAGCTACTATAGCCAACGTGCCAACATGACATTAAATTCTCTAACTGACTCGTGTTGTACCTAATTGTACCTAACAGTTGTCCGAACTATAAAGCCCGGGGCTTAAAGTACTTACAGCATAGTAAGTCGCCATTAAGGTAGTTGTCTCATGTGTTTATGAGAACTCCTAGTGGCTTACCGTGAATAACACAAGTCAGTTGGAGAATTTAATGTCATGTTGGCACGTTGACTATAGTAGCTCAATGGTTTAGAACGGCTGAACGGAGACCAGAAGATCCGTGGCATTGAATTTTTCAGTCGGACTCCACCCTTTCATAGTGCGTCCTACACACGGCTAGTGTGAAAGAACAATTAATTCCCATTAATTGTACCTAATAGTGGTCCGAACTGTAAAGTGCGGGCCTTAAAGTACTTACAGCATAGTAAGTCACCATTAAGGTAGATGTCTCAGGTGTTTATGAGAACTCCTAAGTTGTTTACCGGGAAAACACGAGTCAGTTAGAGAATTTAATGTCATGTTGGCACGTTGGCCATGGTATCTCAATTGTTTTGAGCGGCTGGACTGAGACCAGAAGACGCGTGGTTCATATCCCAGCTATGGCATTGAATTGTTCAGTCTAGCTTTACCCTTTCATAGTGCGTCCTACACACGGCTAGTGTGAAAGAACAATTAATTTCCATTAATTGTACCTAATAGTGGTCCGAACTATAAAACCGCGGCCTTAAAGTACTTACAGCATAGTAAGTCGCCATTAATGTAGTTGCCTCATGTGTTTATGAGAACTCCTAGTGGTATACCGGGAAAAACACGAGTCATTTGGAGAATTTATTTTCAGGTTTGCACATTGGCCATAGTAGCTCAATGGTTTTGAGCGGCTGGACTGAGACCAGAAGACGCGTGGTTCAAATCCCAGCTATGGCATTGAATTTTTCAGTCTAGCTTTACCCTTTCATAGTGCGTCCTACACACGGCTAGTGTGACAGAACAATTAATTTCCATTAATTGTACCTAATAGTGGTCCGAACTATAAAACCGCGGCCTTAAAGTACTTACAACATAGTAAGTCGCCATTAAGGTACTTGTCTCGTGTGTTTATGAGAACTCCTAAGTGGTTTACCGGGAAAAATACGAGTCAGTTGGAGAACTTAATGTCATATTGGCACATTGGCCATGGTACCTCAATGGTTTAGAGCGGCTGGACGGAGACCAGAAGATCCGTGGTTCAAATCCCGACTATGGCATTGAACTATTCAGTTTAGCTGTACCCTTTCATAGTGCGTCCTACACACGGCTAGTGTGCAAGAACAATTACTTTCCTTCAAATACAAGGTTTTGTAGTTAAAAGTTTCGTTTTTGTATTGTTGCTACGTGCACGCGTGGATATTTCTCTACAAGTGTTATTTTAGGATCCAGTTATACCGAAAACAGGTATCCATTTCCATTGAAATCTTGATATTGTAATTTCGTAGGTTGGTATACTCCTTACCAGAAAGCTACGTGTTGGAGAGGCAAGTCTGCCTGAAGTATGAGATAACGCAATTAGCCAGGAAGGCCCTCTTGAATATTGGAACAGACTACTGCAAGACAAGACCATGAATTAGTTTCGGATTCATGCGTTGGCAGGGTAACATTATTTGGAATTAAACTAGATCTATACTCGGAGATGTAGTTGGCCATGTTACGGGCCACACTACATCACGTAGACATATTTTACATATAATGTATAACACTCTTTTTAAGTAAAGATAAGTGAAACCTACCATTAGGTAAGTAGAGTGAAAATGAAACATTCAATGTCATTGTCGGGATTTGAACCACCACTTCTCTTCACACGGTTGCCCGAGCAGTTGAGGTACAAGGGCAAAATGCAAGCATGACATTAAATCTATATTGTAAGTCGCCACTAAGTTAGTTAGATATTTTATTTCCTATTTCTTATTACAACATGTAGCATATACAACCTCATAAATATATAACATAATTAAACATTAACATAAATACAATATATTACATCCTCTTCGTATTGAAGTTGCATTTCCCCATGCGCCATTATAATTAACCCACGTTGTGTATATAATGAAGCATTTTAAAACGTGGAATCTATATTTTTGTTTCCCTTTATACCTTCTACTATTTTTACTAATTGTTCTCATTAGTCTTCCCTGATTTCCAATGCTATTTTTGTCTTACCTTGCCAATAAATTTTCCCAGTTTTATTATGTTTTCCTATGATCTTAGATTCAAGATTTTTTGCCTCTTATTTTATTATATATGTTTTTCCACTTATGCAAAAGAAATTCTTCTCTCCAATATTTGCTTTTGGCAAACGAAAATATAATGCCAAATACTATCTTCCTTTTCACACATTGGACATCTTCCCTGAATACGGGGCTGTTCAATAAAGAATGATCACAATTTATATGACAACGTACCTTTACTCATCCTGATAATTTTGATGGCCCTTCTCAAAATAGTCTCCCCTGAATGCGATACACTTGTCCCAGCGTTTCAGACAGTCCTCAAAGACATGCTGGACACCATTTTTGAGAGATCCTTCAAAACCGCCTCTGCAGCCTTCACCTCTGCTTCTGATGATGGATAATGCCTCCCACGAAGGCGTTTCTTAAGGTTAGGGAATAGAAAAAAGTTGCATGGGGTTAAATCTAGACTATAGGATGGCTAGGGGATGCACTTCACGTAGATTTTTGTAAGATATTGTGACTTTGTGGGTTCGTGAAATGAAAAGTCCAATTGCACCACTCAAAAATGTTCTTTATTTCCACCAACTTACAGTTAAATACTTGCCAATTACACAGAATTACGTAATGCACACAATTACGATTCACCAGTTCGTCCGTTACAATTCCACTTTGCTCTCGCACTTACGTACAATCCTACGATGCACGTACAGTCTTCTCGTCCGTACACTAGTACTACATTCTTACGCTGCTCACCAAGAACTGACTCACTGCCTTAATTCACTCACTGCAGCCCTTTTTATAAGGATATCACTGTTTTCTAGAATTCTCTGGTTTCAGTGAATTACCGCGATGGTTCCAGAGGACAGGGGAAGGGGAAAGAGGCGGCCAGCGACAAGTGACACTCGCCTAATCAACCCCTCAGTTAGTGACTGAGATTAATGGGAGGGTGTGGCTCGGCTGCCTCTGGTCCCTTCTCAGCTGTCGTTGGTTGTGCTTTCCGCTAATTGGGTGACAATATTCAGCAACAACATTGGCAATATGCGGCCGCGCATTATCGTAGTGCAGCATCCAGCCTGCTTCACGGAAATGTGGTCTTTTGTGCCTGATATAGACTTGCGATGTTTTCAGGACATCACTGTAGTATTATCCAGTTACTGATGTGTGCAGGTACAACATGCTGATAAACCATTCTATGAATATCAAATAATGAGATGACCATAACTTTCCCAGCAGAAGCAACCACTTTTGCTTTTTTGGGGGGTTGATGATGAAGGAGATTTCCACACTGAGCTTTGCTGTTTGCTCTCAGGATCAAAATGATGTATCCAAGTTTCATCAGCAGTGATTACGTTTGAAAGAAACTCCGGATCTTCCTCTAACATCAATTTTAAGTGCATGTTACCTCCATTGCAGCGGTAGGCGATACTGAACATGTCTGAACTTACCTGGTTCTCTCAGGCGGGTACCGGGAGTACCAACAATGAAACTACTACGGCGTGTTTGTTTCAAGTTAAGCTAACAGAATATAATAAGATTGAATTTTAGTGCGAAAAATTATGACCGTAAAAAAATAATGATCATTCTTTATTGAACAGTCCTCGTATATCCATTTCTTATACCCTTTCAATATATTAATCCTTTTCCAAACAATGCCAACCTTTCTCTTCCTATTTTATCACAAATGTCAATATATTTTTCTCTGCCCCAATGATTTGTCAATGTTTTATATAATTTCAGAGATCTTTTGTTATTATGATTAGCCCATAATACTGGTCTTTCAATATCTTCAATTCTTGTTTTTACTTCTTTCCAGAATCCCTTTTCTATTCTTCCACTGCCTAATCATAATGAACCCATACCTATTTCCTGTAAAATCTTTTGGAGTTTATATATCCAGTCTCTCTCCCTTTTATTCTGTTTTGTGCTACCAAACACTCTTTAAAAGTACTTTCCTCATGTAAATTACATATTATGAGCCAATATTTCAGAACTCTTTCCATCGCCTTGCTTTTGTAGTCTAATACCAAATAGTCTATTTATAACATTTATCGTTTTCCAACCTTCATCTGGCCCCCATATTTGTATTCTATATAGCATTCTACTTTCTAAAACTGAACCAAACAACCTTTCTAACCATTTTACTTGCCTATTTAGTGTTTTGTTAATACATGATGTAATAGCACTTATAGCCATATTTCCATATGCCAGTGCTTTCCTATTGTGGTCACTGCTTTCACCATTATTAGATAATCTTACTTATAGGTAATCAGTAGTTTTAATCATCTCAATTTCTGAACCTTGCCATCACTATTATTCTTCTATTTTTAGTTTGAAACCTCTTTTACCACCATGATCTTTGATTTGGTATAAAGCTAGTTATCCCATAGCTATACTAGGGTTTCAAAAGTCTGGTAAAATCTATGAAGGAATTGAAATTTTTATTGCAATTTCATAAGTGGTACGCTTGATTATTCAAAAGATTGTACAGAAAATTTGAATTAGCTATAACAGTTCAGTGTCGACAGCCACTTGAACTTATTAAAGTCATACTGCGATTGAAAATGGGAAAAAAACCGTTTCTTGCTGTTATTAAATACTTTCATTTGAAGCCCGCCTCGGTAGCGTAGATGGTAGCGTCTCTGTCTCACGTTCAAGAGGTCCCAAGTTCGAATCAGGTCAGGGCGAGCTACTTGAATAAACTTTTTTCTAGAGTTTTCCCTTATCCTGAAAGACGAATGTTCGTGAAACTCTTAGCTCTATGGACCCTGAACTCATTTGAGCATCATTTCACCCACTTCATTCATCGTCCGACATGACAACGTTGGAGAACGTAAATTACACACACACACACACACACACACACACACACACACACACACACACACACACACACACACACACACACACACACGGACCGAGACCGGAGGGTCTGTAGTTCAAATTCGGCTATGGCATTGAATTAATCAGTCTGAATTTAACTATTGAAGAAATACGTTTTAGTTTTGATTCAAATATGTCTATATGATAGACGAATGTCGGGTAAGCTCCATGGACCCTGGACTCATTTGAGCATCATTTCACCCAATTCATTCACCGTCTGATACGGCTTAACGTTGGAGGACGTAAATTACAACCAAAAGATCAAACCGCTCCTATAAATGATGATTTCGATTAACAGGAAGTACCTAGAAGAATAAACATTTTTAAGGAGGTTTTACACAACAGTGGATAGAGATGATAGGTTCTTAAGTGAACTTTACGTTAATACAGTTGCTATAGGACGTGCCCTTTAAGTAAAAAACTCAGACGATAGAGAGTTGTCTCCTTTCTGCACGCAACACAAAGCCATAGACTGTTTTTGCTAGAGCGCTAGGTTTGTACTGCCAAGTCCCGCCATCTGGTGCACATTATTCGTTTCCTTTCGCGCGGTGCTAACTTGAATTTTCTTAGATACGGCAATCCTCGATATAAACCAGCAACTGACGTCGAATTATAAAAGAAAATCCGTTTGCATTTTCTTTCTCCAATTAATTTTCTCCGTCGCCAGGCAAGTTTTGCTTCAACGACTCCGAAATTATTACGCAAGGGAGGTATTGCATTCCACTGAAAAAATTCTATGCTCTGACTGCGCCGGAAATATCAGCTGGGAGTCCCCAAGATTTTGAGTGAAATTGTTTAAAACACATGTCTCAGATATTTCTATAAATAATTAAATGTACAGGGTGTTCCGCTTGAGACGTCAGAAAAGTAAGACCGTATTTACAGAAAGCTATTCAAATTTATTGGTTGGTAATGGCATATATTTGTGTAGGAAACCCTGGAGTATGTTGTCCAACGTATTATCACTCATTATGATCACCATCACGAAGGTGACACAGTTAACAGCTCCCACCCATATTGCGCCACGTGGACTATAAGCATTTCTGGAGTGATATCCTGAATGACCAAGTAATCTCCATCTATAACTCGGCTAGATTGTTTGATCTTTTTTCACACAACATTGACTTAATATAGCTCCTTCACGACTGCACTAGCAATAGTTGAATAGCTGACTTACGAGTGCGCTCTCGACATGAAGATGGCAGCACTCGTAAACAAAAGCTAGTGCACACCGTTGTACATCTGTTGACAGTTAGTCACCAAAGTTTCAGCTATTTTAGACGCTCAGTTGTTATGTAGCAGTCATTTGAGTTAGTTGATGTGAGTGTTTTTATGAAAATGGACAAAATCGAGTATCGAGCTGTCATTAAATATTTGTTTTACTACCATTTTTTCCATCATTTACCACAGTGAAATTTTGGACAGCTGAATTTAAACGTAGCCGTAAGAGCTTGGGAGACGATGAACGTTGGAAACATTCAAAAACTTCAACTACCGACGAAATCATCGCCAAAGTTCACAAATGGTATTAGACGACCTTGTACAATGAGGTCTACCCTAAAGTCAGAAGACCCCGGCCTCTTTCAACCCGGGAGCGATGGAAAACTCCGGGGACCTTTACTTGGGGCAATACGTTAAGTCTAATAAGCGCCCCCTCCCCGTTCAAGACTGGTGAAAGTGGAAACGCCACTTGCGTGCGTCAACCCCGCAGGGAAGGCTACCGTATAACCTAGGTGGGGCCGCCTGGTGTTCTAGCAGACATTCTACTAGCTCTGCAGGCTAGTACCCGGGACTTCTTAGGCAACCCTCTGCCCCCTCCGGGCGGTTCCTGCCTGGCCGGAGATACCCGATCTCCCGTGGGTGTCGGGAACACACTGCTCCCTGGAGTCCAACCCAATCCAAACAACTCCCCTTCGGGAGGGGATCGAATGTTCGGCCCGAGGTTCCTCTCGTAACGTCATAGGTACCACGAGTGCTAGTGGTCCGCAGCACTCGCACCACGGCATCTTAAGGGGACGGATCCCCTCCCCTACGAGCGTGCTACACGACCGCCGAATTAAAGTGAAAAAGATAGCAGAGGCGCAGAACATGTCGTTTGTGACATATTAAATCAACATTTGGACATGCGAAAGCCGTCCGCGCGTTGGGTACCGCGGTTGCCCAAAAACGTGTTCGAATCAACATTTTCCATGCTCTGTTGGCGCAGTTTAGGCGCAATTAATCCGAGCTTTTGCGCCTATTAATTACTGTAGATGAAACATACATATTTGTACACCCAAAACAAAAATACAGTCCAAACAGTTTACTGCATAGAGGGAACCAGCTCCAAAAAAAAAAAAAAAAAAAAAAAAAAAAAAAAACCTAAAAGCTATTCTTTTTTTCGGCTGGGAAGGTTTTTTGATTAGTTATGGAGTTGTTTTAATCAATTATCTTCAAAAATGATAAACCATTACGCGAGCATACTACTCATCATTACTTGACAAGCTGAAGGCAGAACTTGCGGGGAAACGGCCACATTTGCAGAAAAAGGAAATCCTGTTTCAGGAAGTGTCACACCTCAGCGGTTGCAATGGCGAAAATTCACGAATTATGGTTTGAACTGCTTGACCATGCGACTTACTCAGCATATCTAGCCACAAGCGACTTATTTTTGTTCCCTCATCTGTAAATTGCGCTCGGCTGACAGTGATTTTCGTCAGATGAAGAGTCCATCACCATCGTGAACGTTATTTTACAGAGTAAAACGCCGAGTACTATTTGGACGGGTTACAGAGATGGGAGCATCGCTGGGCGAAGTGTGTACAGTTACAAGGAGGCTATGTTTAAAAATAAAAACAAAAAATTCTGAAGAAAGTCTTGTATATTTATAAGGTCGGAAACTTTTCAGACCAGCCTCGTAATCGATTCCGAACTATGAGAGCCCAATGCGATGCAAGGCCATCCTGTTGATAGATAACTGTGTTCAGTAGCACATCTTCCTGAAATTGTGGGATAACAAACTGCTCGATCATAACAAGCATTTACGACTATGTTTTGTTTGTTTTCTTTTGTTTTCTGTGCACGATGGCGTTATAATGCCACTAGAAACATCATTCATTTGTTAAACTCCGAACCTTTCCGCTTAGATTAAAGAAAATTGTTCAGGGAGATGTAGAGTAACTTCATAAATATAACGAATCCCACTGAATATCTTGAATTTTCTACAAAGCTCTTGAGATAACCTTCCATCTGAATTACTTTCGCATAACTCATAAATCATAAGAGATATATTAAATCGTACTGCGTAAAAATAGATCTCTCCAACACATTTTTACTTATCTATTTAACTATTTTAAAATTTAATTCCTCCAACTCTACGTCAAAATGGACGATGAACGAAATGTGTGAAATGATGCTCAAATGAAACCAGGGTCCATAGATCTTAGAGTTACCAGACATTTAGTTTTTATAAAAATCTAAAACCCCGAAAAATTCTTATCCAAAAAAAGACTTGGAGATTTCCTGGCAACGAATATGTTCAAGTTTTTCTCGGGAAGCAAGCATCAGGATATTTATTAAATGTTATAGCTACAAATTTATAACTGATATAACACAAATATATACAAAGACAAAAATCTGTCTGGTCTCAACAGTTGTTTAATCTTCGCAGGTGGCTTGCGGATGGTCCTGATGTTGTATTTGGCGAGAATTCTGCTGTTTCTGCCGGATAGATTGCCGGTAAACGGGATGCAGGCTGTAGCGGTAGACTGATCTGACGCTTGCTGTATTACGGCTTCCCTTTCATAACTTTGGTGATCGAGGCTTCAACGTCATATTCGGAGCTGCCGTTTTGACGGAAAGTGAGTCTCAGTTGCTGTAATTCTTGTTTTAAGTGGCTGGAATCAGTGATAGACAAAGCTCTGTGGGCCAGTGTATTGAGAACTCCCAGTCGTTGAGACTTATAATGGAAACTATGAGCGTTCAGGTAGAGATCGGTGTGTGTAGGCTTGCTTGTTGAGCCCAGTGAAAGGCAAACTAAACCTCCAAGTTCCAGGAGTGTACCGCATTCCCTGTGAATGTGAGGCATCGTATATAGGACAAACCGGAAGGACCACCGCTACCAGAATAAACGAGCATGAACGGAGCATTCGTTTAATGTAACCTGAGAAGTCTGGGCTGGCAGAGCGGTGTTTTGATAACGGCCATAGAACCAATTTTCGGGAGACGACCATCTTGGCATAATACAACAGTTACTGTGAGCGGAGAGTTAAGGAGTCTTGGCCATTTCCTCCGAGAGGAACATGCTTAATCGTGATGCAGGGTTTCAGCTCAGCTCCTCTTGGAAATTGGCCTAAAATGGAAATCCGTCGACTTAAAGAGCGCAGAACTATACAGTTTGATAATCAATTTAAGTAGTTACTGCTCGGACAGCGATTCTGTGCCGGTGACCTACTTTCTTAGTGCACTGAAGAGAGTCTATACCCAAGCGTCACTTGCACCTTCTGCTGGCGCTGGAAGATGGGAGACAATGCAGCACGGCCATATTTTGCACGACACTGACCATTTCAGTGTACTGCACATGACCGAAAGTGAGAGTACTGCGTATGACCGAGAGTGTAGGCTCGGCAACTGGCTTTAGACTAGTGCGCATACGGTCCTCACCGGCACAAAACCATTGTCCGACTTGTACCTTTCTTTGACCCAAAAAATTTTCTATACTCACGCCATCTCCTGACCTGGCATTTAATTTACTGAAGACAGTCTTTTGTTCAGTAATGCGAATTTTGACACTGTTTTGTCTTTGTTTATAGTTGTGTTTTATCTATTATTTCATTTGTGGTTATAACATTTAGTAAATATCCTGATGATGGGAGAGGTGTACTCTCCCGAAACGTCGATTTGTAATCGTCTTTTCAGCTAGCTTGCTTCCCGTGAAGAACTTGAACATATCATATCCAGATAACTCACCCTGACCGAGATTGGAACTTGGGACCTCTTGAACGAGAGACAGACACGCTACCATCTCGCTGCCGAGGTGGGCAGTTTCAGGTTGCTGTAATGTAGAATTAGAAACCTTAAGTATCCCATATCTCTTACCCCTTTCTTTGGACGAACCTTGCATACGAATCCTTCAATACTCACAGTCCAAATACATTCCTAAAAAGAAAAAGTTGAAAGGGGTTTATTTTGCAGTGGAAGACATCTTTTCTGCGTCTGTTCTAATACCCTTCAAACATAAAGTTGGAACCAGTTTCAAGATCATAAATTTCGCTGCTTCTTATTCGACTGCTTTATCATCTTGTCTCTTGATGTGGGTTCGCCATAGTTTATGACATGCAGGTCTTAGATGACAGGGGGAGGGGAGGGTGACGTTTTCAATATGCAGCGGTACGAAACACGGTTATAGTAAAAGACAGGGAAATAAAATTGACAGTCTTTCTTCATTTCGGATAGAAGCGGAGCATATGGAAAGACCTCTGTACTTTCTAGTGTCAGTCTGACAACTTGGGGCTATACGTAGTGACGTGCATTCACGTGCAACAAATATTGTAATAATCGGAAATTATCTGGGTACCTCCCTGGAGTAGGGAGTTATTTAATTATAGATAATAGATAAATTCATTAAAGATAATAGATCTTATGGAAAGATAAGAGTCAGACTGAAAAATTAAATGCCATAGCCGGGATTTCAACCACGGACCTTCTAGTTGCCGTCCAGCCGCTCTAACCCTTAAGCTACTATGGCCATCATGCCGATATGACATTAAATTCTCCAGCTGACTCGTGTCATGTCATGTCGGCACGTTGGCGTAGCTCAAGGGTTAGAGCAGCTGGACGGCAACCAGAAGATCCGTGGTTCAAATCCCGGCTATGGTATTGAATTTTTCAGTCTGACTCCATCTTTCCATACTTTAGCCTACACACAGCCAGTGTGAAAGAACAATAAATTTCCATTAATTGACCTAATAGTGGTTAACTATAAAGCCCGGGCCTTAAAGTACTTACAGCATAGTAAATCGCCATTAAGGTAGTTGTCTCATGTGTTTATGAGAACTCCTAGTGGTTTACCGGGAGAAACACTTGTCAGTTGGAGAATTTAATGTCATATCGGCACGTTGGCCATAGTAGCTCAAGGGTTAGAGCGGCTGGACGGCAACCAGAAGATCCGTGGTTGAAATCCCGGCTAACGCATTGAACTTTTCACTCTGGCTCTGTATTTCCATACTTAGCCTATACACGGCTAATGTGAAAGAACAATAAATTTCCATTAATTGTACCTAATAGTGGTTAACTATAAAGCCCGGCCCTTAAAGTACTTACAGCATAGTAAGTCGCCATTAAGGTAGTTGTCTCATGTGTTTATGTGAACTCCTAGTGGTTTACCGGGAAAAACACGAGTCAGTTGGAGAATTTAATGTCATATCGGCACGTTGACCATAGTAGCTCAAGGGTTAGAGCGGCTGGACGGAGACCAAAAGATCCGTGGTTCAAATCCCGGTTATGGCATTGAATTTTTCAGTCTGACTCTATCATTCCATACCTTAGCCTACACACGGCCAGTGTGAAAGAACAACTAATTTCCATTAATTTTACCTAATACTGGTCCGAACTATAAAGCCCGGGCTTTAAAGAACTTACACGTTGTAAGTCGCCATTAAGGTAGTTGTCTCAAGTGTTTATGAGAACTCCTAAGTGGTTTACCGGGAAAAGCACAAGTCAGTTGGAGAATTTAATGTCATGTCGGCACGTTGGCCATAGTAGCTCAATGGTTAGAGCGGCTGGACGACAACCAGAAGATCCGTGGTTCAAATCCCGTCTATGGCATTCAATTTTTCAGTTGACTCTACCTTTCCATACTTTAGCCTGCCCGCCTCGGTAGCGTAGATGGTAGCATGTGTACCTCACGTTCAAGAGGTCCCAAGTTCGAATCTCGGTTAGGGTGAGTCACCTGGATAAGGTTTTTTCCGGGGTTTTCGCTGACTCATTTGAGCATCATTTCACCCAATGATTTCACCGTCCGATATGACAACGTTGGAGGATGTAAATTACAAAAAAAAAAAAAAAAAAAAAAAGTTGACTACACAGCACCAGTGTGAAAGAAAAATTTATGTCCATAATACTTCTTGTTTTGGAGTTTTAATGAAGCATATGTGATTTGTTAAATAAATGTCTTGAATTTACTTACTTTCTTTTTTTTAAATTTACATTTTCATACATTTTCTAGAAGTATCTAAAGCAGCATAAGTATTGTTTTAATTCCAGAAAAAATATGGACTTGCACCTGCAGTAGTTTTGTAGATGAACGCACCCAAAATATTAAAGAATAAAACAGAGAAAAACATAATTAAAGTTTCACTATGTTGGAACTACACTTCAGAATTTCCCTAGATCCATATTCAGCATCTTTTTCATCATCAGCATCCTTCCTCTTTCGTTTTTCACTACTTTTCTTCTTCCTACACTCCATGGTCACTTGCTCTATGGCATTATTAATTATTTTTATTCATTTGGCGGGAGGCTGTTAAATTCATAATAACAGCCAATGTCTTAGCTGCATCAATTCCCTTGCCAATGCTTCTCAAGTCATAAGCAAACCTTACATTTACTTCTGCAGCACTTTCAATTGTTCTGGATGTATCAAATGTATATTCTTTATTACACTTTTGGCAACTGAGTGATAATGTAACTAATAATCCATTTCATTTCTTGGTGTCCTCTGATATGACAACCATTTTAATTTTCACAAAATTTTCACTGTACAAAGTTTCTATATCTACTAGCTGAAACTTTTTGATCTAATATCATTATTTACTTTAGTTAAATTGTCATCACAGAATGAAGAAACCAGCTTTTTCCTTGAAGAAGCAATTTTCACTTCACATTCATAGCCAATGTTTGAGGTTAGGTTTGACGAACTCTATGTATTGTCATGTGTTACTACACTTTTTCCATGTTAAGGGTTGTAACTCTTTTATTATGTAATCAGGATTACTTAAACTGTTTATACTGGTTCCCATACCGATTTCTTACACCAAAATTACTGCTTCTTCCCATCTGGAAAACAGCTCTAGTAATTCAAAACATACGTAAACAAAGCATGGAAGAATTAACATCAGATGCACAGATTAATATTAATAGACAAATGAAGGAGTTCCTTTCCTAATAAGGCTGTGCTCTGGAGTATAGCCTATGGCACACTATACAGCCTTTTTAAAATGGATCTCTTTAGGACTTTTAAAACTATGGAACAGGAAAATAAATATTGTTATCCGCTTCTACAATCATCAGGGAAGATTATTTTGGCACTAATTTTGTGAAATTTCACCCCAGAATGCCTTCGTGACTCCCCTTAATATCTTCTTTGCTAACGACGCTGTTAATGTGCGTGAATTTTGTCTCATTAGAGTTTTTACATGTCAGCAATTTCAAGCACACTTAAAAATATAATCTGGGCTGGTTTTGAACCCGCGTCATTGGGATAAATAGGCTGGGGCCTGAACCACTGAGTCACCCAGAAATGACAGGGAAAGGGGTGTGTTATTTTTGCCGCTGTTTATTTGTTCTCTTTCTACCATGTACCAATATCAATATTTCATTAAAGCAATAGGTTTGGAATCCAAAATTAGCATATTTAGAAAAGGATCCATTTATGTATCCGGATGTACGTCAAAAAGTCCGTTAAATACCAAACCAGCTATTATGTGTTTCAAATAGGATGATGTTTGTCCTTGAGCTCTACTAGGTGAGTAACCAATCGGAGTCCTGCGGTGTTGTCGTATTGCATTGGCCCTAAGTGGTGTGTCGCTAAGACAGAAACTCAGATTTTGCAAAAACTGTTTTATGAGGAAAGAGAGAGTAATGTATTTAACATAACCGAAGATATAGATCAATGCGGTAAAACTGGAAGAGAAGGCATAGCATGCATGAGAGTAAGAATAGCCAAGGCTATGTGAATTTTGTGGAGACGAAGATAACACTGTTCATTACCTGATAGAATGTAAGGATATAACAAATAAGGAGAAAAATATGGGATAAGGAATGGGACAATGTAAGTAGAGATATTGGCAGTACGCATGTTAACGGGGATGGGACAAAAGAAAAATAGATGTATAAGAGATTTCTTATAAAGGATAAGAGAAAAGTAGATTAGGATAAACGAAGCGAAGGTCATGAAAAATGGCGCCAAGCTGCCCAGGAAAACCAAAGGCTTATAGCCAGGGGACCTGTGTCAGCGAGTAAACCTTAGGGTCAGCAATTTCATATATTTGTACGGAACTATAATAGAGCATGTTCGATGTTAAATTTATTGCATTGAAATTGTAATGGAAACTGTACAAATAAATAAATATGAAATATCAAATAACATCACCGTGAAAACCCATATTTTTAGCTCAAATATTTTTCCTAACACAAATAAAGTAGATACCATTATATTATAACAATGCATTGCGACGTAAGCACTGTAATGGTTGGCATGTATGCGTGAACGTATATTTGAAATTACTCCGAACTGAAACGTAAACATTTGACATTACGTGATAAAAGAAATATGTACTTTGAATAAGTCAAGGTGTTTGTTAAATTCGATGAGAGGAAACGATATACTTCTTGCTAGTCTGGCAGAACGTGTCTGGCCACATATCTTTGTTTATGAATGGTTCGTAATCTCTATTTACTCTAAAGAGTTCAAAGCAGTACTATTCAGTTACTCTTCCATGAAAAAGTGTATCAGCTGGTTCAATGAGACGCGATCCACCTTCCTCCCTCCTTACTACTGCTAGAACTATCCAACTGAGTTAATGTGGCTCAAATTATGTTACAGATAGATATAATATTTTTAAGGTCACTGGGAGGTTATGTTTACCCAGACAAGGCTAATTTTTACCAATATTAAAATTTTAATATATAGAGAACTAAACATTATCAGAAATTTAAATTCGGTATTATTACTGTATAAGGATGTGTGGATTTAACTACTGTATGATATTTAAATTACGTTCACATAGGTCCATGCAAAAGGGGTATAAATCACACCGTGTGTCCTGAAAAAATATTGCACCCTATATTTCAGGTGCACTTTACTTGTAGGAATTTAAAGCTACATGCTCCAAGTTTTATCCTAAATAACCTAAGATACAGTTTTATAATATAAGCTAAATGAAAATCACATATAGTTTATACAATGCACATGAAAAATTAATTAGTTTTGAGTTAAAAAAAGATAATATTTTCAAGGACTGAATATTTGTTTTCATCCATTTTATAAATCACATGAATATAAATGTTAGCCCATTGTGTTCATGGAACATTAACAAATAACCACTACAAATTTTGTGTCAATATCTTTTATAGTTTTTGACAAACATGCACCTAAATTATGAAAAATCAAGGTTTTGGGAAATCACCTTTCTCAGGATGTGGGCGTATCATTACGCCGCCATGTTTAAATTGACGAAATAAAGGATCATTTTAAATCTGAAGAATTGTATAATTTTTAAAATTAGAAACAAGAAATGAATTTTTTGAAACCTATCGGCCTCCCAGTGCCCTTAAACTGACTGACATTGAAGCACTTATTCGCGAAGAGATAGATATGGAACACAACAAGGTTGCGAAAACTGCGTGAGACACTCAGATAAAGCACAAGAAGAGGACTTTTGGAAAGAAATAGCACGTAACGAGATTTTGGAACCTATCATCATAAATTTGTAATACTCAGACGATGAAGACAATGCAAATGACGAATTATCTCTTAACGTAAGTAACATTCACAGCTATATGGATACACCGCTGGTATTTTTGCTGGGTTAGAAATATAAGTAATTCATGAACTACAATTAATTTTTAACTTAGGTGTAACGCCAAGTGCGAGAGAGAGGGAAATATAAAACAGTGGGGATAGCGAGATGGCAACGCTAAAGGCTCTAACGCATCTTATTCGCTATAGGCGAGAACTCGTCCCATTTGAAACACATCATAATGACGAACTTCACGCAGTTGTCCATCAGTGGCGCTGGGATACGTTCAAAGAATGTTTTGCCGCAAATGTGAAAGCTGCAGAATGATTGAACATGTGCATAAACATTGGTGGTGAATACCTGTAATGTTATCTGAAGGTATTTGTACAATAAATGGTTGCACTAAACAAAAACTAGTTAGTAGTGGAAATCATTTTTCAACGCCCCTAGTAAAACATAGGCTTTCAACATTGTGCATGGGTTTCCAGATATATAAATTACGTCCGTCTAGCTACCGATCCATAACTGTTCTCCCAACTGTCTCAAAACTATTTGAGCGGTTGCTCCTATCCCGCCTGACCCCTCTTTTCGAGGAAAAGCAGTTCCTACCCGATCACCAGTTTGGTTTTCGTCATGGACACTCCACGACCCGACCGCTACTGCGTCTGGCCGAGAGGACAGCCCTAGGATTCCAGGAAAACCTCAAGACAGTCGCGGTGCTGCTAGACGTAGAGAAAGCCTTTGCCACAACCTGGCACCAAGGCCTTCTGTACAAACTCAGGGGGGCCAACGTACCTCCTCCCTATCTCGCCCTGATTAGTAGTTTCCTCAGAGACCGCACGTTCAGGGTGAGAGTAGAAGGACGGTTGTCATCTATCAGACCAATAGCCGCGGGTGTCCCGGAGGGCAGTGTACTGTCCCCGTTACTCTTTGCGGTCTACATGTCTGACTTCCCCTTAGAACTACAGACTGTTACGTGCCAATATGCTGACGACGTCCTCATAATGGCGCGTAACAAAAACCTAAGATATTGTCATCATCCGCTGCAGCGCCAGCTCCGAGCCATTGGCCGTTGGAGTGTGAAGTGGAGGTTGGCCATTAGCTCCGAGAAGAGCTCTGCTCTTCTCCTGGCTAAGGTCCGAGCTGGGTGACCGGATTGGTCGCTGAGGTTGAGGCAGAGGCATATCCCTTGGGTTCCCAATGCCAAATACCTTGGCGTCCACCTCGATCCCGGTCTCACCTACGCACCTCACGTCTGGGTCAAAGCCGGACAAGGGCATGCAGCGCTAACGCAGTTATACCCAATTCTCAAATCCACCATGCCAACGAACCTCAAACTACGCCTGTATGGGGCGATTATACCGCCCCTGATTCTGTACGGCTGCGAAGTCTGGGGATCAGCGGCTCCCACCACTATTCGTAGACTACAGCGCGTCCAGAACAGGGCACTGCGAATGATCTACGATACCGGGCGTAGATTCCCGTCCCACATCCTCCATACCTACTTCGGGGTCCCGTACATCGTGGACGTGGTGCGGGAGAGATCCCGCACCATCTACGATAAGCTGGACTCCCATCCAAACATCCTGATGAACACCCTTGGCCGCTACAACCACAGGGCTCCTCACCGCCGACCGAGCTACCGGTCGCCCAAAGATGCTTTGGGTAACTAGAACTGAACAGGGCCACATTCCCCTGACTCCAACCATCCAAGCCCAGAAATGGGCTTGGTAAGTCCAATACCTTAACACTGTTCCTTTCCCTCTAGCCTGTTAAGCGGACTGTGCTCAGATGCCTCCCAGGGAGGCGGAAGAGCGCAGCCAGCACTGGACGCACCCCCCCCCCCCCACGGGGCGACTGCGCGCACAAGGCTAAATATGTCCACTGCCGAAAACAATCGCCTGAGACAAATTTGGACTCTTTTATACTGCCCAGATAAAGACGCAATAAGCGAATAGGTGCTGGGCAGCAAACACTCCGTCCAGGTAAACCTGCACGACTCGACTCTTCTGCTGGTCTGCTGGTTTATCTTTGAATTATTTCCTAGTAAACTTCTTAAGTTTAGCAGTCAATAATTTCGCTATTAGATGGATGCTTCATAGCTTAATATTAGAAATTTGTCTAAGAAGTTATAAAGATATAGCCTTCTAAACTGGTTACGCAGAAACTCCTAATTGGAAAATAAAAACATATTTTAACACCTACAAAAAAAAAAAAAAAAAAAAAATTATTCCAGTATTGACCATACAAAAGGTTTTGAATGCTGGAATTTATTTATTGTCCATACGACAAAGGGAACCACAGCTGGAATCTGTGAGATGCATTAACAAGATGAAATTGCATAATTAGATATTAGCTAATTGATCTCCCCTGTCTGTCAGATGACGTCTACTAAACAGAGCGCGAAGTGATGCTATTCCATTGGCGGAAGCATTAATCACTGAAGAGGACAATTGATGGAACTATCCGTGAAACTGAATCAAGAAATAACCACATAAACCGGATATCTCATTTCATAACGAATTCTAATTTTATTTCTGTACAAAGAAAATCTTAGATATGCAGTCACATGATTTGATCAATTCATTTCTACACAAGCTATTTTTAGAATGAATGGATGAATGAATAATTTATTCGTGATTTACATAAGTACTGATAATTTCTTATCTATTCCGCACTATTTCATCTATTACCTTGTTGTTACCTTGGATTACATGACACCCCGGTCTTCTGCTCTGCCAGGTTGCTCTTAACCTCCATAGCTTCTTGTTAATTAACTAGCCCCTTTCCTCCCCCTATCTTCCTTTCTTATATTCTCTACTTTTCTTGTCCATTTTTCTTTTACTTTCTGTAAGTACTCACCATTGCTTCTTACCTTCTCTCCCTCCTTTCCTGTTAACAATTTTATACCTCCTATTCTCTTCTCTAATTTCTCCCATTTTTCCTCCCAAACCTCTTTTCTCCATATTACTAACTCCTTGCACTCTGTTTCATAATGTGCTATGATTTGTTTTTCTCTACACAATTCACAAATTCCCTCGTCCTTACCTCTTATCCCTCTTAGAAATATTGTTTATGTTCTCATCCAAGCTAGCCCTTCTCTCTTGCCTATTGCAGTAATCTACGTATTGTCACCCAATTATCGGGAAGCACAACAAACGACAGCTGAGTAAGGGACCAGAGGCCGCTCCAAACCCTCTCATTTGTCTCCTGTCACTAACTGAAGGGATGATTAGGAGAGGGATTCCGGGCCACTGTGCCGTCTATTTACCCTCCCCCTAGGTTCTCGAACGTGCGGGTTGTTTCGTCTAATCTGGAAACTTCTAGATTGGCCAGCTGGTCTTATATAAGCGACGCGCCGGGCCGGAGTCAGTCAGTTTTTTGGCGAGCTGTGAGGAGCGCCCAGTGAGGGGACGGACAGCGTACGTGCGTCGGAGGAGTTTACGTAATTACGAGTGCAAGTGGAACTGTAACGGACGAACTGGTGAATCGTAATTGTGTGCATTACTTAATTCTGTGTAATTGGCAAGTGTTCAACTGTAAGTCGGTGGAAATAAAGAACATTTTTGAGTGGTGCAATTGGACTTTTCATTTCACGAACCCACAAAGTCACAGTATGCTTTCCGTGTTGGTAAAATTGTAATGATTTCATATTTTCTAGACTTCCCCATATTTCCTGCCTTTCTATATCTTCTATTCTGTATTTTACATATTTACCCACATCGCTTGTATTACTTTTCTCTAATCTCCATATATCTCCCATTCCTATTTTTTCCATAATTCCTCCTAACTGTTCTGCCCACCAACTGTTTGTATTCTGCTCTACCAAGTAGCTCTTAACCTCCATGCCTTCTTTTTACTTAATTAGCTTCTTTTCTCTCCCCCTCCATCTTTCTTTCTTATATACTTTATATTTCTTGTCCATTTTTCTGTTACTTTCTATAAGAACTCACCAAAATTTCTTACCCTCTTTTTCTCCTTTCCTGTTTACATTTTTATAGCTACTATACTCTTCTCTACTTTCTCCTTTCATTCTGTTCACATGCTTCTTAAAATAAAATACAAAATAACAGTGGTCATGGAACATGGAGTACAAACATTCAGTATTTCGCCCTATATCTCAAATTCAGCATTCATAATGATAGCAGTTTCTGAATAAATAACTGAGTTCAACAGATAGTATGTCCTTCATGACCTTACCGGCATTAGTCCCTTTGCACTGGGAGCCTCATCTTGCCCTGCGCAGAAAGCTGGTTGCTGTTCGAAGTTACCGCGGCGCCTTGAGCGTATTCCTTTGAAGAGGAAAGTTTTCAGATGAATTGCGTCTGGAAACAGTGGAACAGAGAAGTTTATCAAGAAAATCAAATGGAAAAGTGTAGAAAGAACTTGTCTGCTACTGCAGAAAATAGACACAAGCGAGGTAAATCGCTACTCTGTTCCTAAAATCTTTATTTCTCAGGTTTTAGAGGACCGGGCAATATTTTCGCTTTATTTTGTGTAAGAGTAAAGTTATTTTCATATACTTTTAATAGAAAAACAATGTAATCTATAGAAGCAAGCGTTTATAGATACTGTATCTGCGCCCCCCCCCCCCGGTTCTCCACTGCATACAGCATTTTGGGTTCCACTAGTGGCTCGTGACGTGTCGAGCATTCTCTCTGGTGCAATGGTTATCATATTAGCTTTAAATTGAGACGTAAACAAGTTCGAGTCTCCTTCACTTTCTTGTCTCTTTTGTTTTGTTTGTTTGATTAGGTAACTTCACCGTATCAGTGCAATTCATTGCAAATATTTATAAAAAAAAAGGTTTTGTCATGCATAGTATAACTTGGGAGACTATAATACACTATTGGGAGATTACATTACACTATTTACGAGTACATAGTACATCTCAGAGAAAATGTTGCAAGTGTCCTCCACCAGTATCGGTAGATCGTTGGTCCCATTTTCTTTGATACGACTGTAGATACTGAAGTTTATATGGGTATCTTCAAGACATCTGTGGAGCCACTGGAGGATATCGAATTGAGAGAAGGTTATTTCCAGCAAGATGGAGCTACCTGCCACACATCTATTGAGACCATGGAACTTGTAACCAGTTTCTTTGACAATTGAATAGTCTCAAACGGTCTGTGGCTCACCAGAACCCTGACCTAACCTCACCGGATTTTTTCTTGTGGTGGTATCTAAAAGTAGAGTGTACAAGAATAGACCACGGACAATTGATGTTCTCAAGGAATCCATTCGAACCGAAGTAAGTAACATGGGCGAGTATACTCTCCGTAAAACTTCAGCGAATATGGTTGGACGAGTGCAAACATGTGGAGAACAGTTCCAACATTTTCTCGGAGATGTAAATAGTGTAATGTTGTCTCCCAATTGTGTATTATATTCTCCCAAAGATGCACCCTGGTCTTCTGCTCTGCCAGGTAGCTCTTAACCTCCATGCCTACTTGTGACTTAATTAGCCCCATTCTTCCCCCTCATCTTACTTCCTTATATACTTTACATTTCTTGTCCATTTTCGTTTTACTTTCTCTTACTTCAGAGAATATTGTCACCCAATTATTGGAAGGTGCGTCCAACTGGCGGCTGGTTGAGGGCCGGGAGGCATTCGCCTACGCCTACCCATTTGTCTTATAGCGCTAACAAAGGGATGGTTGGAAAAACATCACTGGCCGTCTCTTTCCCCTCCCCCTGCTCTCACGAACCTTCGTGGTGATTCACTGAAGCGCGAGACTTCCAGAAACAGCGATATTCCTATAAAAAGGGGCTGCAGTTGGCGAGTCAGTTCGGTTTCTGGCGAGCAGCCGTGAGGAGCACCGAGTGATTGGACGGACTGGAAGACGGTGTACGTGTATCAGAGGAGTTGTACGTAACTGTGACCGTGCAATGGACCTGTGACAGACGAACTGGTGAATTGTAATTGTGTGCGCTAAGTAATTCTATGTAATTGACAAGTGTTTCAACTGTAATTCGGTGTAAATAAAGAACATTTTGAGTTTTTGCAATTGTACTTTTAATTTCACGAACCCACAAAGTCACTATTGATGAGACGAGTACAAACATGTATAGATGCTGGTGGAGGACACTTGTAACATTTTCTCTGAGATGTAAATAGTGTAATGTAATCTCCCAATTGTGTATTATATTTTCCCAAAGTGGCACGCGTGTCCTATTATTGGTTCAAAAGTTATGGCCTATTGAAGTCGTTCAGATTTATATGGATCGCAGTGTACTTTCACGTGCTGTACGTCTAAATTGGAGGTGGTTTTGGAGGGTGAATGTACTTACATAGAATAAAAGGTAAATGCAACTCTTTACGTCAGATTTATAGGAACTGCTCGAAAGGATGACCTGCGTTTTCAATGCAAATGGTCCCGAGTAAAGGAAATCATTGCATTGGCCAATCAGATTCACATTCCTTATTATGAATCACGATATTTTTTATTAAAATTTACGTATTAAAAAGACAAAGGGAAACCAAATCACGACTTTTAGAACAGCTGTTTTCGACGCTATGGATTAGACTACCTTAACAGTTACAGTCAGAAATGCCACTACAGTTGCACTGGCAGGTGATTCGTTCGAGATTTGAGAAATATTTGAAACGTTAAATCTCGAAACGCTAATAAAATGCTACAATAAATCGATATTTCTGTACTCCGGAAGTATAGAACATATGAGAGCCTAATGCCATAATTAACTGCCCTATGTTCAGTCGCAGACCATGCACTGCATATCTTAACTTGCGTCTACAGTCACTGAATTTTTTTCGGTGTATTTCATTAACACCCTGTATTTGTTCTATACGTTTACTTATTTACTTCCAACCAGGGGCCTACAGCGGTAAGTACGAGAATTGGCGATACCTGGGTCCCGAGCCAAATCTCTCGCTTGCGTGCCTCTGAGTGGTGAGAGTGCTAATGACAAACGCCCATGTAAGGTCCACATAGGTGTTTGACCCTATTTTAAGTTAAATAAACTAAATTAAACTAAATTCAAAGTAAAGCCAAAGCAAAGCCAGAGCGGAGTCAGAGTGAAGTTACAGTATGAAGTTAGTGCGAGGCCAGAGGAAAGCCAGAGCGAAGCCAGAGCAGGATAGGAGGTGGACCGGAACCTGGCCAGAATAAAGCCAGAGTGAATCCAGGGCCAAGCCAAAGTAAGGTTAAAGAATGAAGTTAGAGTGAGGCCAGAGCGAAGCCAGAGCTGGACCAAAGGTTAGCCGGAGCCTAGCCAGAGCCAAGTTGGAGTGAATAAAGAGTGAAGTTAGAGTGAGGTTAAGTGAAGTCGGAGCGAAGCCAGAGTGGAGCCAGTGCCAAGCCAGAGCGGGATCGGGGTGGTGGTCAAATCCTAGCCAGAGCGAAGCCAGAGCAAACCCAGAGTTAAGTTACAGAATGAAGTTAGTGCGAGGCCAGAGCGAAGCCAGAGCAGGACCAGAGGCGGGCGGGAACCTGGCTAGAGCCAAGCCACTATGAAGCCAGACCCAAGCCAAAGTTGGTTTAAAGAATGATGTTATAGTGAGGCCAGAGCGGGACCAAAGTTAGTCTGGAGCCTAGCCAGAGCCAAGTTAGAGTGAACTTAGAGTGAGGTTTGAGTGAAGTCGGAGCGAAGCCGGAGCTGAGGGAGAGCCAAGCTAGAGCGTGATCGGGGTGGTGGCCGAATCCTAGCCTGAGTGAATTCAGAGCCAACACAGACTTAAGTTACAGTATGAAGTTAGTGTGAGGCCAGAGCGAAGCCAGAGCAGGACCGGAGGCGGGCGGGAACCTGGCCAGAGTCAAGCAACTGTGAAGCCAGAGCCAACCCAAAGTTGGGTTAAAGAATGATGTTATAGTGAGACCAGAGCGGGACTAAAGTTAGTCTGGAGCCTAGCCAGAGCCAAGTTAGAGTGAATAAAGGTGGACTTAGAGTGAGGTTTGAGTGAAGTCGGAGCGAATCCGGATCGGAGCCAGAGCCAATCCAGAGCGGGATCGGGGTGGTGGCCGAATCCTAGCCAGAGAGAAACCGGAGTGGGGCCGGAACGAAGACAGAGCCAAGCCGGAGATAAGTTAAAGAATGTTAAGAGTGAAGCCAGAGCAAAACCAGAGCCAAGTCAGAGCGAAACCAGAGCCAAGTCAGAGCGAAACCAGAGCCAAGTCAGAGCGAAACCAGAGCCAAGTCAGAGTGAGACCGTAGCAGTGATCAGAGTCTAGCCAGAGCAAAGCCAGAGCATAGCCAGAGCGTAGCCAGAGCGTAGCTAGAGCGGAGCTTGAGTGGAGCCCGAGCCCAGCCAAAGCGGGACTGGAGTGGTGACCGGGGCCTAGCCAGACAAAACTCAGAGCAAATTTAGAGTGATTTTAGAGTGGAATTAGAGTGAGGTTAGGGTGAAGCCGGAGAGAAGGCAGAGCGGAACCAGAGCGGAGCCTGGGTAAAGCCAAAACAAAGCCAAAGTGGAAACAGAGCAGAACTAGAGCAGGAAAAGGGTAAAGCTAAAGAAAAGCCAAAGGGGAACTAGCGGAAAGCCAGAGCAGAGCTAAAGCAAAGCCAAAGGAAAGCCAAAGCGGAGGTAGAGGAAAGTCAGAGCAAAGCTTATGCAAAGCCAAAGGAAAGGCAACGTGGAGCTAGAGGAAAGTCAGAGCAAAGCTAATGCAAAGCCAAGGCAAAGTTAAAGATAAGTTAAGTCAAAGGAAGAATAGTAAAGTGAAATACAGTTTTTGAAAGGGCACTGAGTTGAGTGCCCTTAAATACAAATCGTCGTCATCATCATCATCATCATCATCATCATCACTTATTTACGTATTTTTTATTTGACTTTTATCCAGTAAAACTGCATCGTGTCAAAAGCTATTTCGAAAGCTGATTGGAAAAGTTTTAGGATTTATGAGCGTACTGCTTACTGTAACAGGTTTTGTATTATTTGAAGACCTTTTACGATACCATCCAGTAAATAATAAGTAATATGGGCTCAAAATTCAGCCTTCATTTTTAATTTAATTCTTTGTTTTCAATCTCTCAGTGGTATCTAAGATCTAACATATGTACTAATGTTGTGTTGCAGGTTGATGGGGTTCAGGAGAGCCATGCCTGTGACTGGTCGAGTCCTAAACATGACCACAGAGTTGTATGCTTTAGCTGACGGCGAGCTGCTCAAGACATTCTTCGTGTCGCCGTCCAATAATCTCTGTTTCCATGGCAAGTGTTCCTATTACTGCGATACAGCACACGCCATCTGTGGCAGCCCTGATACCCTAGAAGGTTCGTTTGCTGCCTTCCTGCCCTCCAAAGAGATGGCGCCTCGCAAGGTCTGGAGACACCCATGGAGGAGGTCTTATCACAAACGGCGTAAAGCACAGTGGGAGCAAGGTAACCTCATTCTTATCTTAAATATAAAACCTACATTTAGTCCCTGTGTTTCTCTTTTGATAGGTTCTGCAACAGCTGGCGCCATCCGTCCGTTCTTCCGCCGTGCTATACACAGTTTTGTTCTCTGCCCACCCAGTAAGGGTTTAGCCACAGAAAGTAACTTTTAAATTAGGATTCTTTGTGTACTATTTGGAAAAGGTCTATGAGGTAGCTATTTCACACCTCTGGAAGGATGACAGGATGCAAGAAACAGAGTCTGCCCATGATGCTGAGGGAGAGCATGTTACTTTTCCTGTCAGGCAACGCCGAGGCACCTGCCGACACCTGCTGCTGCGATAAAAAGCAAATAAATGAGATGTCAGGTAAAATTTGGTGGATATAATTAACTTCCCAGCATTCAGAGTGACCCGGTAGACCTCGAAAAAAAAACACTGAGGAAGATTGACCACTGAAATGAAAGAAACGATCTCCCGAAAGCAAATAGCTTGTGCCACATCGCTCAGAGACAGTTGCTATAATAAAATTTGAGGGGAGCTTAAGAGCTAAGTTTTCAATAATGTCCTTTTAGTTGTTTTAGCCTTATTCCTCTTAAATATCTAATATAGCTACAAGGGTGGTCTGTAATTCTTCCGACCTCAACATGAAGAAGAGAGCAATTGTAAATAAAAGCTAGTGAATTTCGTTTTTCAACTGTTGACAATTACTCACAAAAGTTTCAGCCATTTTGGATGCTCAGTTGTTATGTAACAGTTCTTTGAGCGAGTTGATGTGAGCGTTTTTATGAAAATGGATAAAATCGAGTATCGACCTGTCATTAAATATTTGATTTTGAAAGGCAATACACTTAAGCAAATCAAAGATGAGTTGGATTCTGTGTATGGGGATTTGCACCATCACTTACCACAGTGAAAGTTTTGGTAGCTGAATTTAAACGTGACCGTAAGAGCTTGGGAGACGATGGACGTTCTGGACGTCCAAAAACTGCAACTACCGACGAAAACATATCCAAAGTTCACCGCATGATGCCAGACGACCCCCGAATTAAAGTGAGAGCAATAACAGAGGCTATGAACATGTCAAAAGAACGTGTTTGTCACGTACTAAATGAACATTTAGACATGAGAAAGCTGTCCGCGCGTTAGGTGCCACGTTTTCTCAGGTTAGACAAAAAACGTGTTCGAATGAACATTTCCAACGCTCTATTGGCGCAGTTTAGGCGCAATAAATCCGAATTTTAGCACCAATTAATTACTGTAGATGAAACTTGAATACACCGTTATACGCCCGAAACAAAAGTACAGTCCAAACAGTGAACTGCAAAGGGGAACCAGCTGGGAAAGTGATGGCGACTGTTTTTTTGGGATAGTCATGGAGTTATTTTAATCCATTATTTTCTAAAAGGAAAACCATTACGGGAGCATAGTATGCATCATTACTTGACAAGATGAAGGGAGAACTTGCGGAAAAACGGCCACATTTTCGGAAAAAGAAAACCCTGTTTCATCAAGACAACGTACCGTCTCACAACTCAGTGTTTTCAATGGAGGAAATCCACAAATTACGGTTTGAACTGCTAAACCATACGCCTTACTCACTAGATCTAGCCCCAAGCGAATTCTTTTTGCTCCCTCATCTGAAAATTGCGTTCGTGGGACACAGATTTTCGTGAAATGAAGAGGCAAACACCTTCGTGAACAATTATTTTGTAGAGAAAAACGTCCAGTACTATTTGGACGGGTTACAGAGATGGGAGCATCGCTGGGAGAAGTGTGTACAGTTACAAGGAGACTATGTTTAAATATTTAAAGAAATCTGAAGAAATGTATTGTATCTTTATTAAATTGGTCACTTTTTAGACCACCAATGTTTCTTATTCACGCCATTTATATTTTAAATACACATGCCGTTAAAAGTGAGAGGGCTGTTCAATAGAGTATGAACATGATTTATTTGCGGTCATAATATTTCGCACTAAAATTCAATCTTATTATATACTGTTAATGTACTGTTAACAAACACGCCGTAGTAGTTTCATTGATGGTACTCTTGGTTCCCGCCTCTGAGAACCAGGCAAGTTCAGGCATGTTCAGTATCGCCTACCCCTGCAATGGAGGTAACATGCAGTTAAGGTAGGTGTTAGTGGAAGATCCGGAGTTTCTTTCTAACGTAATCACTGCTGATGAAACTTGGCTACATCATTTTGATCCTGAGAGCAAACAGCAAAGCTCAGTGTGGAAATCTCCTTCACCACCAGCCCCCAAAAAAGCAAAAGTGGTTGCTTCTGCTGGGAAAGTTATGGTCATCTCATTCTTTGATATTCATGGAATGGTTTATCAACATATTGTACCTGCACACACATCAGTAACTGGACAATACTACAGGATTGTAAGTCGATATCATGCGCAAAAGACCACATTTGCATGAAGCAAACCTGGATGCTGCACCACGATAATGCGCGGCCGCATACTGCCAATGCTGTTGCTGAATATCTTGCAAAAATCAACATGAAGTGTATCCCTCACCCTCCCTATAGTCCAGATTTAACCCCATGTGACCTTTTTCTATTTCCTAACTTGAAGAAACTTCTTCGTGGGAGGCATTATCCATCATCAAAAGTAGTAGTGAAGGCTGCGGAAACGATTTTGAAGGATCTCTCAAAAATGGTCTCTAGCATGTCTTTGAAGACTGGCTGAAACGCTGGGACAAGTGCATCGCATTCAGCTGGGGGGGGGGCTATTTTGAGAAGGACTATCAAAAGTATGAGGATGAGTGAAGGTACGTTGACGAAAAAAAAAATGTGATCATCGTTTATTAATCAGCGCTCGTATTATCCGTCAACATTTGTACTCTGCACAATGTGACACAAAACAATAAAATTTCCAATACTGTGGAATTCACTGATATATAGTTTAGCTCATCTTGTAGGGAAATTTCTTTTTAATTTATGACCTCCAACGTTATATCACATCATTGTCGGATGATGAATAAAATGTGTGAAATGATGCTCAGATATGGCCAGGGTCCATAGAGCTTAGTTACTCGACATTAATCTTTCTGGTTAGGGGAAATCGCAAGAAATATCTTATCTAGACAACTTACCCTAACCGAGATTTGAACTCGGGGCTTCTTGAACGTGAGGTAGACACGCTACCACCTAGCTAAAAATGTTAGTTGTTAAGGGAATGTTTGCTTTATTAAGAGTTAGTTACTTCTTTGCATTATTGTAGCAGCTTCCGGATGTGCAAGCAAATTACTTTTTTAAATATATTGTTACTTTGTGGGTCCGTAGAATTAAACGTCTGAGTTCAGATATTCCAAATGTTCCTTAAATTTTGCTGTGAGGGCCTCATTCGCCGCTTTCATTTCCGTGGTCAATTCCGTCATCTTCGCGGTCATTGTCGTGGCCAAGTTTTGTTTGCAGCTTCCGTATTCGTTGTTAACTCGGCCTTCATTTCTTCCAGTTTCTGTAAAATCTTTTCCAATGCCGCGTCCATGGTCAAATATCCCACTTCTGACACCAGTTGTGACTTTGTGGGTTCGTAGAATTAAAAGTCCAATTTGCCGAAACTCTAAGCGTTCTTTATTTCCGTAGAAATACACTGTTCAACTCTCACGTAACAGCATTAGGTCACATACACACAGTCTACCAAGGTCGATGACCAAACAGCGTTCCGATTACCTCTGTTTACAACACATTTGTTATGAGGGGCGCCCGGTGAGGCATTGCATTGGCGGTGCCATAAATAAGCTAAATAAATAAATATAAAATAAATAAATAAGTAAGTAAATAAATAAATAAATAAATAAATAAATAAATAAATAAATAAATAAATAAATAAATAAATAAATAAATAAATAAATAAATAAATAAATAAATAAATAAATAAATAAATAAATAAATAAATAAATAAATAAATAAATAAATAAATAAATAAATAAATAAATAAATAAATAAATAAATAAATAAATAAATAAATAAATAAATAAATAAATAAATAAATAAATAAATAAATAAATAAATAAATAAATAAATAAATAAATAAATAAATAAATAAATAAATAAATAAATAAATAAATAAATAAATAAATAAATAAATAAATAAATAAATAAATAAATAAATAAATAAATAAATAAATAAATAAATAAATAAATAAATAAATAAATAAATAAATAAATAAATAAATAAATAAATAAATAAATAAATAAATAAATAAATAAATAAATAAATAAATAAATAAATAAATAAATAAATAAATAAATAAATAAATAAATAAATAAATAAATAAATAAATAAATAAATAAATAAATAAATAAATAAATAAATAAATAAATAAATAAATAAATAAATAAATAAATAAATAAATAAATAAATAAATAAATAAATAAATAAATAAATAAATAAATAAATAAATAAATAAATAAATAAATAAATAAATAAATAAATAAATAAATAAATAAATAAATAAATAAATAAATAAATAAATAAATAAATAAATAAATAAATAAATAAATAAATAAATAAATAAATAAATAAATAAATAAATAAATAAATAAATAAATAAATAAATAAATAAATAAATAAATAAATAAATAAATAAATAAATAATTGAGTGAATACATAAACACCTAAATTAAATAAATAACAAACAAATAAATATATAGATAAATGCATGAATGAATAAATAATAAATGAATGAATGAATAAATAAATAATAAATGAATGAGTAAATAAATAAAAATAAATAATGGTTGTTAAAATATATGTGTGCCAATTTCAAACGATTTAGATAATCTCATCCATAATCCATCCCATTTTCTAATATACTGTAGCAAACAGAACGTACAGGGAAACGGAAATAGCCATTTATTACATCCGTACTTTTGTTATGCACAGGTGTAACGAGTACAGTAAAAGTTTGATAATACAATTCATGGAGAATGTGATACGAAGCTTTCGTGTAACGATTTCGCGACAGAGAGACAGTTATCTTAAGTCCCGTGCTTTACTGCACTCTCGCGGATAAAGCGTAAGTTATGCGTCAGAGAAATCTCGGCACCGCCTTGTCCCATAAGAAGCCGTGTATAAGCGAACATCCTAATCCTTAACACAGGCGTTTATGAGCGTAGACGGTGCCGTTCTGGAATCGGCACCAAGGCACGGAAAAGAACCAGGACAGAGCGCTTGCGTTTAACGCGCCTATTCACACGAGGGAGTAGATACTCAGGAACAATCTCTTTTCCGCAATTCCTATACACTTCCCTTTCTTTCGTTTCCATACAAATGGTGCCACGGCACAGCAGCACTATCTCAGAAGCCGCCCCTGCTTGTTATACAACGTATGTTCACGTCTCTCTCTTAGCGAGTCGTTGCCTTCTTAAATACCCATTCATAAATTCGAGACTGTTCCAGAATAACAAATAAACCCGAATATTTTATCACTTTCCAGAAGCGTAACTTAATCTATGCCGGCAAGTCCTTTATCTCAGCTATCTTTATTTTCTGGCTCTTTGTGTACACAAGCCGCGCCTTCGCAAATAACGTTTTTGCGACAATATGCAAAGTTATACGTCCGCATGTTTACTTTAAAAGTGTTTTCCATTCCTAACCTTTTTCATCTGGGTAAAGTCTGTTTATTTAACGCGTATGCACGTCAGCCTCTGCCTTTCACGAACCCTTATAATCGTTTTACAATGCAGACCCTCCTTCTCTCAGTCCTTCCTGCAAGGTTGCCACTTTTCTCGATACGTCATGGGTATTGTACGAGGTTTCGTCTAAATAAATTATCTTATGTCCGTTATTGCAAAACTTCCTTAGTTTTTATATATATATATATATATATCGCCAAGCTACAGTTCTTCTGGATTCCATAATAACCCTTATCTTATTCAAAGTGCGGTATTTGAAACCCAGCTCCTTTAGGAGACCGCGCAAAGTGCAGTGCCCATAAGGAAAACCACATATTTCTTGCAATTGTGCAACCAATTCGTCTAAGGTGGGCGCTCTCCCTTTTGCATAGAATCTATAAATTTCCCGACGAGTTAAATCGTATGTGAAATTATCTACTTTAGAGAAACGTTTCCTTTTGTTTTCACACTTGATCGACGTTTTTGGTATTCCTTTCGTCACAATATTTCTTACTGTATTTCTGTGAATACCCAGAAATTATCAGGTTCATTGCGCGACCCCTTACCAAGATTATTTGTCAGCACATATTTATACGTGTTCAAAACAAACGCTTGAATTTGCTTAGAAACAGTTCCCCTATAACTTTTTTTAAGGTTTTTTCAGTAATATAACTCGGCCCAGTTATTCACACTATTGTCTTCACTTTGGATATTTTCACTTCTACTACTTCATTTGCATTTACAACTGCATTTCCCTCCCACGGTCTCCACATCGTGACACACAACGAATTTCTGCACGTAATGAAACAGATCAACTGGAAGTTGGAACTTTGGCAACTGAGACTCCACGTGGACTAGACATGCGGCTGTCACTTCGAGAAAATCAGGGTTGCTATTGGTCCTCAACGACAGTGTTCCATTTCTGAAGTGTGGAGATAGATTTATGACGGTCATTAGTGGCCGGTCGGGTCAGGTTCCTTTGACTCCAAACTGCACACGCGTTAACTAATCAGACTTTACACGTTTCGCTGTCTGACCTTAGTCATTCAAATATGAAGAAATGTGTCGAATGAAATGGTTCAAATAAAGTAAAGAATTGTCTTCTGGTTCAAAGCAGCAGATTTACCTGTATAAACATGTATACATACAAAAATGTAGTGTGCATAAAGAAAGGCGTTTTGTATATATTTGCATGAGCTATATTCGCCAACTTTGCTTCCTTCTCGGTCAGAAAACTTGGCTGAGAGCGCCAGGACTGCAATGGGGACCCCACCCCCGCCCCTCTTTGCAACCCTTATTCCAGCTATACGGCTTATGCTACGCTCTGAATATTCAATTTCATACGATAAACAAAAGCTAAGGCTCTGAAGACTTAAAATTGTTCTGACTTAAACGGCTTGCGCCCGGAATATTTCTACGTACTTCGTTTGAGAATGGGGTCGTTTTTAGCTGTCTTTATGGAAGCTCGGGCTGTGACTGCGAGCTACTTTTGTAACTTTCATTTTGTAAATCTTGGTTTTCTAAAACTTTGGCAATATGTAACTTTCAGCTAAATCTTTAATAATTAATTCAAAATTCACTGCAGATAAGTGGAGTCTATATATACTACATAATGCTTTAAATAAATCAAGAAACAATAAGCCTCATCGTAGGAAAGTGTAAAGACAAAATGAGATATACACTTTCTGATTCTGGAAACATTGATACCAGATTAGCCAGAGCTAGGATGTTCGTACAGCTCGCCTTTCCCTTTGCAAGTTGCGACCGACTCTCTCCATAGTATCCAAACAAATGATAGCGGAGGGGCATTGAAACCGTTGTCGACAGAAACAAATGACAGACCTTCGTAAATTCTTCATTTAGATCATTATGGACAACATACAAATCCTTATATAGTACTCACGGGTTTGTCTCTGGCTGTTCTCATTATTTAAATAGGCACATTGTTGCAACACCCAAGCAATTGTAACATTTCCTGATCTACTGTTAAATAATATACAAATAATAAAATTAATTTCTTAAATATCTGAAGACTCTTACTAGACAAAATGCCAAAGCAGAAAATTCACTACATATTTACTCATCTGCGGTCGTATTACTAAATAAAATAATGTACCTCTGAAGCCTTTCAAATGAAAAACACACTGCATGTTCCGTACAAAAACATTTAGTTGATTGATAATCCGTTACAAATTCGTTAATGATTTCAGCTAATTTAGTTTCTCGATCTGGCTTCTCTTTTTTCCATGTTTGCTGAAGTATCCCACTGAAATGTAAATAATGGAGTAAATAAGGACATGAATAAGTGCACTTCTAGAAAACATACAATGATTGTACAGCAAATTTGGTTGCTCATATTTGAAGCACAACAAAGATGTTATTCGACTGTCTTACTTCCTGCCAACATGTTCCGTGTCATACAGTTACACCTGTTTTGTACGATGACTTTTCAATAAAGACTGATCACATTTTTTAACAACGTACCTTTAGTTATCCTCATAATGTTGATGGTCCTCCTCAAAATAGTCTTCCCTGAATGCGATACACTTGTCCCAGCATTTCTGTCAGTCTTCAAAGACATGCTGGAAACCATTTTTTGAGAGTTCCTTCAAAATCGCCTCCGCAGCCTTCACCACTGCTTCTGATGATGGATAATGCCTCACACGAAGGCGTTTCTTCAAGTTAGGGAATAGAAATAAGTCACATGGGACTAAATCCGGATTATAAGGAGGGTGACGGATGCACTTCACGTTGATTTTTGCAAGATATTCAGCAACAACATTGGCAATATGCGGCCACACATTATCGTGATGCTCACATCCAGCCTGCTTCACGAAAAAGTGGTCTTTTGCGCCTCATATGGACTTGCAATGTTTTCAGGAAAACCCTGTAGTACTGCCCAGTTAATGATGTGTGTGCGGGTACAACATGCTGATACACCATTCCATGAATATCAAAGAATGAGATGACCATAACTTTCCCAGCAGAAGCAACCACTTTTGCTTTTTTGGGGGTTGATGATGAAGGAGATTTCCACACTGAGCTTTGTTGTTTGCTCTCAGGATCAAAATGATGTAGCCAAGTTTCATCAGCAGTGATTACGTTTGAAAGAAACTCCGGATCTTCCTCTAACATCAACTTTAACTGCATGTTACTCCCTTTGCAGTGGTAGGCGATACTGAACATGCATGAAATTGCCTGGTTCTTACAGTCGGGAACCATGAGTACCAACAATGAAACTACTACGGCGTGTTTGTTTCACATTATACTAACAGAATGTAATAAGATTGAATTTTAGTGCGCAAAATTATGTCCGTAAAAAAATTATGATCATACTTTTTTGAACAGCCCTCTTACACTGCTCAAGGAAATCGGTAAGAACTGCCTAACCCTGCTGATTACTAATGGATATTCAGCGTGCATATTGTTGGTTTTATAGCTATTGTCTTCTTCTTCTTTACAAAGTTTAGGCTTTCAGACCTGTTCCGAGGCTACAAAACTGGTCGCCCCATCTCTTCCCTTATCCTCCAACACTTCGTCTACCTAAAGGTTCATAAAATAAGGCTTGCCACTGATATCTTGCAGAGGGCATTTGTACAGCATGTTATTTCCATCGTTTATGTTACTTCTGATTTACTTCAGTAATATGTTCTTCCATTAATGTTCTCTTGTACAGTTTTCCTAATCTTATCCCTTCTAGTAATTCCCAACAATGGTCGTAAAAGTCTCACTCGATCTACTTCCAGTCTTGACTTTTCTCTGGTTCTTAATGTGCACGTTTCACGGGAGTAGTTAGCACTGGTTAATATACTATATTGTGGAACCTTTGCTCTATCTCTGTCCACATGTTTTTACCAAAATTTACCACTTAATCGTTTTTATGTTTCAATATTACCTTCAGCGTCAACCTTGATGTTCAGAATTCATATTTTTGACCCTATATACTTGAATGTTCAAACTTAATTTATAATTTACTAAGCAATAACTATTTTGCCTTGTTTGTTATTTTGCTATCGTTGCCATAGATTTAGTTTTTATTCCAGAGTTTCCCATATTGCCCTTTTTTCGTATTTCATTCCACTTAGTTACTGATCTTTGCAGTTCCACTTCGTTTTCCGCTAATACTTCCTGGTCATCTGCATAATGTACTCTGTTGAGATTCACATTGTTGGCAGTTATCCCTTAAACAATATGGGCAATAGTACCCATCGCTGTCTTAATGCTGTATTAACTTGTGTACTTTTATTTCTAAAGCTTATAATTGCCTAAGAATATAAAGACTTAATGTCATTAGTTAAGTTACATGGTATTTTATACTCTTTCGCATTATTCACTACAACTTTGCACCCTGTACTCTATCTTATGCCTTGATATAATCTAAAAACAGAAGAAAACTTTGGCTACAGATATCATTAAATATGTTCTCTAAGTGGTTAAAATGTGGCGAGTAGTATTAAATACTGATAAGACGGAAACTAAAATATTCTCCTTAAGATCTTATCCAAATTCACACCCACTGGATCTGCAGGGTAAACAACTAACATGGAAGCCTCCAGAAACACCAGTCAAATATTTAGGCCTAATGCTTGACACTAAATTAACCTGGAATTCTCATATATTTTACATTTCCACAACAGCCATTTCTAGAATTAAAAATCTGTATCCATTGCTACAGAAGAAATCACAACTTGGTCTGGAGTGCTGAATATTGATCTACAAGTCTCTTATACGCCCCATATGGGGTGCAGCCAGCAAATCCCACATTCATCGACTTCAGGTTATACAAAACAAATTTCTCCGCAGTATTACAAAGGCTCCATGGTTCATTAGATATTATCAACTCCATCAGGAACTTGGTAATCTTCCTATACATCCGTACTTCAAATTGATATCCGAAGTAGCAGGCGCTGTCACCTATGACATTGAACGACGAAACTTCGAAAGGACCACATTGAAAAGAAAACTGCCTCAAGACATCCTACTCACTGATTCATTAGATAGCGACTTTTCTCACTAATTCAAAGTATATCCTCTATTTTTCTCATAACACCACTGATCATAATCCAGCCTCACATATCTAACCTCACTCTTCAATTGTTATCCATCTTATTTAATGTTACTCTATGTGTTAGTTATCCTGTCACTTGTCTTTTATTACCTTTTATTTAAGTTTGTTTAATTGTTTTCTGTTTATATTATACATTTTTCACCTATTGTATATCTTAGAGGAAGTAATTTCTCGGTTGTTAACTTGAATGCAATACTTATGTAATTTATCAATGGCTTGTATGGCAGCTGGTCAGCCAAATAATACATTATATAAAAAAGAAGAAAACTTTTGAAATTATATTCACTTCTCTTCTCTATAAGGTGTTTAACGTCAGTGGCGGCTGGTGGGTTAAATTATTGGTGGTGCACAAATGAAAAATAAAATACAGAGTAGTAATGACTCACCTATTTATACAGATTCTCTGCTCTACACTCCTTAGACCTTGCGAATCTATCGATAACTTTTGCGATGAAGTCGCTGATCTTCATAACAATATCTCTCTCAATTGAAAGCATTGCTAATGCTGTCAATCGGTCCTGTGACATTGTGTTATTAAGGGAAGTTTTTATTCTTTTTAAAGTTGAGAAACAGCATTTTGCTTCAGCGGTAGACATTGGCATAGTTAACAGTACTCGGAGGAGTTTGACATATTCGCTGAATGTAGTACATAAATTGTTTTCCTTATTGAAGTCCATCAAGCACAAAGCGCCGGACATTCCACGAAATTCCTCTCGACTGTAAATTAGTCAGTTCTCTACGAATTTTTGTTCCTATGATAAAAGGATAGAACCTTGTTGTTCCTCTAAGGGAATCCTTCACATACTTCAAGAGCTTCTCTTCTTTTCACATCATGATCTTCTATTCTTCTCCTCTTAATTGCAGTTTCTT